>CM041786.1:63981743-64545230 GCA_023375725.1 Nephotettix cincticeps
GTTTATGTGGTTTTCCTCACAGCAGCAAACCTGCACACTCTTTGCCATGTTAATCTTAAGGAGAATAGGCAAATAATTCTCATGTTTATGGACAGATTTTAATAAAACTTGTTATATATTATTATTATATTATTGATTTGGAAATTTGCTGAGTATGCAGGTCTGCTGCGACGGGGGTATTTTATTATTAAAACGAAAATTTGCAAAACCAACATTCATTCATTCAGTACACAATTATACAATTTTTAAAGTAGTTATATATAGGAAATTCACTAAAAGAATAATGAACTTGGTAAGAAGAAGATATTATTCTGCTGAGCAGAAAATAAATATGAATAAGTATGGAAATATTAAAAACCAAGATAAACTGAGAAAATAATCACAAGTAGTAAATAACTTATTAGATAAATCTGTAAAGACTCCTTTAGGCTAATTGAACAAAATCCTGACAGAATGCTATGTTAGGAAATAATTTACATTATTAATTTGACTGATTGGAAAAATTTAAAAATTGTACCTAACATTTGGGAGGTCCATGACACACAATTTTAAGGATTGTTCAGATCTAAATTTGCATCTACCAGACATGGCGAAAATCTCCGCACTCTCAGACACCCAGGCCCGGATTAACAACTATTTTCGCCCTAGGCTAGAGTTCTACATTACGCCCCCTCCCGGCAGATGTTCGGGGGGCTGGCATTTTCGGCATAATAAATGGTGCGCCCTACCTTTCCGATAAAACTAAAAAAATTGTTTGGGAGATTACAAATATCTTGCTATTATTTAGGTTATTAGTGATCTTACACATTCTTTCGCAAGAAATTAATTTAAATCGATCAGTCAATAACAGCGAAATTCCAAAAAGTGTGAAAAGAAAATACTTACAGAAAAGGTTATGTTGAAAAATAAAACACACTACCTAATTAACACAAACAACACTGTATAATTTAACTAAGTACATTTATCAACACAAAACGGTATTTACTAACGAAATGACTTTTATATCATTATTTAAAACATCGTTTTAAATTTTCCTCTTCCTGGCTTTGGCCCAGGCAAACGATTGGATGGTGTTGGTGAAATCCAATGTTTTGGTTGCATAATTTTCAATATTGAGGAGAGCGAGAGATATGAGCTTTGTTTGGGTCATGTTTGACCTATGGTATTCCTTGATCCTTTTTAAGCAGGAAAATTACCTAAAAATATATTTGAATTGTGACACAAAAAATTATACAGAAAACAAAGCAATAAAAAAATAGACTATTTAATTTTATGAAGTGATTAAATATGAATAAAAATTGTACTATATTAAAAGTTAGTTATTTGTGGAACCTTACTTTTGCAACCTTAAATTGCAATACAAAGTAAACGGTTTGTTAATACTGTTTTTGACTTACCTCTCGGCTGATGTGTTTATTACTGGAGTACAAATAAACATTCTCAGCAAAATTTAGACACTTGAATCTTCCAATTTGTTTCCTATGATCCACTTGTACAAAGACAACAGCGTTTGATTTTTATTTTCCATTTTGTTTGTTGACATATGCGACCTCAGGTGGACAAGTTCATTAAAGATTGCCGGCTTGTTGTGACTTAAAAATATAATGCACGCATGATAATTGGAATATACAACTTTATTATAGAGTAAAAACATAAATTAGGTACATTTTTGAAAACTGGAAAATAACTGAACTGTAAGTAAACATAAAAAGATTAACATCAACTATTTTTGTATCACAGCTGATAATTATATTTTAAGTTCATAGAGATATAACATTCTCTCCAACTTTGAATCACACATACTCTTGAAGCCAAACTGGTGGTCTCCTCTGTCGTTGTGGCCGTTGATGTTGAACTGGCTGAGGCTGAGGCTGGGTGTTGTCAGGGTCACACACAGGTTAAGCTTCATGTTGTGTTGGAGGATTATTATACAACTGTGGTACATTGAATGACTGTATAATCGGCTTAAAAGTGACAGTCTTTTTGGGCACAAGAGTTGATCTTAGTCGGTTGATGTGTCGTTTTAAAAATCTTCCAGAATCAAGCTTAATAATATAGTGGCACGATCCTAGCTTCTTTAATACTTCTCCAAACTGCCATATATTGTTATTGTTTTGAAAAAATCTTGCCTGAACTCTCTCTTCTACTTTAAGTTTTCTTTTCTGCACTTCTTTGATTTCATTCTTCTGGTGGTTATTTTGAGGAGAAATTGAGTCCAATCTTATCCTTATTTTCCTGTTGAGATAAAGTTCGGCTGGAGATTTACCACAAGCAAGTGGAGTCGCTCGTTACCGGAAAAGGATATTTGGAATTTATCAGACATTGACGTATTTTCATTGTTGGCTGCTAAGAGTTTCCTTTTCAATGTCTGTACATTACGTTCTGCTAACCCATTGGTGGCTGGATGACCTGGTGCTATAAATTTTTGAAATATTCCATTGTTTCTACAATACGAAGTAAACTCATCACTTGTAAAGATTCTTGCATTGTCAGATACGATCACGTGCGGGTATCCATGAGATAAAAAAATGTTTTCTAATAGGCGAATTGTGGAAGAGCTGGTTGTTGCTTCTCTTGTAGTTTTTATTTCCGCCCACTTTGACTTTGCGTCAATGCAAAGCAAGAAGTTGTGATTTTCAAATGGACCAGCGTAATCTATATGAATTCCCTCCCAGTTGGATGATGGAAATTCCCAGTGGTGTACTTGTGTCCTAGGAGGGTCTGATCTTGTCATTGCACAATGTTCACAACTTTTTACTAGTCTCTCAATATCATTGTCAATGCCTAGCCAATATACGTAGCGGCATGCAAGCTGCTTCATTATGGTTATACCAAGGTGAGTCAAATGAAGTTCTTCTAATATACTGGAACGTAGTGAATTAGGAATCACAACTCGATCTCTTCTAAAGATAATTCCATCACAGACAGTATATTCAGAGTCTTCAGGATCTGTCATGAGCTTTTGAACGACTTGCTTTAAGTCTTTATCTTTTTCTGTCTCTGTTTTAATGGTCATCTATGTAATCATGGATCATGGAACTGGATATCTGGAAAATAGTCTGTGCACATATTTGATTTACTTCTTCACCGATGAGTTCATCTGAGGAAATGTTAGTTTTTACCTTCGCTGGAGATCGTGACAAACAATCCACATTCTGATTATCTTTTCCTTTCTTGCATAGGACAGTGTAATCGAATCCTGAGAGGAATGAAGCATAGCGAAGAAGCCGTGAAGATGTCATTTGAGGAAGAGGTTTATTTCCCCAATCGCTAACTTCTACTGATGTAATAATACCTGCTGCTTCTAGAGAATCTAATTCCTTGTCAACTCGATCTTTAAGCGCATAAGGGATGTCTTGTTCCCTTGTGAAGACTGGTTTCGCTCCTTTACGTATTTGAGGAGATACCTGAAACTTAGGTACACAACCTATCTTTTCCTGGAAAATGTTATCAAATTCTGTAAGAATGTCTTCATTAGGAATGTCTTGCTTAATCTGAGATACAGAGTTGTTCATTTCTTGATCTATTTGTTTAAGTTCTATACCTAATCCTCTTATCCATTGTCTACCAAGGAGAGGTTCATGTCCATTTGAAACTATATGTAACTCACCCTCTATTTCTTTATTTTGATACTTAACTGTAACATCGACTTTTCCTATGGATTCAATTATATTCCCTGAGTAGGAACGGAAAGCAATATTTGAAGGCTTAATGTTTACATCTAAATTGAGATCATTGAAGTCATTTTTGGAAATTAAGGAAAGTTGAGCCCCTGAGTCAACTTCAAAACGTTTATTGCTCCCATTCAGCTTTACATCAATGAAATATTTACTAGGGTCAGGGGTCATTTCAAAAAGACCAACAACCTGACTACTTTGAAAAATAGTTTCCATTTTGCATACACCATATTCATGATCATGGGTTTCTTGATTTTCAGAGTCAATAACATGTACCTTCAATCTTGAAAATTTACTATGCTGAGAAGATTGTATTAATGTAGAAATACATACCTCAGAAACATGTCCCCCTTACATAAGTCGCAGAAAAAAATCATTTCTGTCGATCCGGCAGTCTTTTACATGGTGGTTCGTTCTTTTACATCTTATACAGTTATTGTCAATTCCAAGTGCTGAGTAGTCTAACTGACGAGTTTTGAATTTTCTACATCGTCTATTTCTGAAACCATCTTTTCGACCGTCTATTTGATTCTAAATGAGACTTATAATTTTTATTAATCACCAGTTATTACTAATTACACTAATTTACTATTTAATAAAGAATAAGATATCAAACCAAAACTAACATTATGATGCTGAAAAGAATAACTCTCAATTTCGAACTAAAGCAATAGTAGAATAAATCATCAAACTTAAAACTGATTCACTTTTCAATCATAGATAAAAAATTAAAATAAATTTCACATTCGCATTCACATTGAATTCACGATCAGAATAATCACATTGTAAAGTAAACAAAGTCAACAAAAATTCTGTCCTTTTTGAAAAACATTTAATAAATGCTGTGAAACAACAATCATAAGTTTCAATAATTTTTATCATAAGCAAGAGATCTTATAGGTTTTTCAGGACCTAGAAAAGCTGCCAGATTATTATGGTGGGTCGAACCTATTGATGCACACAGCAACTGAGCAATTTTATTTTCATCCTAGATTTCTTTCATTGTGTAGTAGTTCTCAAAACGATCTAGATATGAGGAAAACTTTTCAATTTTAGGATTGAAATTCTCAAATGGTACAATATTTGTACAGTTGTTTGAAGAATCATGTTTCTTTCCTGGGCTTAACTAAGTAAAAAGCTGGGTAATAAGAGCCATTTGTTGCTCCTGGAATGCTGTCATGAACTGTTTAAATTGATCTGGATCTATAGTATGTTAGTATAATTGAAAATTGAAAATCTAAAGAAAAATTAAACGTTATACTTTTATTGAAAATATTCAGTTACTTTAAAATTCTTGAGCAAACAACCTTGACTCTCAAATGCTCATTGTTTTTTATGAATTCTTTATAAAAATGTTTGTAAGAAAAGACAAAAAAGGTTAATTGAAAATTGAGTTGTTTACCTTTTAAAAACATGACAAAATAAGTAGAAATATTAATGATACTATTTACCAATCGTCGCCAATTTAACTGTTGTGACTTGAAAATATAATGCATGCATGATAATTGGAATATACAACTTTATTATAGAGTAAAAACATAAAGTAGGTACATTATTGTAAACTGGAAAATAACTGAATGGGAAAATATATAACACGGCTCTAAATCATTTTCAAATACACTGAGAAGTTTCTTAACCTCAACTTCAATTTCTTCTGTCGTGAGATCTGAGAGTTTGATTATTGCAACAAACCTTGTAACAAATCCCTCATAGGCATACATTTTACGCTCGTATAGGAAAATAAAAATATACAAATTTTTTTGCCATCCCTTGCCCTGGCCATGGCCAACCTAGGCCATGGCCTAGGTTGGCCTTATGGGTAATCCGGGCCTGCAGACACCGCCTTGCACTCTCTGAGAGGATAACATCTTTCACTGGGCCTGTATTTTATAATAAGCTCCCAGCTGGATTAAAGGATCTAAGAGGGGCTAATCTTAAGAGAACCCTGAGAAGCTTCCTGGTAGATAAAGAGTTTTATAGTGTAGAGGAGTATCTGTCCAACTGATTTATACAAATTGTATTGACTTGAATTGTATTTTATTTTTTAGTTAGCTTTTAGCTTGACGAATGAGATATGCATTTTGTATGTATTTATTCAGAATAAATTATGTTTATGTTTATCTTCAATTAAGAAGAACCCATAAATAAATTAATAAATTCTTCAAACTTTTGTCTCCACCCAAACAGCAAAAGGCCTGGTTCTTTTCTTTCTCCAACAATTAAGCTTAATTCTAACACACATTAGCTTAATCTAGATCCTTATGTCAATTATGGTAAAATATCAATCTAGAATATTTTCTCAACCAAAAATAATTTTGATTTCACAACAAAAGGTTTTTTTTACATTTATTTCTCAATTACTGATTGTTGAATTAAATATCAACTCTACCTCTGCATGTTTTGTAGAAGAGACTACACTGACAGGTTTAGAACAGCCAAAAAAAGACAGCTGATCCTGATTGATTTCCCTCCAATGCATGTTTTGTAGAAGAGACTACACTGACAGGTTTAGAACAGCCAAAAAAAGACAGCTGATCCTGATTGATTTCCCTCCAATAAAATGTGTAGTCTTCGTGTGTTGTGTTGACAACCTTTACACATCTGAAATCACAGATCAGACAGTAATTATTATTATTAAATAAATTTGATTGAAGATTGCTGGTATGGTCATTGGTGTGGTGTAAATTGATAGTATGACATTATACTTGCAAATAAGATAAAGTGACACTTACAGATAAAGGAATATTCCTGTGAATATGAACAGAAAAGACTTGGACATTCCAAACCCAAGAGATGGATGTGAAGAGAAGCAGTAATAATTTTTAAACTGGGTAGATAGGCCTATGATATTATCGGTACTATACTTGATCAGAGTTACAGTAGAACCCCTCTAACCTGTCACCTTCGGAACCAAGACCATGATCGAAACGGAAAAAAGGTCGGATTATCTGAAAAATCTGTAGCATTTTTGTAGCAAAAAACAAAAAAATATTTTTACACAGAATTAAACAACACATCAACTGAAATCCATATGCATGCATACACTATAATATTTAATAGTTATAAAAAGGAAGAGGACAAACAAATTATGTAATGTAAATTTTTTGGTTATGCGAACATCGGAAAGACTAAAAATGGGCCAAATGTCATAAATTTGGCAACACTTTACCGTATTGCTCAAATCATGTATATGCGGTGAATTCTTGAATGTGATAAAAAAAGTTGTTAAGTCATAATAGTTAAACCAAGTGTTAACGATCAAAATTAAGTGGTATATTACTTTTCCAGCAAATACCGTTGCAAAATCAGTTTAACAAACTCGGGGAAAAGAGTGTAGGTTTGGTGCCACAAGTAACAAAATAATTTATATTTTTCAATATACAATAGTAGAACTTAAATAAACAGCTGTATAGAAAGTTTTACCAAAATATTATAGGAGATGTAAATTTTCACCTCTTCCCCATGAGATTTTAACAATGTAAAAACCCCTAGTATTATCATATTGGAGTATAACCCCCTCCTCCACTTTGGATGGATCAATTTGCCTGTTTTCAAACCTATGACATCTTGAGTATCAAAGAATATACATTTAAATGTTCAAACCTACCCTTCTAGCTATTATTCCATTATTGTGTTTCATACACAACACACACACCAATACACGTTGCAATTTTGACTCTGCTAACAATAACTAACATGATACATGTTTTCACTTCTTTTGTCCAACAAAAAGCTATTCGTCCAAAAAGATCAGACTTACCTTTACTGTAACAACTGGACCTGCTTATCTTGAATATATCTTTTTTGAATCAACCTTTCACTGGCAGGATCAGTCAGTGAGATGTATAAGGCATTTTACAAAATAATTTATCACAAAATACTAATAATAAGGTAATAATATAAGTATGCATATTGTATACTATAGAACAGTAAAACACCAATCATAGTCATTCACAGATTTTCACTTACTAATAAATATGTGTCTCCCGTGAAAATACGAAACCCTATATTTTATCTTGAATAGTTTTAGTTAATCATTTAAAGATTCTTTTAGTTATTTTTGTACTTCATGTTTAAATGATGATATAACGATAATAGCTCACTTGTCAACAGAATGCCTAACACCCATAGCCCTGAACTTGATCTGCAATTGTTGAGGATCGCTAACGGGAGAACAGTCTGGCACCACAAGGTGGCAGCAAGGAAGCATACTTGACCCTTCTACTTTGACAAAAACAGGCAGTTTTTCCAGCTCAGCTTCTTCCACTCTGAAAAACAATGTTTCCACTTGAGTTGAATTTTTTATTTCCTTCTGCAACATGCGTTTTCAGCAGCCCATCCTGGTCAAGAAAGCTGGCACTAGCACAGTGAAAAGCATATTATGTTGACATTGCTGTTCAATGAACTAGAATACACATTGAAAAGTGACAAAATTCCTTCAAATGAATGAGAGGGCCACAGGTTATTGCAACTCTCCAATACTGAAAGAATGAACTTTAATACTACTAATTTATAAAATTAAAAGCAATGGGCTGCATTGCTTCCAAATACTCCTATTCCCAATAGGGGAAGGTTTCAATAACACTGTGGGTTCATCATCTATTAACAATAGGAGATTGCCTTTTAAATTATCCTAACTCACTCATTTATATAGGTAATTTTTGTGATGGTAGTTGCTTAATCCTAGAACTGGCAAAGTCGTAACTCACGACGCATATGCAAATTCAATAAGAAGTGGCAGGTGGAGGCATCTGTCGTTAGTTTAGTGAACTTGTTAGACACTAGCGCCTACGTGACCGTGTTGCCCTCTGGGAGCAAGCAATCGAACCTGCTAACGAAGTGCACTAGACTGCTTCCGGGCATGTCTTATAACTTATAACCAAGTAAGTGCTTTCTACTTCTATGCACTGGTGCCTAACCGGCTAAATTGCTGCGCTGATGAGCATAATATTCTAGCCTTTCGGAAGTGCTAGGGTTCGAATCCCGACCATGATCAATCCCAATTTAGCTTGCAAATGTGTAGCAGAGTGGGGGCCCACCTTGAATAAATGGTGGCCGGCTTGGTGGAAGTTGACGGCATTTGCAGGCTTTATTGGGATTGCAGTGGACACCTGGTTTGCTTTTGTGGTTGGTGGTTATAAGGAGGGGGGCATGTTTTATGCTTTTTTTTGTTTATACTTTGATATATCAAGAAGATATTAGTAATTATTTTTATGTTACAGTTAAAAGTAAAAAGCTTGCCACTTCTAGGATTAATAGATCTAGCGACAAAAATCAGGTAGGTAGTTTGTTAGAAATTGTACAAAACATTTTCCAGGAGTGTTTTACACCTCTATATAACAAATTATAAGATGTTTTATATTATATCACGATAATGATATGTAATATTATATCACAAACAAAATCTATAAAAAACACAATCTCTACAAAAACATGATTAATACCCTATCTATATTGGTTCTATGGAAATTAACTTTACCTAAAATGTAATTCACATGTGTAACTTGCCAATTCTAAAGGTTTGAACTTAACAATGCATTTGATCTCTTCTCCAGGTTGAATTAAGCCTTTAGATGGTTCAACAAATAGGGGCCAACTGGATTTTAGTTCAAGTTTAGGTAAACTCTCTTTCACACACACATCATCTTGAGACAAAAGTATCACTGTTGGCACAATAAGGCATTAGTCACGCACTCAAGATAAAATAAACAATCTAAACTAATCTCAAACTTTTCACAATTTTTCCTCTTAATAATAGAAATATAGCTATAAAGGGGTATCTAAAAGAATTAAATTCACAAAAAGATTAACGGCTCTAAACAAATTTGGAATTTCAATATTTTATACTTAGGACATACATAATAAAATACCCTTATTGCAAACTTTCATGAAAAGAAATACCCGTTGCAGAAGACCTGCGTACTTAGCGAATTTCCAAATCAATAATATGACAATAATATTTCAAGTATGTGACAAGATTGATCAATCAATACCTGTTGATAAATTACAGTATTTGCCTATTATCCACTACAACATTATCATGGGAAAGAGTATGCAGGTTTGCTGCTTAGAGGAACAGTAGGCATTTTTACCAAAAAATATTTTTATTCTGACCATATACCAAGTTTGATCATTATATAGACATAAATAAAGGAGGTTACCTATTCTCCATGAGATTAAAATAGGAAAGAGTATGGAGGTTTTCTGCTGTGAGGAACACATAAACTATGATTTTTTAGCATAAACGTATGGATCCCAACCACATAAAGCTAAATACAAAGTTTCATCCAATATTGTTGATTAGTAAGGGAAGTATTAATTTTTCCTTATCTATAATCTATAATATTATAAAGAAGAGGTGAGAATTAAGAGAGAGAATTAAGAAGAGAGGAATTAATTAACAATACCTTAAATGTATCAGTAGAGCCTACACCTTTTAGCACTTTTAGCCCGTGCGAAGAACGGGTACTTTGGCTAGTAATATTATAAAGAAGAGGTGGTGTCTGTATGGTTGTTTGTGGGTTTGTTGTGGCAAGTAAATGTGAAAAATACTGAACCGACCGGTTTGAAATTTTACACTAAGGTAGATCTTAAACTCATGCAACACATAGGCATACTCATTTCCTTAAAATCCTCTCGGGCTACGCCCCATGAACGTCCTAAATTTCAATGTTTACATTTTCAAAGAATGAAAACATAAAATTACTTGAATGTCAACAGCTGTGAGCACTAAAATTTGACAGTTCGAGAAGAAGGAGAAGAAGAAGAAAGAGCTGCCGTGACCGTCCTAGGTTTCAATGTTTACATTTTCTAATGACAACATCCGTCTGCACTATATTTTGAAAGTTTGGGAAGAAGAAGAAATAAAGTTGATTTTTCAGGTAAACTGCTGGATCGAAATTAGTGAATTATTTGAAATAGTGGAATGGTAGATTTTGAGTTTTTTCCGACGACTGTCTCTATGACATTAACCCTTATCCTCTCCCAATATTTGACAGATGTTACTTTGAAATGTTGTAGACATTTGTGTTTTTTTGTCATTTTGTAAACAATGAAGAATTAATTAACAATAACTTAAATGTATCAGTAGAGCCTACACCTTTCAGCCATTTTAACCCGTGCGAAGAGCGGATACTTTGGCTAGTCCTCCATAAGATTAGCATTGGAGCCCCTAAATACAATGTACTGTTTTTAGATTTTTAATATCTCGGTAACCGTTGGACATAGAGAAAAACATTAAGGTACTAAATTGTGTAGTTTTTGAGCTGATTCTAATGGTAAAGTTAAAATTTGAAATTTTTAAACATTTTTACACGGAAAAACCGCAAAAAACCCATTTTTGGGGTACAAAACCCCCCCTAACTACCTGTTCCGATTGACGGATATGCCTGGATTACAAACTCGTCCAAGCAAATGTAGGAATACACGTTTACACCAAATTTGGTTTTATTGGACATTTACGAGACTTATGGTGTTCACAGACACACACACATACAGAAACACACACACATATATATATTAAATTATTAAAAATCATTAAAAATTATTTATGTTGCCAATAAAGAATAAAAATACCCCGTCGCAGCAGGCCTGCGTACTCAGCGAATTTCCAAATTAATAATATAATAATAATAATAATAATATATGACAAGTTTTATAAAAATATGTCCATAAACATGAGAATTATTTGCCTATTCTCCATTAGATTAACATGGGAAAGAGTGTGCAGGTTAGCTGCTGTGAGGAACACTGAAAGAAGTCATTTCTACCATGAATAATTTTTATCTTAACATTTATACCAACTTTCATCAACATCTGTCCATAAATAAAGGAGTTTGCCTATTCCCTATATGATTAATATGGGAGAAGAGTATGCAGCTTTGCTGCCATGATAAACACATAAACTATGATTTTTAAGCATAAATGGATAGATCTCAACCACATGAAGTTAAATATCAAGTTTTATCCAAAAATATTGATTAATATGGGAAATATTAATTTTTCCCTATCCTCCTTAAGATTAACATTGGAGCCCCACAATACAACGTACTGTGTTTAGATTTTTTAATATCTCGGTAACTGTTGGAGATAGAGAAAAACTTTAATAAACTTAATTGTGTAGTTTTTTAAGCTGATTCCAATGGTGAAATATAAAATTAGAAATTTTTAAAAATTACATGTGAAAAACGTAAAAACCCCATTTTGGGGTACAAAACCCCCCCAAACTACCCGTTCCCATTGACCGATATGTCTAGATTACAAACTCGTCCGAGCATTTGTAGGAATACACGTCTCTACCAAATTTGGTCTCGATCGGACCATTTTTACGAGAGTTATCATGTTAACAGACACATATATAATATATATATATATATATATATATATATATATATATATATATATAAATTTTAACGACTATTGTTTTTGGACTCTGGGCACCTAAAGATGAAAAAATAACATGGTCCCGGGCTTAAGTCTTACCATGAGACCTACGGTAATAGCTTCTTCCCTATGGGAAATTCGCTAAAAGGTACTAATTGTTTTATTATTTATTACATATATATATATATATATATATAAACAAATTACAATGACAAATTTACAAATTTTAACAACTATTGATTTTGGTGTATGGGTACCTAAATACAAAAAAATAACATGGTCCCGGACTTAGGTCTTGCCATGAGACCTACGATAATAGCTTATTCCCTATGAGAAATTTGCTCAAAGTATAATATATATTAATAGTGTTCATTATTTATTAAGATTAAATAAAATTTGTTTATAGATAGCCATCTTTTTAAGATTGTGAAGGTTATCGTAAATGCAGTTCATTTTCGACACACTGTAATATTTAATAAACAACATACCCAAGCAAAAAAATATGGTTAAAAACAATTTTACAGTACAGTTCGGTTTATCCAGAATTAACTGGATTCTAAATCTTTAGATCTGTGAGCTAAAGTATGAATTAATGTCTCGTGAAGAGTATGCTTTTTATGGCTAAATAAGCGCTTTCTCAGAAAGTGGTTCTTTTGGTGTAGTGGTCTAGACCGTTGTACTGATGAGTGCAATGGTTGAAGCCATTCTGAAATTCTGTTTTATGAAATTAAAATAAAACCGTTTCGTATAAGGCTTAATACTGGTGGTGAGACAGACCTAAAATTAAATATAGTACCAAACATTTTTTTAATGTTTGTTCAAAATGATCATATACATAAAATTATTCCATTTTTTTAATCTATAAAAAATCAGAGGGTTTTATATTTTACAACCAGAATTGACTGAGCTACCTGAGGCAGGTATTTGGCCAGGTACCACTTTTGGACAGGTAGCAGGCCTGAGAGGATCTTTCCGTTGGCGTACTAGAGTCGGCAGCAGGTGAGGTCTCTCTGAGCTCATGGTCACTGCCCCGTAACTCATCCTGGCTGGTTCCTCCATTGACCGTTGGACCTGGCTGCGAATGGTCCATGAAAACAGTGCGGGTACCATGCCTGTATTCTGCAGTGGAAGCTCGTGTTCCTTTACCTGAATGAATATACAAATGTTACTTGTGATTTGGTTAATCTAATTAGTAGTATAGCTATTATACTGAAGCAGTATATAAATATTTAGCTGACTTAAAGATGACAGAATGATGACCCAAGAACTTTGTTTATTAACTGGTAAACGTCAATTAACACATTGAAATAATTTTGCGCCCGTAAAAGTTTTAGTACTCAGTTGATATGATAAGAAACAATATTATTTTGCAACATAATAAAACAATGTAAATGCAAATAAAAGCCATATATTTGAGTAAACCATATGTGATTCACTTACTTCAAGAAAGAGTATTATACCCCAGATTTTTTTCTGTAGGGTGCAAGGCCTACCCCAACAATAAAACCACAACATTCCATGTTCGGAAGTCTAAATTGATGGTTGATGCACATAATCATTGTTATTTCATACTGTCATTTGTTGCTATTCAAATTTATAACCTAGCTGACCTGGCAAAATTCGTAACGCCTGACAGTGTATACATGTTAACTTTAAGATTGGCCTGTTCTGAAGTTGAATAGCATTACGGCTTCATTGTGAAAGGTTATATATTCTGGGTCGTGGCATAGTGAATAACAATACTGAAACGATAAGACATATTAATAACACTCCCATAAAACAAATAAATCTGAGTGGATTATTCACAATTTTCAATTCCAATCCAAACCCAAACCAAACCTAACTGTAACACAGCTTTTATAGGAAGGATGTACAACAGCTGATTATTATAATAAATGTAATATATACGTAATATAATAAACTTAATATTACGTAACATTGTAATTATTTTATATTTGACCAACATATGTGACTTTTAATCAGACAGAAAATAAAAATATAAATACATAATCCCCCAAAACCGTAAACTATTAACGTGCCGAATAAAGCTGTTCATTTTTTACAGTACACATTTACTTCATAGTTTAATATTAATGAATGATTCAGTTGACATTTGATAGTAAGGCATATTGCTAATGGAAAGTAAACCAATCAGCTGTAGCTAAGACATCAAATGTTTTCATTGTAGAAAATTTGTAAACAAACTTACTCTCCATTAGGTGAACATAAGAAATTTAAAACCATTAAATGGAAACTTATAGGGTTTTGGAAAATATTTTTCCACTATAACCTTCCCGGACACATATAGAGCAACTTCCTAAAATTTAATGGCGATCGGATGAGTAGTTTGGCAACGCATAAAGGACATACATACATACATACACACATTCAATTTTATATATAGAGATATATCCCTCTAGGTCAACTTCAGATCGTATATTTTCGTATCTTTAGCGATTTGGATTTCCAATCAAGTTGTAGCCTTGCCAACTGTTGCTTTCCTCTTCGTATCCTTTCTGAGACCACTTAGATTATTGTGTCCTGATTCCTCCTCAAAAAATTATCTTGCCCACCTAGGCCTTCTCCATTTTATTTTTTTAGTTCGTCTGGGTATTTTATAGCTCTCATAGTTTTCTGTTGGTTCTAATACTCCACATTCATGAGACCATAAATATGTCTTAATATGTATTTTTTAAACAAAATAACCCGCTTTCACGTCTTCCATATTTCTGATCCATCCAACACTACAGGTACTATGATCAATTTATGTACTTGTATTTATGCGCTTGTAGAGGCCAAAAGCTTCTATTAGCATTTAATATTCTTGTATTAATCTTATTTGCCTTTTAATTAGCTTGATCCTCATTTAGAAAAAATATATAAACAGTTATATTATTTTTAATTAAGAAATAATTTACCTAAATTTATCTAACGAAATATATTTTTTCGCTCGGTAGGTAGCAGTAACACTGAATAAGAAGAGCTCAGTGCCAATCTAACAATTTGGTCAGCTTTATGCTTGAAAAATCGCCGCCAACATCAATCACATTAATAAAACTTAATACAATTAAAATCACCTAGAATGATGTTTATAATATTGGTTTGATGAATTGATAGTTAAGTTAAAATTTTGAAAAAAATATATCCAAGCAAACTGAAGATGTGAAAAAAACCTATACAAAAATGTTTGATGGGCTATAGAGGACTTAATTCTACATACAAAAATAACTCTAAAAATAATATAAGTAACATATTTTCAATTTCTGCTTGGTTTAGCCGTAATGTGTAATTTGTTTTTTTTGGGGAAATTTCTAAAAGCTTTTGAAGTATTTTTACGAAACTTGGAAAAAGTATAGTATAAATTTAAAAAATTCAAACTCAGTATATTTCACTTAAAAGTACGGTACTAATGAATCTTGATTCATTTTCTTGTCTCCTTTTCACTCCACATTAACAGCTGATATTCATTTAAACAGCTGTTACAACAAATCCATTGTTGACCTGTCACACATCTTATTGCTGTGTTTTTTCACATCCAATTGCTGATTTGGCATTTACTAAAGTAGCTCATAATGCCAGCTGGTTTTACAAACACGGAACTATCTGATATTCACCTAATTTATGGACTGGCATATCGTAATCGAGTGCCAGCTCAACATTTGTACTCTGAACGTTTTCCAAGTCGCCAACTGCCTAGTGAAAATATGTTCTTAACTCATGACCACCTCACACAGTATGGTTCATTTACCACTCCTTTAGGTCGAGGTAGACCTTAAACAACAAGAATGTTGGATTTGGGAGATAGAGTGTTACAAGCTGTTGAAGACTATCCTTCCTCAAGCACAAGAAGAATTGCATCTGCCGAGGGAGCTGACCACTCAACAGTATGGAGGGTTTTATTTACAATTTAATTGTTTACAACAGAGAAATAAAATCTCCAATAACAGTAAACAACATTATAACTAAATAGCAACTCAAACAGCACTCTCGTACAGTGTCCATCTTCCTGTTCACTTGCCAAAATTAAAATAACTAAAAAATAAAACAATAATGAGTAGTATATATAATAGAATATATAGATATATAACAATACATTTAGAATATATAACATGTAACATGTCAGGGGAATGACGTAACATTCTTCACAATAATAACATTGCTTATCTACTGGTGGTTAGATAACAAAGTGGCAACCCTTTCCTTAAATTTGCCCTCACTCAGGTAAAAAATGTCAATATCAGGATTCAGGGCAACAATATTATTGTAGTTTCTAAGCATATTATTCAAAGAGGAGTTCATAATATAATTTGTACGACAATGTCTCAGAGAAAATAGGCTATTTGATCTTCTATAATATGTTGGTGTGTAAAAATCAATCATCTGAAGAGTAAAACTATCGTTAACTACGCCGGTAACTATTTTTCTTAGGTATAAAATTGAAGCCAATTCTCTCCTAACGCTCAAATATTGAACATCAAATAAAATACAGAGATCCTTATAATGTATGTCAAGGGTGTAGAAATTAAATTTTTTGTAAAACAAATAGCGTAAGAAACGTTTCTGAATATTTTCAACTAGAACAGAATATAAATTATAAAAAGGGCTCCAAATTATTGATGCAAACTCAAGCTTTGACCTGACCAATGATAAATAAATCTTCCTTATATTTCCAACATTTTTAAAATGTCTACAGCATCTGATTAAAAACCCCAAACACGAAGCTGATTTTTTTACAATGTGTAGTACATGATAGTTAAAAGAAAGTTCAGAGTCAATCACAACTCCCAAGTCAGTAGTATGATCGACCCGTGACAGACGCTGATCATTTAAAAAGTAATCAAAATCCAAATTAATACGCTTTCGCGTAAAAGACATTACAAAACATTTGTCTACATTTAAACTCATTTTATTTATTTGAGACCAACGGGTGAGACCGTCAATAGACTCCTGCAACGCCTGCGCGTCATCTGTGGTCCTCACGGGTCTATACACTTTTAGGTCATCTGCATACATCAGTGCATTGGCTCCATTAAGATAAAATTCTATGTCGTTTATGAAAATAATAAAAAACAAAGGACCAAGGTTCGAACCCTGCGGGACTCCACTTTGAACAACATACTGACCTGACAGATAACCATGGAATGAAACATATTGTTTATGATCAATTAAATAAGAAAAGAAAAATCTAATTAGATTGTCAGAAAAACCAAACTTGAGAAGCTTCTGGAGTAAAATAATGTGATCGACCTTATCGAAAGCCTTGGAGAAGTCTGTATAGATAACATCAGTTTGAAAACCTAAGTCAAATTGCTGGAAAATAAAATGAGAAAAATTCATTAAATTAGAAATAATAGAGCGTCCGGCAAAAAAACCATGCTGGTTCAGAGAAATGTGTGGCTTACTGTAAAAAAATATTTCCTGATAGAGAATGTACTCAAAAATCTTTGCTGGAGTACTCAGTACTGCCACAGGTCTATAATTACATACCATAGAGCGGTCACCCTTCTTAAACAAAGGGGTAACTGTTGAAACCTTCCAGCGATCAGGGAAACAGTTTTTCTGCAAACACAGATTGAAAATGTATGTTAATGGAATCTTAAATATGTCACAACATGCTTTGAAAATGTAAGGAGGAACCATATCAGGACCAGTCGACCGCTTAGGACGAAGGGATTTAATTGCTTTCTCAGTCTGATCAATGGATAATATGTTAATGTTCAATAATTGTGAACCATAGGACGACACAGGCGCTCGCAGAACCTCATCCACAGACGGAACCGAGCCGTATTTTTCGTACACGGACTGAAAGTAATCCGCGAATGCATTGGATTTTGACTTCCCACTCTCACAGTCATTACCTCTACTCGAAACAATTACACCCTCAGTCTGTCTATCACGCTTGTCTTTGAGAAAGGAAAAAATTCTTTTAACATCTACCTGACCCACTTCAGATTCAATACGATCAACATATTCCTTATATGCTTTATTAATAGCGTTTTTCGAACACTTACGAAACTCTCTATACATCATTAAATCCTCATTTTTACCAGATAACTTGAATTTTTTACGATATCTCTCTTTTTTCCTTATTTGAGAAATGACATTTTTAGTAAACCAAATCGGGTATTTTGATTTTTTATTCTTTTTTCTCGGCACAGAACTATCTAATGCTAAATAAATCTTTTCATAAAACATGTCGACAGTAATCTCAGGATCGTCGCAGCTCAAAAGCCCAGACCAATCAATATTATTTAATAATCTATAAAGCAAATCAAAATTAGCCTTACGAAAATTGTAACACATTTCATTCTCACCTTCGTCGTTTTTAATCCTTTTTTGAGAAATTCTAAGATTGAAAGATATAGACAGTGGTGGGTGATAAGCATCAAGATGCACCAGATGGTCGTCATCTAGTATGACTTCCACGCTATCTAAATTACTAATAACTAAATCTAAAGTTTTCCCATTCACAGAATTACAAACATCGTTAAACATTTTAAAACCACAAATATTCATGAATATTTGCATTTCACGAGTTATTTTACTGCCAGAATTAAGATCATAGCTCTTTCCATAAATAGGTAGATTAAAATCCCCAACTATTAAAACTGATACATTTTTATTTATACTACGGTAAAAAGATTCAACTTTTTGAAAGAACCAGGTAATTTTCTGTAGAACGATCAGAATAATACAAACAACATATATAAATCGTAGCAATATCACTGCTGATCCTAACCCAAATATCCTCATTACTTGACTCTAACTGCTGATATCTAATGGAATGTATATTGTGTCGCACAGCGATAAGAACACCTCCAACTCGTTGCTTGCTGGAGAGGGCCACTGATCTGTCCCGCCTGTGCACAACAAACCCCGACCCCGGTAAAAGTTCCGAGGTTGCCACTTCATCATCCAACCATGTTTCTGTCAGACATATTACATCACACGACGAGTTACATACATTCAAAGAAAATTCTTTAAGTTTAGTTTTTAATCCCCTGACATTTTGATAGTATAAGTTTAGTTTATTCTTCGTGACTAAATTAATTCAAATAAAGGAAAATACTTTTATGAATACTTAAACAAAAAATACTATACTTTGCAAATTGAAGGAAAAATGACACCCTGGCGACAAAATTCACAAAAAATATGCACATCGGCTCCAACATTATATAACTTAATATGGCAAAAGTGTTTGTGTTCAATAAACTAGAAAATAAAATGTAAACAAAAAATTTGTTATACAACATACTGAAAATTAAGTTCCAAACTGTTTTATATCATAGTTAAAAAAATGTTTATACATTTTATAAATGTTTAATTTAAACTGGGTGTAAAAAGGTATAAAAGTAAAAGTACCTAGATCTTGTACCAAAATTGAAAGGAACTATGTAACCACACCAATTTACATACGAGGGTCATTCAATAATTAAAGAGACAAACGGGTCTGGGCAGAAAACTGTTATTAGGGTATTTTTGGTGCTTTTACAACTTTAAGTTGGCAGTACTGGGATAGGTCCTGATCCGCTGATTAATCAACGTGTTGTGTTTATCACCTCAAAAATACATTTAATGATGGTGAGTCTACTTGAAAATCCCACATTAGTTGAACAACGTTATGTTATTCGTTTTTTACTTGCTGAAGGTGAAAAACATCTGAATATATACTCTAGAATGACTAAAATGTATGGTGAACATTGTTTGAATTGTGCAAATTTTTACAAGTGGGTAGAACAGTTCAAAAATGGCCGGGACCCAGTGACAGATTAATACCGACCTGGCTGACCAGTTGAAGTTTCAACTCCTTCACTTAAAAATTGAATTAATAACATAATTCGTGCTGACCGCCGAGTCACTGTGGAAATGCTAGTTGTAAAAGTCCATGTGAGTGTGGGTACAGTTCACAACATTATTAAAAACAAGTTGAAGTACCGCAAAACATGTGCAATATGGCTCCCAAAGGAGTTGACACGGCTACACAAGGAAACAAGGTTGAGAGTGTGCACAGGGCTGCTGGAACGTTATGAAAGTGAAGGTGAGCACTTCCTCAACAAAATTTTAACTTACGATGAAATTTGGGTTCACTATTATGAGTCAGAATCAAAAAGGCAAAGCACAGAGTGGAAGGAAAACGAGGACGTCGAGAAGTTTGTGGGAAATTGGCTCAAACGCCAAGAGAAAGAGTTCTTTGCAGCTGGCATAAAAAGCTTGTGGTCCGTTGGAACGAAAGCATAAATGTTCAAGGGGATTATGTTGAAAAGTAGTAAAAGTATTCTTTCGTTAAAATAAAGTTGTTCCCTTCCAGACCTGTTTGTCTCTTTAATTATTGAATGACCCTCGTACTTTACTTAATAAATTGTACCAAGAGACAAACAATTAAACAAAAAAATGGATTTATGTAAACAAATTTACAGTATATGACATTAATTATTAAATACCCCCGTCACAGCAGACCTGCGTACTCAGCGAATTTCCAAATCAATAATATAATAATAATAATAGTAATATATGACAAGTTTTATAAAAATCTGTCCATAACCATGAGAATTATTTGCCTATATTCTCCATAAGATTAACATGGGAAAGAGTGTGCTGGTTAGCTGCTGTGAGAAACACTGAAAGTAGTCATTTCTACCATAAATAATTTTTATCTTAACATTCATACCAACTTTCATCAACATCTGTCCATAAATAAAGGAGTTTGGCTATTCCCTATATGATTAATATGGGAAAAGAGTATGCAAGTTTGCTGCCATGATAAAACACATAAACTATGATTTTTAAGCATAAAAGGATAGATCTCAACCACATGAAGCTAAATATCAAGTTTCATAAAAAAATATTGATTAATATGGGAAATATATTAATTTTTCCCTATCCTCCTTAAGATTAACATTGGAGCCCCACAATACAACGCACTGTGTTTAGATTTTTTAATATCTCGGTAACCGTTGAAGATAGAGAAAAACTTTAAGAAACTTAATTGTGTAGTTTTTTAAGCTGATTCCAATGGTGAAATATAAAATTAGAAATTTTTAAAAATTACATGTGAAAAACGCAAAAAACCCCATTTTGGGGTACAAAACCCCCTAAACTACCCGATCCCATTGACCGATACGTCTGGTTTACGAACTCGTCCGAGCATTTGTAGGAATACATGTCTCTACCAAATTTGGTCTCGATCGGACCATTTTTACGAGAGTTATCGTACTAACAGACACATATATATATACATATATATATATATAAATTTTAACGACTATTGTTTTTGGACTCTGGGCACCTAAAGAAGAAAAAATAACATGGTCCCGGGCTTAAGTCTCGCCATGAGACCTACGGTAATAGCTTCTTCCCTATGGGAAATTCGCTAAAATCAATTAATTATTCCTCCCGAAACCTATCTTAAATTGAATAATAAACATACTATCTGTATATGATTGTATAAACGAGAGTTCAGCTAATCCTCTTAATGAGTAGAATCAGTAAGATAATTAAGTAATGGGTATAGTGTTTACTACTATCAAAGACAATTTAAAACTGTCTTTGCTACTATCTTTTCTCTTTCTAAATAAATTATTTTGCCCAAAACCTTAATAGTTTTAAACATAACTAATATAAAACAGAGAAACGCTCTTCAAATTCCTTAAATTACATCTACTGTTGTATTAAAGACCACCTATTGAAGACAATCAACTACTCAGCTCACATCACATACTTATATGAGAAAAAAAAAATATATATATATATAAAAAATAAATAGGTGCATATTAAGAAACATAACAATATTTATTGGACTGCAAGAAGTTTATCATCATCCAGACTCACTGATTGGTACATTCACTCTTGCTCTGCTTGGATCCCCAGCCTCCTCACAGGATGCGTTTGCAGTGGGATGACCATTGTGCCGCGCCCTCCTAGTAAGATCCTGTAAATCTTGATGGTCACTAATAACGATGACGGAGCTGTCTGATTTCTCACGAAGGTGTATTTTACCGCCTTTTATCCAGAGATACCTGTAGTTGTTATCCACCCGGAAGGCCCTGGCCTCTGCATACAAGGACCGATTTTCAGGTGTCAACGAGTAGTTAACATACACTTTACTGTTGCCCTGTAAACCTTAATCAGCTACGGGAAACCCGCGTTTGACCCTTGACAGTCTGCAAAGCTCCTGAGCGTCTCCTCTTTTCACAAATTTGATAATGATTGCAAGTGGACCTTTTTTAGGCCAAGCCAAACGATGAGCTGCGTCGACCATATCACTCTTGAATGGGAAACGTAGTGCAACACTTACATGGTTAATTATGTCTATGACATTTTCATGAGTAGTTTCTGTTACACCGTAAATCACCAACGTGTTTACACGTTGATATTGGAGACACTCATTTAATCGATTTGATAGGTTTCTTAACTGACGTTTCAAGTCATCATTCTCACTTTTTAAGGATGATATATTGGACTTACAGTGTGAAATATCCTCCTCATGCTTAGTAAGAAGTGTAGATAGGCCATCAATTTTCTCGTGCGCCAATGTCAGTGACGTGTTGATAGTAGATTGATCACTCCGAACCGCCCTAATTTCACTAATAATTAAATCTAGCTTATTACGATCACACTCAGAGTTCGGCATTTTATTTTCGTTATTATAGTCACTTACACTGTTCGACCTTAAATTACGTTTGCTCGTCATTGGCAACACAACACAGGTTATCCAGCCACGCGGTACAATGGTCCGGCACACTGTCCTAACCTCACTATCGCTCCGCACAGAGTTAATCACTAGTTCTAACTGAGTTATGTCGAACTGAAACTGATAAACTCATGGTTGCATTACTCAGATAAAACTTCCACAACTTAGTTAAGTTCTCAACACATTAAATGCCAGAATCGGTTATTAATAGTCAAAATTATTGGAGCCGACCTGCACATGTGTTCACACTTTACGAGGCATGACGTCATCGATCGTTTTGAAAAGCAATTTACTTTATTCTTACCATGTTCAATGGGTTCAGTCTCTTTAAGAAGAAGAATAACCAAACAGCCTGCATTTTAGTCAATAGATAGAAAATAAATGTACTAAGAGTCCACAGATCCTGTCTTCAGTACTTTTTCCAGATGAAGCTGAGTTCAACCGAAATTGAATTATAAACTTCCATTACACCCACCAAAGAGCGAACGAGAATTCTCATAAAATAGTGCAGTCGAGGTTCCAGCATAGTTTTTCATTGAATGCTTGGGTGGGCATTATTGGAGATAATTTTATTGGTCCAGAGTTTTTACCAGCAAGGCTGAATGGACTTACCTATTTACACTTCCTTCAGAATGATTTAGATGATACCATGGAAGAAGTGCCCCTAAACACACATCGACTCATATGATTTATGCACAAGGGTGCACCTCCTCATTTAAGAAATGAAGTAGGACTTACCTGGACCAAAAATAACAGGGTCGGTCATGGTACCTAAATTTGATTTAGATACCAGTTTTTGTAAAATTTGACATAAAAAAAATTCATTCATTTGGAAATTTGGAAAGTTAAAAATAATTTTTTACTATTGTTACTTAATTTAACGCTTAATACTTTTGCTGAGTTTCATAAAAATATCTAAAAGTGTTTAGCCCATCAAACATTTGTGTGACCCCTTATAGTATAATTAAAGTTAATATCAGTTGCATAAACCAATCTTATGTTTTTCCTGTCAACTCCAGAAATGTTATGTGTTGTATAGTTTTCAAAATTTGTCTTCAACGTTGAATAAATTCGCCACCTTAATGTTAAATATATACTGTCTTTTTTTTATTTGAAGGGGCGGGATTACTCCCAAGGCACTTCTTCCGTAACGGCTTTGGGCGCACCCCTGTGTGGGTTGTGGCATTATCACATAGCGAAAAGCCATTGGTGATTTGCGGGATTTGAACCCGGGACCTTAAATTTACACTGTCTTAAATTTAAAATTCTATTAATACTTTGCTTAGAGTTTCAGAACTAATCACTTACTTACAAAAAGTTTACTAATAGGATATATTGATTAAGCATTATATAATAAAAATATATTGTAACACTAGTTCGAAATTCCTAAAAATCTGTTTCAGCAATCCCTGTAAATTTGAGGCCTTAAAATCTAAAAGGTGTAATGTGAGTGTGGTATACCAACCTGATTGATGACTGTTGATGGGAAATAAATGTCGCCTAAGGGACACAAGACTTGAGGGTAGTCAGTGCAGGCAGACACCACAACAGCAATAGTTATGCTGGAACCTGCCACCTCTTCGTACTCTGGCTCCATCAGTGAAACCACCACCTTCCTGACACTGGAACTGACAACACTCAAAACTGTGGCTAATATCCTATTCAGCAGTTGTTGATGGGACGTACGAGAGGGTACCCAAAAGTAACCGGAATCACGCTGCCAAAGGCGTGACCTGTGTAGTATGTACTTGTGCCGCTACATGTGTTGCGCAGCTCTTCAGTGCCGCTAGTGCCGTCGCCGTGGGTGGACGTGTTCATCTGCAGTGAGTTTTTTAGTGAACACTGTTTCGCTATTTGTTTTTTTTTTCGTTTTGGCGGACGTAACAGTGCGCAACTCTGAAGCTTTGTTTCTTGTTAGGAAGAGTGCTTTGTTACGTTGAAAACTGCTTATAAAGATGAAGCTTTAGGTAAAACTCAAGTACATGAGTGGTTTTCACGTTTTAAAACTGGCGACATGTCCCCGTGAAGGACGTCAGTCGACTGCCAAAACTGATGAAAATTTTTTGGCCGACGGGACAATGACGTTTTTATTGGCTGAGCTGTTTCCTGGTTACAGGGCAAAACCATAACACCATGATTTGTCACCAGTCTTAGCAAAAAATATGGATCAATTTGCAGGTGTTCTTTCATTGCTTGACAAGATTCCACTCGACTAACCTTTTGATGGTCAGTCAAAACTCAACAGCACAAACTTGGCAGCCACTCTTGTTATTTTCAAATCTTCATTCAAAATTCACTGGACAGAGCTCCAACTAACTCCAGATGTCTCTGATAGCTCGTCAATGGTCCTTTGTCGATCTTCATGCATGAGCTCACAAATCTTCTCAACATTTTTGTCAGGGTTTGTCAACAATTGACATGTCGCCATTTTTGAAAACGTGAAAATCACTCATATAGTTGAGTTTTACCTAAAGCTTCATCTTTGTAAGCAGTTTTCAACGTAACAATGGTATCTGAAGCACTCTTCCCTAACAAGAAACAAATCTTAAAAGCTGCGTGCTGTTACATCCGCCAAAACGAAAAAACAACAAAATGGCAAAACAGTATTCACTAAGAATCTCACTACAGACGAACATGTCATCCCAGGGTGATGACACTAGTGGCACTGAACTCCAGATAAGCTGCGCTACACACACGTAGCAGCAGACATACGTACTACATAGACCATGCCTTCGGCAGCGTAATTCCGGTTACTTTTGGGTACCCCTTTTTATATGAATCTAAGGGACACAGCACCTAAGGGTAGACACCACTACAGCAATAATCATGCTAGAACCTGCCACCTCCTCGTACTCTGGCTCCGCCAGTGTAACCACCACCTTCGTGACACTTGAACTGACAACACTCAATACTGTGGCTACTGCGGCTTTCCGGGGTGAGAGCTGCCACTCTCGGCGTCATGGAGAGGGGTTGTCACCTTCCCCGGGAGGAGCTGGTGGGGAGACTACGGCAGTTCATCAGGTTTTTAAACTTAGAAGGTTCGTGAGACATTCAATCTTCAGGGGTGTGCAAAAAGCCACATGTCTGACGTGCTATAGGAACTCTGTTCCGCCTCTTTGTGTAATGTACTGTGGCTAATATCCTATTCATCAGTTGTTGATGGGAAGTATATGACATCTAAGGCACATAGAACCTGAGGGTAGACACCAATACAGCAATTAATAGTTATACTGGAACCTGCCACCTCCTCGTACTTGGGCTCCGCCAGTGAAACCACCATCTTCCTGACAATGGCACTGAAAAAACTCAACACTATGACCACCACTATCACAGTTTCAAAGCTCTTGCACCATTTTCAAGTGGTTGTCAGGTGAAAACATCATACTATGTTTGCCACGTAAATTTCCGTCAAGTAGACATTGTCGAAGGTACATTTAAAATATAATCCACATATTACATAGGACACTAAAATCTGTATTGGATGAATAGTTTGTTCAAAGTCCTACCGTCGTGGATTTCAGCAGGAGGACACTGTTAATGTACACTGTTAGTGTCCTCCAGCCGGTATCCATGACTGGTGAACTCAAGGCCTTTGAACAAACTATTCATTCAACACCATTTATAGTGTTTGATTGTTATTTGTGTTGTGTGTCCTGTGTAATGTGTGGCAAACATAGTATGACGTTTTCATCTGAAAACCAATTGAAAATTATGCAAGAGCATTGGTACTATGGTAGTAGATATTACCATTTTGTACTGCTTAGACAGGTAATTTAAAACCAATGTATTAGTCATAACAGTCCAGGGGAAAAACAAATCTTAAAAACAATAACTTACTTTTTGGAACATAAAAATTCAGTAAGTTATTGTCTTTTGACATAACAGAGAGTCCATATTGTCACTGAATGAAGATTTGATACCGTTTAAGCAAAACTCGTAGTGGACAAAGCTATAACCTATAACTGTGATAAGTTAATTGGTCTAAATACACAGTTTGGGTGTAAAATAATGGATTTTAATACTACAGTACCTATAATGCAACTTCACTTTGCATTTACAGATAATCTAAACAACTTGGTTATCAAATTATCAGTAAAATGACCTTGATAACCCTCAGTTACATGAGCATCTCAATAAGACCAAAAAAAGAAGATTTTTTTATAAATCCTCTTGAGACTTGCCTTAAACAGATTCTACTATGGAACTACTATAAAAAATACTAAACTACTAATCTATACAAATGACAAATACGTATTTTCAAAATATGAATCTATTATGAGTAAAGTTTTATAATGATTTTTTAAAATAAAGCAGATCAGAGGCGCTCTTGTCTGCATTATTTATTTTAAATAAAAACTCAATAATATACTTCTCTTTTATAATATCAGTTTATCATATAACATTTAATGAAACTTTTTAAACATTTTGAATGCAAATAAAGACTAAATAAATTTTGTTTTTATTTAAAATAAAAACTTACTCTTTTGATTCTGCATCCATTTCCTGCACCCATTTGATCGTCTTCTGATGATTATCCCAACCCACAGCTGAATCATAATCGATTAACTTGATCTGAGACAAACTACAAGAGACTTCCTTCTGAAAGAATGGTTTAATTGGTTGGAAAACAAGAAAACAAAAGTTTTAAGTTTAAAAATAGGTATGAAGCCATGAAATGAGAAATTTGGTCACCAGATTTGTACTGTTGTATAAATGTAGCTAAACCTGAGTCTGGCGATATTTATTATCTTGTTGCGAGGAATATAGCTAGACTCAGGTCTAGCTATATTCCACGCAACAATTTTCCTGCCGAACCAACTTATTGTGCAAGCTTTAATGTGCAGGATTTTACTCAATAATATTTAGAAAATAAAATATTAAGAAATAATATAGGTCTTGGCAAAACTTAAAGTGAAGTTACCATGCGCCTTAGCACAACTATTCTATGACATCTTTAACTGTTTAAATATATCTACATTATCTTAATAATGTACACCTATACAGAACCTATATGAGTTGATTGTTAGGCAAATGGGGTGAGTAAAAAGTTGCTCAGATTCGAATACGATCGGTTCCTGTCACGTGACAGGTGACTTGGTGCTTTGGGAGGCCAATATAGTTTTACCGAATTTATTATATGAGCCGTGTTGCAGAATGGCACAAACTAAGGCCTTAGCCTAGATTTTCATATGAATTTCAAAGTCACACATAAAAAGATTTTGGTGATGACCCCAAAGGCCAAATATATGATTTTCAATATATCAAGAAATTCATATTTTTCTAATAGTTTAAATTTTCATAATTTGTCATGTTTTGGGTTAAGATTTTATAGATGTCCTATTAACTACTGAGCAGCAGGTGCAAGAGATTAACTTAGAGATTACTTAGGGTTAGTATTAAGTAGTGAAGAGTAACTTGGATGAATCATATAGATTATTTAAAGGGGAAATCAATAAAAGATGTAAGACATTGCTACTTAATAAGAACTGATAGTAATATAAATTTATTAAAATCTGCGTACTTTGCTTGAATAAATTAGACGCTAAGTATTTGCAGGCATTTGCTAAGTACTCAGCAAATGCCATTTTGCAAAATTGCCAAGAAAACTCAACAAATGTTGAGGTTATACTAATACAATATTATACTAATACAATAGACAATTGACAATTGTAAAAAACATATTCTATGAAGGAATACCCCCGTCGCAGCAGGCCTGCTACTCAGCGAATTTCCAAATCAATAATATACTAATAATAATAATATATGACAAGTTTGGTCAAAATCTGTCGATAAGCGTGAGAATTATTTGCCTATTCTCCATAAGATTAACATGGGAAAGAGTGTGCAGGTTAGCTGCTGTGAGGAACACTGAAAGTAGGAATTTATACCATCAAAAATTTGAATTTTTAACATTCATACCAACTTTCATCAACATCTGTCCATAAATAAAGGAGTTTGCCTATTCCCTATATGATTAATATGGGAAAAGAGTATGCAGGTTTGCTGCCATGATAAACACATAAACTATGATTTTTAAGCATAAATGGATAGATCTCAACCACATGAAGCTAAATATCAAGTTTTATCCAAAAATATTGATTAATATGGGAAATATTAATTTTTCTTTATCCTCCAAAAGATTAACATTGGAGCCCCACAATACAACGTACTGTGTTTAGATTTTTTAATATCTCGGTAACCGCTGGAGATAGAGAAAAACTTTAAGGATCTTAACTGTGTAGTTTTTTAAGCTGATTCTAATGGTGAAATATGAAATTAGAAATATTTAAAAATTACATGTGAAAAATGCAAAAAACCCCATTTTGGGGTACAAAACCCCCCCAAACTACCCGTTCCCATTGACCGATATGTCTGGTTTACAAACTCGTCTGAGCATTTGTAGGAATACACGTCTCTACCAAATTTGGTCTCGATCGGACCATTTTTACGAGAGTTATCGTGTTCACAGACACACACACACACACATATATATATATATATATATATATATATATATATATATAAATTTTAACGACTATTGTTTTTGGACTCTGGGCACCTAAAGAAGAAAAAATAACATGGTCCCGGGCTTAACTCTTGCCATGAGTCCTACGGTAATAGCTACTTCCCTATGGGAAATTCGCTAAAAAAGGTCAGAGCATACAGTCTCACTATTCAAACAATTAGAGATTCTGTCATTAAGGAGTTTATATGTGTTTAAAGTTCTGAGGACATTTTTTGATAAAAGTGGTGATAAAAATGAAACCATAAATTTTTGATGTTCCATCCAAGTATTCCAATGGGTTAAATTAAATTAAATTAACCAAGAACCAAGAAAGCTCGTATAAACTCATCAAATCTTTACTGTTAGAAACTGAAGATATAGAGATGCCTATTTATACATACTGCAGTAAAAAATTATCATAAAAATATATGTGTATATGTGTATACATATATTAATTATTTTAAAGAAGCCATGTATTGTATTTTTACATTCAATGTACATATCAACATTTTGTATCAGTGTGTCGGCCACAGTCTGAGCTTAATATGCTGTGTTAGTTAGTGGTAATCATCCCATACAGGTTTTAACCTCGGGATGCAGGTTATTGTTCTGTTATCTTTATTGGTCTGAAGTGTGTTTTTGTAGATTTAAAAATTTGAAACATGTAATTTAGTAATTTATTATAACATACTGAATATACTGTAATATTACGTAATGTGTGAGCAATAAAAAATTTCATTCATTCAAATGGAATTAAAGTTAATGCAAATATTTGTAGTCTTGATTCAGCTTTATTTGTTTCTATTAACTATCTAATCATTTAAGACAAGTAACAAGTAACATGTCTATCATGACTACACTATAGCAATAACAAAATAAAAAAAAAAACAGTAACTAATTGTCTCACAGAAAAATAATTCAACGCCCTACATGTTCTGAAGTAATGTCTCCAATCAAGTTAAATTCTATTTCTATATATTTGCACTTTTCATCTTCACTTCTCCAAAGCGACAATCTGAGGAAAATCATACCTGTCTCAGGTTTAGTGCAGGCATCATTCGAAAAAATGTTCAAACCCGGAAGTTTTTTTTTTTTAGATGAAAGTGTGATGGCATTCCATGGAAGGGTCAAATTGAATATAGCATATATTCAATTTGACTTGTCCAATAAGGTCAAATCTAGTATAAATATTTTACAAGATTAATATATGATTCTGTAGCAGGGTACTACTCCAATTTTAAAATACTACTGGTAAAGAAAGAAATACTAATGGTGCTAATCCTGGCATGCTATTAGTGAATAAGCTATGCTGACTTTGACAGATCAGATGACTTGTTTGGTGAAGGTCGAATTCTGCAAATGGATAATTGGTATTCATCACCTAATCTACTCTTTGAACTCCTAAGTAATAATACCTATTGCATTGGAATCTTGAGAACCAACAGGAAAAATGTGTGGAAAAAAATAACTATGCACAAACTAAAAAAAGGAGATCTTACCTTCCGTTCAAGCAATAACATGCTTTGCCTAAAATGGAAAGACTGGAATGATGTAACAATGTTGTCTTCAGACCATGAAGACAATATTCTTACATCATCCCGATGATGTTGACTACAACAAGTACATGTGTGGTGTTGACAAGCAGGATCAGCAACTCATCTCATTTCTTGTGATGTGTAGAAGTGTAAAAGGGACAAGAAATTACTTCTATACCTTTTTAATTTTATATTTTATCACACAATCAAAGTAGTGTGCATTGTCTTATCACTAACATGAAAATTTATTCATGAATACTTAGGCTGAATTATTGTTGAGCACACCCTCAAAGTAGTTCAGCTTCCTGAAAGATCTATAGCAGGCAGGCCGTCACAATAATCGATGAGGCTACGGTGGAAGCAATGGGGGCATTTTTTTAGAAAATATTCCTCTCAAAAGGATGGCTAGATCATCTAAAAGATGTGTTATGATCATGGAAGGCGTTCAGAAACAATTGATCAATGCAAGAACTGCAAAATACCTTCACAGTTCCATCAGTGTAAATCTGTGTAAAATACCATCAGTGTAAATCTGATTTGAAATATATCACACAATAAATAAGTACTAAAAGTGTAAAGAACTGTTGTATATAGTGTAAAAAATCTCAATGGACGTAAAAACATATTAAAGCGGCTAGGAAAAAACTATAGAAGTATGTTACATATTATTTATCTTTGTGTACTCTGATTTCTAAGGTTAACTCAAACAAAATAAGTCAGGTTGTGTATTAATTGCCACGAAAACAAATTCATCAATATGTGAAAGTGGGATAGAGAGAAATTAGCCATCAATATTTCTGCTGATAAATTGATCACTTACATTTTCAATGACCATTTTTGGATGCTGGCCCTGGAACACCACCAGCAATTCTTTGCTTGAGTCGGGAGGGAGATGTCCTTCTGAAGGAGACATTGTCAAAAACTCCACTTCATCCCAGTGGAACTTGTACCATGTGTCTTGTGTCTGGTTCCTCATTGAGAACCCTTTCTTGGCAAACTCACCTACGCTGCATGGAGGCAGCTCCAAGTCATATTTGACAGGCTGCTGTTGAATCTTGCTATTTCTGCAAAGAATAATTAACGTAACATTATAGTTGAAAGTGATTACATATTATTTAAAACATACTGGTACTTGAAAATTATTAACAATTAAATGGTTGTTATTTACAATTCCAAGCTCATTTTTGGGATGATTCTTGTTCATATAATAATAAACATTTATTTTCAAATAATTTGGCACAGAACAGTAGAAACTAATAACAGTAATAACCAAGAGGTAAGAAAATTAACAGGTTTATTGTAATCACAATCATGATCAAAGACTTTAATGAAGTTATGAGATTGACATAATAAGAGCATATTCTTTGTTTGAAATTCATGATAGTGGGTTTATGTTATTTCAGACATTTTAAATCACGATTAGTAAAACAAAGTTTCACAACATTTCGGAAACTGAAATCTGATCTCATCCTCAGGTGAGCTGGAACATAGAGCATGTCAAGATTAGTGCATAATCTGGAGTAAGCCGGAATAAAGCTGAAAAATGTTTAAAGCAGCACAAAAACATAGAAAAAATATACCAATACCAGAGCACCAAAACAAAGTACACCTACACACAAGAACTCAATAAGAAGCACTTAAATAGCGTTTAGTCAGTCATAATCAGTCATTGCAAACCTCCCAAATAGAAATTATTTTAATTAAAAATGAAAACAGGAAACCGTTCGTTGGATAGACCAAAATTAAGATGGATCAAACAAGTAATGAAAGGTGTTATAACATAAATTTGGCTGAGATTTGACAAGCCAATGCAGTAACTAAGTAAGTATTGACAAGAGGGCACAAGACAATTATTTAACCCTTTGAGTGCCATAAGTGAGTTAACTCGCTCACATACTCAACGCCATAAGCAAATAAACTCACGTATTCCCATGGAGTCAAATTTAGCTATCCAAATCGACGATAGATGACAGGGCAATCCACTTTTGTCCTCTGCCAACTTATTTCATGATTTAGTGTCAATATCCAAACAGTATTCATTTGTGTGCGTAACTTTACTGTGAAGTTGCCAAGAGCGAGTATACTCACATATCAGCTGACTAATAAATGCAGACAATGTTTGTGTCGGGTGATTGATAATAACCTAGTCTTTGTCTTTGTTTATACTAAATAACTTTTATCTTTATGAGTTAGTTTTTATAATATTAGTGGCATTTATATTAGTTAATATTAGTGGTATTTGATTTTAAATTTTTTCTTTTGCATAATTTGGTGGAGAGTCTTTCAATGAAAATATTGGCATTTAAAGGGTTGATAAATCAATAAATAACTAGTTTGGTTCAAACTTTAAGAAAGCACTTGATTGATTCTCCTATTCAAAATTAAGTTTTACAAAGATTGATCGTATGTGTTCACTAAAACTGGATTGTATAATGTATATTTTCTGTATTACTAAATAAGAGCACTTAAATAAAAATATCCAGTCTTCTTGAAAATGTTATGAAAATTATTATTATTGGAAATCAAAATAATAACAAATTAGTCAGTAAATCTTAGTCAAAAAACAAAATATTTGCCTTGTTATCACAAGGCAAATCTAAAACTAATTGCCATTGCCTATCAAACTTCTCCAATTTCTTTTGATTTATATGTAATCTTAAGCATAATATTTTTTTACGAGGTCTCATGGGGCTGATGCACCATGAGGGAGGATATATCAGTACACTCCATGGTGTGTGAGACTCTAACCCCTAAAAACCCCTAGCCTCAGGCTGAAATCCGCCTTCGAAGCACCTATAAAGGTATTACATAAAGGCGTAGCCTTGTATGTGAATCCGCATGGCTATAACATCTCCTTCAAAGAGGAAGGATCAAAGCTGGTCTTGATCCTCTTCTGTCTTTTTTCTATTGAGAACGTTCTCGAGGAATACAGAAATACGTCGCCAGTTCTCAAGAGATGTCATCATGAGAGGGACGATGTTCTCAGGCGAGATGGCCCCCACTTCCTGTTCCATACTTTTCTGGGCTACCCACCACTCACACTAAAAAAATGTGTGGTAGGCATCGTCTCAGGGAGCATCACCGTATCGACAGGCTGCACTGTCGACCTCGCCAATCTTATGGAGGTAGTCGCGGAATAGCCTGTGCCCAGTGAGGAGCTGCATGATAAGGAAGTTGACCTCACCGAACCTGCGCTCAACCCACACGGACAGTTCCAGGATTAATCAACGTGTCCAGGCACCTCCCGTCTCCTTGTTCCACCTCTCTTGCAATGATGTCATTGTGGCCTCTCTCGCCACTCCTGTTGCCTACTGAACACTAAGATTGGATTTGGCTTGAAAAACCTTCCTCCTTTTTTTGGCCAGAAGATCCATGGGTACGACCCCCGCAACCACCAACAATGCCGGCTCGGAGACAGTCCGATAAGCTGACGCTATCCTGAGGGCCGTCCTTCTCTGGACAAAACCCATCTGCTTTCGATATCACTCCTTTTTCAATGCATCTGCCCAGACTTCGCATCCGTAAAGGAGTATGTAGTTCGACAGACAAAAGGAGCTTGCGCTTGTTAGCTGTTGGGCGTCCGCCGTTCGCCATAAGTCGGCTGAGAGCAGCCGTTGTTGTCCCCGCTCATGCCGCGGCATATCAGATATGGTCCCTGAAGGTGAGCTTGGTATCCAGCTACACTCCCAGGTACTTCACCGCCGGCTTGGCTCGAATCGTCTCCGCATTGACACAAAAGTCGCATTACGTTGGAATTTGGCAACCCGTCATCATGACTATTTTGGTATTCTCAGTGGCAAGACTCAGACCGTGGTCCTCTGTTCATCTGGTGTTAAGCCGTTAAGCCTCATTATCTGATTCAAATTCCATTGGGGAAGCTGGACGTCGCGAGCAACAGTGATCATTGCAACGTCATCCGCATAACCCATGAGGTTAGAAGGAGTCTTCAGGGAGGGCCAGTCTCAATATTCCATCATAAGAGATGTTCCAGAGATCCGGCCCTAGAATGGAACCCTGAGCTGCAGCCCTTCGACGGGGCCCCTCCGTTGTCTGGAAAATAAGTTCCCTGTCCCCAAAATAACTCCGAAGAAGATACTCAGGGACATGGAACACGTGCATAGAGCATAACGCTCCAGATTACGGAGTTAAACACGTTCCTCACGTCAAGGGTGACAAGCAACGTGAGGCAGCACGGGAATTGTGGTTTACGCGCTGGCGCGCTGGGTATATCTTGCAGCCTCTACAACCTCCTGGATGGCTCCGATGGTGGAACGGCCTTTTGTGAACCCGTGTTGCCTCACCGACCAGCATCTGCAACTCAACTCCGCTGCAGTAAACAGGGGACCGTCACGGAGTTCCTCCATGTACCTCTCCTCTACTTTGACCAGGTGTGGCGGAAAGAGAACATCAACAAAAATCACCATTGAGAACAGGTCCAGCTCAGGACTGGGGACCCCGGCTCCGAGCTTGCGTATGACCAGCTTGTATCCAAGGCCCCAGGAGTTACAATTCACCTTCTCTCTGAGCTAAGCACTTCCCACTTCTCTCTCTTTTTCCGTCGAATGGCTCTTTTCAGAGCATTCCTTGCTTACTGATGTTCCGGGGCGGCAACGGCCCCCGTGATGGGGTTACCCCTCCTGACTCGAGTAAGACGCCTTCTGCATCGTAGCTATACCCTTCAAAGCTTTGCAATTTCTTCCGTCCACCAGTAGGCTGATTTTCTGCGGGGAGCTCTTATCCGAGGCATGGAAGGGTAGAGCAGGCTCGGCTGATGACCTGCATTGTGGCCTCGGCCACAACTTCAACCTGGTCCTCGAGCAACAACTCATCATCCTTATGGGCCTCCATCACCACCGACAGAGTCACAACGTCGAGTCTAGCAACGTTCCACCGTACAGGACAGGGGGGGGCGCTTACGCGGGAAGTTGGCGTCTGCAGGACCACATAAAGGTAATGTATTGATGATCACTACCCGTGAAATCTTCAACGACCCTCCAGTCTGAAATCGAGTGCATGAGATTTTCCGATACGAAGGTGATGTCAGGAATAGTACATAGCCTGGTCTTCTGAAAGTGGAGATGTTGCCCTAAATCACGACAATGAGTCCGGTTCTGGCAGCAAACTACAGAATCTTGCTTGCTCTGGTGTCTCCAGCATGCCCCATTTGACTGCCCTAGCGTTGAAATCCCCGGCGACAATGAAGATGCCGCTGGCTCCTCCAACCAAGAAGTCTACAAGGGCCTCCAGCTTAGCTTGGAACACCGCAACACAGTTGTTCGGAGTGAGATAGCAGCTCGCGACCGTGAACCAATTACCTCTCAACCACACATGCCTTCGTCGGCACCGTCACCCAAGATCTAAAAATTCCGGGAATCCAGAATCCAGATGGCTGCAGTTCCAAGAGTGTCACTAAACCGCCCCAAACTATCTCGGTCAAGGTACTGCTCATAAATGATGGCGAGCTCAACACCCCACTGTAAGAATGTATACACAATTTAAAAACCAAAATAAGTTGAATGTCATTTATGTAATTCTTTATAATAAATGGAATCATTTATTGTTGTAACACAAGTAAAAAGTAAAAAAAATATATCACATACCGTGATTAAACCCTAAATATGTCAAAATAACCTAATTACATTGCTTACTTAAACTCTAAGCTAAGTGCCAAAATGAGCTTTGAGAAAAACAAAACAAAATACTATAACGCCTATAATACTGTATATTTAGACCAGCTAGAGCTGCTCCCACCAGTTATACATCACAGCCCTGGTGTTACATAGTAGTGATCAGCACACAGACTAATTCACACACTTAAGTTCAACCAAAAAAACTAACCTTTTGGATGTCTTTACCAGAGGTAAGCCTTCCACAGTTATATCTCTCATGTAGCTGACACCTTCCAGAGTAATAGCTTGGTCTTCATAAGGGTTGTTGGTCACCATCAGTCTAACCTCGCTTGTGACTTCCCCAACTTTATCAGGGGTAAACCTAGCTATAATAGTGTGCACTTTGCCTTTCTTGAAGTTCATTTTAAGAAGACTGCCTGCAATGCATTCAAATATCAAATTGTATCAAATTGATTAAAATCAATACAAAGCCGATGGCCAAGTGTCTAGATCTATTTTAGTTTCTTCTATTTTAGTGTGTGTTTTTGTTACTAAGTTTAAAACATTTAATAACACAGTTATTAATTATTAGTTATTATGCTACCTTTCTGCGACGGGTCCTACCTTATCCCGAAATTTCATCCCTGGATCAAGCCTAATGTCGTTACTCCCACCCCAATTTCAATTATCCCAATTTTAATTATTTTAATTTTATTAATGAATTATTTATGTTTTACTGTGCACATATCCTGTTAGCCCTTTCCCTCAGCTCCCGAAATCCCCCCTAAATTTACGACTCACCCCAACATGATGTCTAGCAGCTCTGGGCACATGGCGACGACGACTCTGTCCCCGCGGTCACCACCAGCCCACGCCACTCCACGCGCATGTGCAACTGTGACGTAGACCGGCGACCCTTGAATCCTGGTCCCTGTGACTTTTAACTACTTACCTACCTTACCTAATCTGGCGGCCTATTCCACGGGGCCACATTACAAGAAAACCGGAATTTTCTTGGACATTAGGCCTATCTAGAACTTATTTTCTACTCGGAAATTAGTTATTTCCAAAATTTAAAGAAATTCCTTAGTGCCGTTTTCGAGATCTGTGTGCAAATATATATATATATATATATATATACATATATATATATATATATATATATATATATATACATATATATATATATATATATATATATATATATATATATATATAACCTTGCTTGTCTTATAGTATTGGATATACTGTTAAACATTCAAGATTAATTTATAAATTAATGGAAATTTATCGATTAGGCAGGTCTGTTGCTATGGGGAGATTAGTTTAATTTATTAGGTTTTTCTAAAATTATTTTTGAATAAAATGTGATGATATATTAAAGCTGTTGTTGATTTTTGCCCCTCCATTTTATGGTCTGAAGTAGCTATGACATAATAAATTTGTATTTAAACCATAGGACTAGAGACAAAAATAAAGAGATTGACTTAGAACTGAAAAACTTCTTGTTTACTTCTGAGATTGTCCATCCCATTATGTAAGCATTTTAACACACTTCTAGTTATTTTATTTTAAGAGGGCAAAAGATAGTTTAACAAGTTCACTGCGGCGCGAGCGCTGACGACTGCACCGCAGCCTGCCCCAGAAGTTGCACAGTCGCCTTCTCGTAGCAACTAAACCTGTTGGTGTAAGCCTAGCTCTTGCTGGATCAGGTTGGTCAGCATGTTGACAAGTGTTATAACATGGCAGTGTCAGTTTTCAGTTCGCCTGTTCTGAATTTTCTTTCACCAGGGTTTGAGTATTTTTCCTTCAAATTCCACTCTTTAGGGTAACAGTTTATACTTATTCTGTACTAAATTTATCCTATGATGTAAATAAACAAAAAATTATAACTGTTCCTCTTTTTAAGATTATTTACAGAATGTTTTTGGTGCCAAATAACCATCATTGTTTATGTGGCCTTGAAAGTGGCGATAGTATATTTTTAGCCATTCTGTGTCTTTTGTTAATAATTATTTTGCGTGATATGTTATTTATTTAGGTTATTTTATAACAATAGATTATAATATCTATTACAACATCCGGGAATTGCTTTGCGCGACCGCACCACACCATCTCCGGACGCTGTGGCGATAGTGACCGCTGAATAATGTTGTCATTTTTGGTGAACCGAATCGACGTTGATCAACGGGAACAGTGTTTTTATACATCCTACTTCATATATAAATAATTTCACTAATAAACTTTTTCAGCTTCGCCTAAAGTGTTATAATTTTTTCCAGCAGTGAATGTGTTTAAGTAGGCCTATACAAAATTTTCTCTAAAAGGTATAGGATAGTGAATATACGTTTCATCATAATACGAGTTCTTGTTTTCGAGAAGTGTTATAAAAATACCATGTTTAGTGTTACAGAAAGACGGAACTGAAAAATTAGTCCCAGTTCTTGTATTGGTATCTTGTCATTAACCAATGCAAAGTTGTGCTATGGTGTCATAAACACCAAGCATTCGACAGTAAGCCTATACTGTTGCTCGAGATAGCGTAGGGCAATGCCTAGCTACACTCACAGTAAATCACAATAGATTCTCAGTTGAATCTTTATTATCCCTTTTCTGCGAACTACCTACTTTTCGAACATTTGAGTTCATCTCCCGTAATGACCATGTAAAAAGTAGGCCTTAAGATGACACTGTTTTATTATTGTTCGTTATTATGAGTCAAGTATTTATATTTCAAATGACAAGTATATAACGGATAGAACGTCCCTGCAGGAAAACTTGATGTAGTTCTGGCAAAAGATGTAGTGGACTAACCTATATGTGTCAGACGTACGTTAATTGTTCAAAATACACAGTTCAGGTATAAAATAATGGATTTTATTAGTACTATGCTTTTAATGCAACTTTACACAGTATTTCAGATAATTATTTCGGATAATGTATTTCTGGAAAATTCGAACAACTCGGTAATCTGAACATGGTTCGGTCCCAATTAGTTCGGATTACCGGGACTCTGGTGTATATGGTACAGTGTTTGACATGAAGCCTGCTGTGAAGATACATGCATTTTGCTGCATCCTAGACAGTAAGAGGTTGGGAATCGCTATTATATAAATAAAAATAATTCTCTCAACTAATAACGAAAACAAATTATGCTTTAAATTATACAATATATGCACAATTGAAAATAATTACCCTTAATCAATGTGTTGTCTGAATACAAGGAGATCACACCAGATATATTTGACGAAATCTCTAGTAACACCTAAAAAATAATTAGGTAATTGAAATAAAAACAAAAAGTAAATTAATATAGTCATAAAATGTACTTGTACAAATTAACTATTACTAAAATAACCATCTTAAGGTAGTAATACAAAAAATTATAGTACAGTAATGAGAATTTTGTGAATGATAACGGATACTGTGAGACAGTTGGAACAAGTTTAACTAATTTGACTGGTAATTAATGCTAAGCAAGGAGGGTAATACCTTTGACTATACATCATTAATAGACGTGCCATTCTATGCGCAAGCTGTAGTGGCTTGAGTGGTTCCCGAATCGGCGTGGGGAGTTATAGTGCATGGTTCCCCGTGAAGGAGCGCTGTCGTCTGCTACCCCTCTCCCCCCCCTTCGGCCAACCTCCAACCAATCATAAGAGCGAGAGAGGGATGTGCGCCGTGCGCGCGCACTCCTGAGGGCGGGGTCAAGTGAGCTTACAGCCTTCGCCACTAGGAAGCGGCACTACACTCTCGGGCCTTCCGAAATTTTGTTGGCGACAACTTTTAACAATGAATGACACGTCTATTAATAATGTATAGTCAAAGGTAATCAGTGGCGTAGATACACTTTTGTCATGGGAGGGGATATAAATACCCCCCCTCCCCCGAGTGAAGCCCTATTCTAGAGGATGTACTGTAGGGTATATAAGGGACATTTCGATGAGTTGAATACTATATAAAGATCATGCAATACCTCCGTTGCCATCTTGGACTCCCGTCTCATATGAACAATGTTAATTTTTTGACAGCAGTTCAGATTAATTGATTGTCTTAAAAATGGCTGAGGTGTCAAGTGATTATCTAAGGAGTTATATTTTATTACTTTTTATCGTAAAAAAGATTTACAGATTGTTATTTTACACTCATTATTTTTATAACTAGATGTGACTTTTCAATTGATTATCGATTAAAATTGCAAGGTAATTATATAAAAACGTTTTTCAATAATAGTTTAATTCCCTAGATAACCACTTTATCTTAAATCTGACACCTCAACCATCTGTTTACGACTATCGTGTAGCTAGTAGTGCTGTCACAAAATAAACATAGTTCTTATGGACCTAAGACGAAACATTATGTCAGTTAGATCACTCAAAATGCTATTCGTCCTGCAGGCTAATGGGGCGTGATTTCTTGAAGTACTACGTACACCGCCAGGAGGAAAATGAATTATATTTTATTGTTTTATGTTTATTCGTAAATATGAATAATGATTGAGTGATTATATTTATATTTTGTTTCACAACATATACTATAACGTATTTATGTTATGCTATTTTCTTGTATTCTACGCTTGTTTTACTCTAGTGCAGTTTCCTACACTGCGACGTAGGGCGTTTTTTCAAAATTGATGGAAATTTTTCAGGCTAAACAGAAAATGATAGGCCTGACACAGATTTTGCGGCTGAGCGATTTGATGGCGGGAGGGATGACCAGTCGGGGAAGATCTCTTAGTTAAAATACTCTCTTATACAGTATTTCGACATGCAACATGCAGTAACAGCAACGCACTGCTTTTTTATATTTTTTGTTATTGTGTAGCGGTATTTCAGGATATTTTTGTTTTGAAATTATTGGTAAAGGTGATCGTTATGGGGGGGGATATATCCCCCTTATCCCCCCCCCGTATCTACGCCACTGAAGGTAATACTAAATAACATAATAATAAATGAATGATCAGAAATGGTGTTTTAAGAAATCATAATATCTCCGTCGCAGAAGATCTGCGTCCTCAGCAAATTTCCAAATCCATAATATAATAATAATAATAATAATAATAATATATTACAAATTTTATCAATATCTGTAGATTAATATGATAGTTATTTGCCTATTCTCCATAAGATCAACATTGGAAAGAGTATGCAGGTTTGCTGCTGTGAGGAACATTAAAAGTAGGTATTTCTAGCATAAACAATTTTAATTTTAAACATTTATGCCAAGTTTCATAAACATCTGATCATAAATAAAGGGGTTTGCCTATTCTCTATATGATTAACATGGCTAAAGAGTATGCAGGTTAGCTGCCATGATAAATACGTAAACTATGATTTTCAAGCATAAATGAATAGATCTCAACTACATGAAGCTAAATATCAAGTTCAATCCAAAAATATTGATTGATAAGTGAAATATTAATTTTTCTTTATCCTCCTTTAACATTGGAGCCCAAAAATACAACGTACTGTGTTTAGATTTTTTAATATCTCGGTAACTATTGGAAATAGAGAAAAACTTGAAGAAACTTAATTGTGTAGTTTTTTAAGCTGATTCTAATGGTGAAAGATAAAATTTAAACTTTTTACAATTACATATAAAAATCGCAAAAAAAACCAATTTTTGAGTACGAAACCCCCCCAAACTACCTGTTCCGATTGACGGATATGTCTGTTTTACGAACTTGTCCGAGCAAATGTAGGAATACACGTCTCTACCAAATTTGGTCTCGATCGGACCAAAAAATCTTATCAACGTGAAATACAAAAAGTTTTGCTAAATAACTGTAAGACTGTAATAAACAACGAGGTGAGCACTTACGACACAGTTGACATTGCCACTGTTCACCAACACTATAGAATCTTCACTGGAGTCCCCCACTAGGGTCGGGGGAAACGTCAATATGTGAGGGAATGGTGGTGAGGTAACCGTTATCTGTAGAAACATTTATAGGTTTACCATCACTTACAGTAGAACTTGGATAATTCGAACCTCAAGGGACCAGAAAAAAATTTGAATTATCAAAAAATTTGAATTAAAAAATCAAATTAAAATTAATTAGTTAAAAAAATTAATAAATTAATAAATAAATATACAAATAAATAAATAATATATAAATATAATAGATAAATAAATAAATTAATTAATAAATTAATTAATCGAATTTAAATTCAAATTAAACAAGTTTTTGCAAGTGGTTGAAATAAACAGTCAAACATCATGTTTTAACATTGTATATTAAAAAAGGTTAGGTTAATAAAGATATCATTGAATAAAAATCCTAATTTTTATTAAATGTCGATAATGTGTTTGGAGGGATCCTAAAAAACTTCTATTAAAAAAAATGAAAATTGAAAAGCTATTTCAAACTTTTTCTTAAATCCCTTCTCTACCTCCTTGTTCACCGCTATTTATTCTTGCTACGTCAGAGATTTATAGGTTCACTTTGATGAAGTGAACATATTAACACACGGCGTGTTAATATGAACGCAGACAAAGTCACAAATGCCAACACAAAACAAAAACGACGAATATCGGAACAAACCACCATCACACGGTAATGAACTGCACCGGCACCGTGTAGTGACAGACTAGAGATGTCAATGTTGTGATTTATGAGCAGTAGTGGACTGTTGAGGGGGAGGGGTATCATGTGACCAGTCAACAGCAGGTGTACGTACTGTGAGGGGTTGGCGAGGGTGCGCGCGTTGATCTACCTAAAAATAGTCTACGGACAGGAATCCCGAACGTCGTTTCCGGGAAAACCGCACACACGCTGCAAAAAATTCGAATTATCCAAATAATTATTCGAATTAACCAGGATATTTTAACATTGTTTTGATATAAAATTCTAGGGACCAAGTCAAAAATTTGAAATAAAGAAGTTTTCGAATTACAGAAGTTCGAATTATCCACGTTCCACTGTACTTGCTACAAGATTGACCTTTTAACCCTTTGAGTGCCGTGCTTCTCGAATCGAGATGGTCATGCCCATGCAAGAAGTGCCGGCGTCTCACTCAAAGACTCTCAGAAAATCACTGTTTATATTATGTAGCAGTTATTGCAACTGGCTTAAATTACACCAAAAGTTTCAGAAAGAAATGGGCTTTATTTTTATTCACCTTACTCTATGACATTCTAGCCAGTGGCGGCTCATGAGTGAAATGCTAGGGGGGGGTGCACACCGGGGGTCTTGGGGTTATGGATTACCTCTCAGGAGAGGTGGTGCCGGGTGTTCTCTCTGCGGCTATTTTTGAAAATATGGTGTATTTTGTGACTTTTTAAAGCAATCTAAGTATTAAATTTGTGATGCATGTGTTTAGTTTTGAACTAAAATATCTCGTTTTCCTAATAAACCTTGAATAATAAATACTATACTCTTGGTCTTATGGATCGACTTAATTTGGACTCTCAATTGTAATTCCATAAATTCCATTGAAAAAACCTCAACAGAGAGGTTGATTACGTTGTTGAAGTGTTTTCACACACTTAAGACGTTGAGATACAAATGAAAACTCATATTTATAGTCCAGTAAATTAAAAGTAAAATAATATTGGGATTTAACAATAACATAATAATTTGATTTGAATTTAAAAATTACCAGTAATGTGTTATAATGTCTCACAGAGAGGAACTCGGTGGAACGAATGAATGCTCATCTTAAATGTTTTGTTTTTTTAAATATAGAATTAAATTAGGGATTTGGAATGAAATTAATATGGATTTATAATGAAATGAAATAGTAATTTGAAATAAATTTTGTAAATTATGTTATGACCACAGATAAATATAGCCGGATCTTACCAAACATATTAAATTCTTAGACACTGATTTATTAATTTTTCTTGGACCAAAAATAATGAGTCATTAGTTCTTCTTTACAAAAAGGATGAGCTTTTTTATCCACCACACTAATTAAAAGTGTGAATTTATCAAACATTAATATTTTAATTATTTATGTAAAAATATTAAAACTTATTCTATGTCTTCTCCAGTAGGCCCCCTACTCTCCCAGAAGCTTCATTAGCAACACTGCTACATATTCTGGAATTTTGGTTTAGTCACTTTAAAAACTCTTAAAACTTGTATTATATACAAAATGAATTCAGATTGAGGTCAATTTTGATAGAAAATAAGGTACCTACCTACTTATGTATTGCAGCAATTTCACATTGATGAATTTCTTACTTTATTTAATTAAGTACCTGGTGACCGAGCTTTGCTCGGATAAAATATGACATGTATTTAACAAGTTAATTAGCAAAATTAAAACAAATTTATTGCTCAATGAAAACATGTATGTGGTTTAAATAAAACCGTTTTCATACACCTTAATTAATATGGCATAAACACTGAACAAAAATGTGTTCCCCGGCCGGGAATCAACCTCATGGCCACCGGCTCGTGAGACCGGAGCGCTAGCCACTGTACTACAGCGTCGGCCAAGAATGAGCTGTCATTTAAGAGTTTTGGCCAACCTCAATTGTTTTAGCTGATCTTATACTGAATTTAACCGTCCATAAAGTTGTTATGATTATCCTGTGATCAACTGATTTTGTTAGAAAAGGAATGAGGATTGAAAAGCAAAAGAGAAATTTAATTTACACCTATTAATTGGTTTGTTACGGTAGCTTCAAGTAATAAAATGAATACGTTTTCTTTCAAAACACAATAGATTTTCGAAATACTTTTCTCTGCTTAAATAAAATAAATATTTATGCAAAACCTCTATTCACATATTGTTCACCACTTTCTTCAATCAACAACTGTCAAATGGTTACAGACAGATGTTTTGATTTGTATTGTTTACATTTTGATTCTCCATAAGCGTAATGTTAATTTTTTAGATTTTTAACTTAATATTACAAGAAAACTGGAATTTTCCTGGACATTAGACCTATGTAGAATTTATTTTCTACTCGGAAATTAGTTATTTCCAAAATTTAAAGAAATTCCTTAGTGCCGTTTTCGAGATCCATGTGCAAATATATATATACACAAACCTTGCTCATATTATAGTATTGGATTACTAGCTTACCCGGCATACTCAGTATTGCCTAACAGTAATTTATGTCGAGTTAACTTTTGCGAAGTCAGGCCATGCCACCACAGCGCTATTCTCCTGCTACTCCTGTAATTGTCTGTATAGTAAGCATTTGAATAATTAATTGGTGTTAAGATCAACCATGAGTTAGTTTCTTTCAATAGATCATGACTATGAACTTACCCGAGGAAGGGAAGCTTCACCAATCAGTTGTGTCCTGAAAATTTGAGGTTCCAATGGGCTTGGAGGTTCTACTTTCAGCTCCAACTCTTCTCGAAACATCTAAACCAATCCAATAGAAAAAATAAATAAATAGTATCAGTGGACTGGAATATACTTTCTCCCTTAAATAAATAAAAAACTACAACCTCAATTGCTTATTTTTTGAGCTGATTTTAATGGAGTCTGTTTTGAAAATTTATCGTTTTGCCAAAAAATTTAAAATGATTTTTTTTTACATTTAAAAACCCATAATCTTTTAATCATTAGTTTTACAGGTGGTGATATACTATTTGGGACCTTGATACAAAACTATAAACCATACAATTTTAATTTAAACCGTTTGATTGGATTTTGAGAAGTTTGTACTTTTCACATTTTCATTCTTGAATGTCATGTATGCACGTCAATAAATGTATGATAGTATTTGACTTTTATGAGTATTTATTAGGTAATCTGCATATTTATCTATATGCACATTGCTAATGTATTAATTAGGAGCCAATAAAAAAAATCAAAATTGTAAAATAGAAGGTAGCTAAATTGGATTTTATAATTTATATTAAGTAAAAATAACACTGACACAGCCAAAAAGTAAAGATGGAATTTGAGGAAATCTATGTTCAAAGAAACATTATACACTAATAAAAACTATGCGTTAAATTTAAATATATAACAGGTTCTCACTCCGATCTGCAGTGGAAGAAATGTCAAAGAGACGATGAGTTCGGAGTGGGCCATAATAGTAAATTTGTCTGGTTTAACTTGGAACACTGACGGATCATTGGTGGAGACAATGGCAGCAGTAGCTTCACAAGGTACCAGCCCACTGTTATAAAGGTGCAAGTGCAGGTTCATGGTGGTCTGGTCACCGACACAGCCACATGAGAAGTAAACAACATTTTTCTCTACATCATACGATATGGTAGGTTCTCCCTGTAAAACATTATATTTTTACTGAAATTCAATATTGCAGCACTACGGTGCTTCTTGAGCTCTTGTGCCATATGTTTTTATGTGCATTACTATGGTGCTAGGAATTTGTTATAAGTTTTTTTATTTCTTTAAACATTTTTAGCTTTATACCTTAGTCCGGGTTATATACTAATCTTGACATATTCTAGGTTTCAACTACCCTGAAGACAGAATCAGATTCCAGATTCCAAAAAGATTGTGAATCTTAGTTTTACTAATCATGATGGAAAATGTCCGCAGTAACAATATAAGTAATATAAACCCCATCATTATCAAAAATGAATTTTAAACAAAGAATCTATATTGCACAAAGTGTGTAATTGAATGTTGTATAAAATTATTTCAATATTATTGATTGCTTTACTAATAAGTCAATTCATAATGGGTGCAAGCAAACTTTTATTTGTATTAGAGAATATAATTGGCTAGCATGTGTGATTTACTTACTTCGATATGCTGATCAGGTGAAAGAGGATGGGGACAAGCTTCTTTAAATATATTTAGGACATCTTCAAAATTGACATGGGGCAAATGGGAAATGGCTTTCAATTTGATACGTGTTCCTTCTCTCTTTATAAAAGTGTAATCCAAGACTTTGACCACTATTTCCTGTGATAAATAAGAGCTTTCACTAATTGAAGACGAAAGATTTAGTATGTAATATTAAAGAGGATACACATAATATTTACTTTCAGTATATATAAACATTTAGTACTAGATTTGCTAGAGTGACCCTAAATGTCCTAAATAGTTTTCACATGTTGGTCTGGGATAAAAAACAAATCACAATATTACGTTAAAACTTCTCAACCCTATGGTTATTCATACTGTCGCCATTTTTTAGTTTTCAATATTATGATATCAAAAATGGTTTTATATAAAGAATGAAGGATTCAAAGTATCTAAATTAGTATAGTGCTATATATTGTGCATAAAAGTGTAGTTTGGGGTTTCCCACAACTAGTTAGATATGGCATTACATTTTTTGGTTAGCGGTGCAATTTATAAAGAAGAAAAGTCTTAAAGAGTATTTTCTACCTGCGCAGCATGCTCTGTATTTAAGTTATTGCGTGACCGCAACAATAACCAACTACTGGTTGCATTGAAATGATATAAGTGCATGACTACCTGTTAACTGTGGAGGTAGGAAGGGGTCTCATTTGGTTTCATTGTTTGGCAATGATACCAATTCTTTATCATGATGTTTATGCTTTGTATTAATATTGCTTTCAGAATCTACACTTAAAGTCAAATATGTCTCAATATTATGCTTAACAACATTTATGTTATTAACATTTATGTAGAGATATTTTTTGTAGTATATAGTCAGATGATGTTGGATTATTAACAATGAATAATAAACTAGACCTTAGTCACGAAGCACGCTGCGCAACATTCTGCGGAGGTAGGAAAATGCCCCATTACACTCACATTGCCATGTGTATGGAGTATTATTATTAATTCAATGTTTTAATTCATACTCAAGCAGATTGATAAAATTCAAAATCCATCATTCACTTTTATTACAATCCTTAACGGATTTATTATAGAAAGATTTTTACAGATATGGATAGGAGTTTCAGCTAAGCAGCTACCCAGATAGCACACAGGTTTATGATAAAAGTTGTCAGTTCATTCGTCATTCTTTATTATTATCATAAACATTTTACAATGCATTGATAAACGTCAATATTACTTAACTAAAGTAGGCCTATAATATTAATAATTAACATTACAAAATAATAGTCAACTTAATCATAGATATTTGTTCCAGTCTATTTCATAAAACTCTTGCATTTTATATAAAGCTTCAGCTTTTAATATGATTTTAATTTTCTTTTGAAGCAAGTAAGGGGCAAAGATTTGAATTGTAATGGTAAGGAATTGTAAAGTTTGACAGACATGTATGAGATATTTTTTTGGGAACTTGTAAACCTGAGCTGTTGGATTCTGATATTGTTTCTATTTCTAGTAACAATAACTATGATAATCACTATTTAACTGAAATAATTCTATATTATTATGAACATAACTAAGACTTATTAGTACATACAAAGAATATACAGTTAATATTCCCAAATTTTTGAAAAGAGGTTTACAATGTGTCCTCATGTCAACATTTAAAATTAGTCTAATTTCCTTTTTTTGTAGAATAAAAATTTTTGTCACATGAGGACTAGAACCCCACAATAAAATACCATAGCATAATAAACTTTGTATCTGAGAGTAATATACATTTAAAAGTACATTTGTGTCTACTGTGAATTTTAACCTTTTCAGTAGATATAGACCCTTTGCAATTTTTTACTGAGAAAATCCACATGTGGTTGCCAATTGAATTTAGGATCAAGAACAATACCCAAAGATTTCAGAGGTTCGGCCACTACTTCACTGTTTATATTTCTATTGTAGGTGAACATGATATCAGATATTTTTTCTAGATTCAATGATAGATTGTTACTGGCACACCAGTCATTGAGGAGTAAAGTGTTATTGACTAGACAATTATTAGAATCTATTTTCGAACGAGAGCTTACTTTGAGACCAAAGTCATCAGCAAAAAGAAAACCTTCTTTATTAATACCTTCAATATTGCAGATAATGTCATTAATATATATATATTGAAGAGAATTGGAGCCTTGAGGGACCCCATATTGAACCTTTCTGCCCTTTGAGAACTGACCGTCTAAACCCCCTTTAAGCTGTTTTCAATTTTGGAAGACCTATTAAGGCATAACTTCAAAGTGGAGCTTCATATTAAAAATTCAGAGGGCTGGCCTTCTACTTAACCACCTGAGGGAAGATTTTGCCAAACAGTTTAAGTATTTATCATGGCAGCTAACCTGCATATTCTTTTCCCATGTTAATCATATCGAAAACAGGAAAACTCCTTTATTTAAGGACAGATGTTAATGATAGTTGGTCTTAATTGTCAAAATAAAAATTGTTTATGCTATAAATGTCTACTTTCAATGATCCTCCTGTGTTAATCTTAAGGAGAATAGGCAAATAACTAACTCATTTATTTATCGACAGATATTCATAAAACTTTACATATAATAATATTATTATATTATTGATTTGGAAATTTTGATTGGAGTACGCAGGTCTCCTGCAACGTGGGTATTTTGGATTCAGGGGACTCCAAAACAAATATATTCACTTATAACTCCAATCCGAAAAAATGTTGATGAAATCAATACGTTCTCAATATACCATACAAACAAGGAATGTAAGTTGACCACTTTATCCAAACAATAACAATGTTCCTAACCTTTCTAGTTACCTTGGTTTAAACTTTAAACGTTGAATTTTATGTTACTTCCCCATTTATTCACCAAAAAATTTTAAAATGTACATAATTTATAAAATAGATTTAAAAAATATTCTGTGAATATTTCAGCTCTCTAACTCTTGTAGAAACAAATTGGTGGCATATTGAAAACTGTTCCTTTTTCTACGAGGGTAAATGCTGATGCACCATCAGGGACGAAATATTAGTACACTACCCGGTGTGTGGGACTCTCACTCACTAACAAACCCTCGCCTTAGGCTGAAATCCGCTTGGATGCACCTGTTAAGGTATTGACTGGGACGGTGGCGACGTCCTGTAATCCAGCTACTTGGAGGTCACGAATTGTGGATAGTTGTGAGCGATGGCAGTGGGTGTAGTGTTCTCTTGTGTGGATTAAAGTCCGCACGACCTCATAAAGGTAATGTATTGATGATCACTGCCCAGGAAATTTCCCGTGAAACAAAATCTACAGCCTGAAATTGAGGACGTGAGATTTTCCAGCGTGAAGGTGATGTCGGGAATAGTGCCTCTATAGCCTGGTCTTCTTAAAGTAGGGGGGGAGCCCTCATTCACGACAATGAGTCCGATTCTCGCAGCACTCCAGAACCTTACTTCAGAACTCCAGAATCTTACTTCCTCTGGTGTCAGTCTCCAGCATGCCCCATTCGACTGCTCTAGCGTTGAAGTCCCTGGCGACAATGAAGCTACCACCGGCTCCTCCTACCAAGAAGTCTTCAAGGGCCTCCAGCTTAGCTTGGAACACCGCAACATGGTTGTTAGGAGTGAGATAGCAGCTCACGACCGTGAACCGATTGCCTCTCACCCACACAAAGCCTTCGCCGGCACCTTGACCCAGGATCTGAAAATTCCGGAGATCCGGAATACAGATAGCTGCCGTTCCGAGAGGTGGTCACTAAACCACCCCGGATTGTTTCGGTTGTGGTGCACTCGGAAATGATGGTGAGCTCAACACCCCACTTCCCAACAAACTGTGTCAAAAGGTGGTCAGTACACTCCTGTGGAGGTTCCCCTTCAGGATTTTCATCATCTATTTCTGCCGCAGCCAGGAGTCATCAAGATCCTCACGAAAAACACGACAGGCTCGAGTTCGTGGATGTTCCGCACAGAGGCAGCACTTGGCCTTTGCTGAGCAGGGGGTCTTGAAATGTCCGTGCTCTCCGCATTTGATACAGAGTCTGCTTCCTCTATGATCAGGTCCTTTGCAGATGGACTACTGGTGCCCATACCTAAAACATCGGAAGCAGCGCGTGACCACGGTCCGGAGCCGGACCCTCCCAATGACCTAGCCTACCTTCAGCTTTCCGGCCTTCAAGAGCTGAGAGGACCCCTGTGACCCAAGGTCCACAACAGCCATTTTCAGCCCTCTGCTGTTCTAGGCTGTCAGGAATACTTTAGCGCCCTCAGCAAGGCTTCCTAGAGTGTTTTTAATCGTCACCTTTTGATCGGAAGTACAGGATTCCAGGTCCTGGACCTTTGACTACCACCCTGTGCACCAGCTGACGCACAGAACCCGCATCCCCCACTGCTACCTTGACCGCGTTTTCGAAGGCAGCCTTATCTTTGGTTTCAGAGCCGAGCTCCACCAGAACCACACCAGCCTTGGTTCTCCTCATGGAGTGAATGACTGCTCCGGATGTTTCTAGCTTTAACTGTTTCCGGATGCCTGCCAGAACCTCACTGAAGGAGCAACCTTGAGCAGCCTTTTCGCGTTTTCGAAGGCAGCCTTATCTTTGGTTTCAGAGCCGAGCTCCACCAGAACCACACCAGCCTTGGTTCTCCTCATGGAGTGAATGACTGCTCCGGATGTTTCTAGCTTTAACTGTTTCCGGATGCCTGCCAGAACCTCACTGAAGGAGCAACCTTGAGCCGGCCTGATAAGAACGGCATCAGGCCTCCCCTGAGGAATCTTCTTCTCTGGAACCGGCTTGGAGGGTACCAGCTGTTTCGGGAGACGCAATAACTGGTAGTGATACCCATCGCAGAAAAAGAGCTGTCATCTAGTTAGACGAGTTAAAAGAACCACTCAGGGAGTTACAGAGCAATATTCATTATAATGAAAATTTTGCAGAGCAAAGGCTGACAGTTCAATTCAAGTTGATCCATAAAAATTTACCATATCTCTACTAATTTTTATTATCATAGATTAATTAAACCAACCATGCAAAAACCATTATTCAGTGAGGTTATACCTCATGATAGGAATCCTTTGATGGAGTGTAGCATTCAACATCAATTTTGAATGATTCTCCAGGCAGAACAACTCCCCCTGCATGAGAAAGTGTAAATGCACCAACAGTTAACTTCTGCAGAGACTCTATCCTAAAATACAAAATCAAACAACATTAAAAATACTACTAATTTTACAGCTTGTTTATGACTACGGAGTGCATCTAATTGAGTAAAAAAAAAACTACCTCTAAGCTGCATTTGATGGTGTTGAGATGACTGAGCAATTTCTTACATTGTACTTGAATAATTTTGAAAGAACAAATACTAAGACTTTTTTTAACTAAAATAATAATAAATAACTTTCAATGAATGTCTTTGTTCATTAAAATGTAAATTAATGTTTGTAAAAGACATGGTATAATTTAATACATTTTAATAAATGGACAATCACAAAGCAAGTACCATGAATTAATTCCATTTGCTTGGCTTCGCACATCAACTGAGCACAAATGCCTGTGATTGACAAGCGGGTATCCGCATAACAACTTTTGGAGCTGACGATACCTTTTAGATATGAAACCTCTGAGTTATGAAGCATACGTTATTATTTAATTTTAGAGACCTCTTAGTTCTGACACCTGTATCAATATTAAAATTTAAATTTTTTTATATGTTAAGATAACATTTTAATAAAGTATAATTTTGAATAAGGCTTATAATAAATGAGAACAAAAAATAATGATTTTAGATTGACAGCTGATGGTTTTTTATTTCTATTGAATCACTTCTACAGATCCAAGAAGAAAGATACTTATTATCATGACAAAGTACAAACCTGAAATCTTAAATAAAATACATAAAAAGAAAACACAAATACCTTTTTTCAGCTTGATTGCTTATCATTACATATTACATTGCTTATCAAACAATTAAATAAATTAGATTAAATCAGGACATATGCATTAAACCTTATTCTACGTTAAGATAACATTTTGATAAAGTATGATTTTGAAAGAGGTTTAACATCAATGATCAATGAAAACAAACAAATTTTGATTTTAATTTTACAGCTGTCGGTTATTTCATTCTATGAAATCACTTATAGAGATCTCATGTTTTATGAACCTAGAAAAAGTATATCTAATAAAACTCAAAACTGGGGTTTTGAGAGCTTATTATATTTTTTTGTAGTGTATGGGCTAGTTTTAAAGTAAACAAAAACCTTCTCTAAAAGGTATATAGAATGTAGAAAATAAGTTTCATATCTATGGGAGGTGTCATTTTCACAGAGAAGAAAAACATAAATGCCTTGTCTAGCATGTCTAGCATTACAAAAAAAACTTTAAGACAGTTAGACAGTTAAGAAAGAAAGACAGACAAAACTTTAATTGAGACCCATTTTAGGATTTCTGGGTTATGAAACCTAAAAATAACCAAAAATATCATAATTCTGAGCAATGTACAGACAAAACTCTAATTTATTTATACAGTATAAATTAAGCATTTACATAATAACAAAAGTGACACACAGGTCCATTGTCAGAACATAGCATCAATTTTGAAAGCCATGTGCTGATGACACGTTTAGGCATCAACATCATTTTATGATACATTAGTCAACATTTTATATTTTAGAGTTGTCTATTGCTGTCTCCACTACTTTCTACTATTCATCAGAGTATGACTCATAGCTAGCAAATCTGTCTATTTCACTAATCGTAAAGCTGTTAGGCTTATTAAATTCATTCTGTGTTTTGTTACTCTCTTTAAAAAAACTATTATACTCTGTAATCATTAAAGAAGCTTATTTCCTGGTTTAGAAAAACACACAATACAATATAAACAGTCAAACATAACCTTCGAATTGACCAGCTGGGTATAAAATCAATAAAAATGGCTGAACACGTAGGAACGTTCTTACACATCGTCTGCATAACGCAACCATAAAGTGAGCCATTAGTGTCTTCAGCATTGAATGTGCTAATAGAATGACTTATGGATGATTTGAATGACTAATCACATGACTACAAGAGAATCAGAAGAAACAAAGAATGAAGTGAACCATGCTATATTCAGACACTTCCAGGAATGGAACTCTTATAATTGATCCATCTCCAACATTTCTAATAGTAATCTAATGTTGGCATACTCTAAAAACTGCAAAATAGTTTAAAGGGTTCTTCTTTAGGGGTTTTAAATTTCAAATTCAAATTTTTATTACAATACATATTTTTTGAACTACTATGAAACAATAAACTACTGCAATAATAATAATCATCTGCAATGATTTACCTAAACTGCTCATACCACCATTTCCCTTGTCTTCATCTATCAACATAATAACACCAGTACTTTATACTTCAATAATAGTTCAAAAAACAACTTGAGTGTTTCTGTAATGGTACTCATTCATAATGATTAATAGTGTTATACAACATATACACGAGTATAAGTGCTATAATGAATATATGTGAGTAACTAAATAACAATCAGTAATAAGAAGTTGATCACGCTATAAAGGATTTATTTACTTACTTTTCTTTCCCCTTAGTATTTGGTTTTTCTTTTCCACTTTTCAATGAACTTCCCCTGCTACTTCTAGTCAACTTAACAGGTGGTAATAAAGCTTTTGAGGAGCGCTGAGTTAACTGTAAAATTATGGAGTGTTATCTTATAACTTTTATCTTATTTACTGAGAATTAGCTAAAAAACCCTTTTCAGTGCCTAAACTAGTCAACTTATAATTAAATGTAAGTTACAAGTCATTCCCTCCCAATGATCAATACCCCTGTCGCAGCAGACCTGAGTACTTAGCGAATTTCAAAATCAAAAATATAATAATATTTATAACTAGCTGACCCGGCGAACTTCGTAACGCCTCACAGTAAACACATGTTAACTTTAAGATTGGCCATGTTCTGAAGTCGAATAGCAATACGGCTTCATTGTGAAAGGGTATATATTCTGGGTCGCTGCATAGTGAATAACAATACTGAAACGATAAAACATATTAATAACATTCCCATAAAACAAATAAATCTGAGTGGATTAATTCACAATTTTCAAATCCAATCTAAACCCAAACGAAACCTAACTGTAATATGGCTTTTATAGGAAAGATATACAACAGCAGATTATTATGATAAACATAATAATATAAACATTGTAATTATCCGTACCGTACCGATTTTTTCGGTGCACCGCAGACCCCTAGTATTTACATAGGTAAAACCTCGAATATATCGTCAGTAAATTTGAAAACCTCGTATATAACGTCAAGAAAATTGGACCGAAATGAAGGCAACAGATAGCTAAATAGAGAAAGTTTGGTCGGTGGTGCAACGTGAGGGCTGCGGCTATTGTTTAGCTACATTCTATTTTTAGAAACGGCATTTTATTGCTGTCTTACCGCTAACCACCCCAACCCCCTCCCCTTACCCTATATGCGCTGTCGTCGTCATCAAGGTCAGTGTCAGTGACTCATGTCGCGTTAAAGCACTGTGATGCCGTTCGTACGTACCTACAGTTCGTGCAGCTATCGTTAGTTCAGTGTACTTTTTTTACAGTTTGTTTTTCGTTATTTTAATTTACGAATACAGTCTTGAAAAATAATGGCAAGTCTTAAGAAGAATGTTTTTTCGAAGAAAAGGTGTGAGTTATATGAGCGTGTGAGGAGGGACGTAAGATAGCAGACGTATGTTCGGGCATGTTTTTTAAAATCGAACCAACAGTTGAATTCACCATGCCGAACATCATTGCAATATTTTCAAATTAGATTTTTTATATAGTATACAGTAGTTCAGTCAGTCATAAACATAAACTTTAATGTGTATTTTAAATTACATTCATTAATTGTCTTAATTTCATGTAAAAAATGTGTTTCTCTATTTTTCCTCGGTTTTAAATTAAAATTATGTAACCTCTTTTATAGTGTCACTCTGATACAGCGTCATTAATTGTGTGGTCCCTTCAATGACGTTATAACCAAGTTCCACTGTACTAGTTTTGTTGCCGAAAAGTTCATTTTGCGAAATAATATAACTAACAGTATTCCGATAATCGGCATCGACGACGACATTCAATATCGTATTGAAGTTTATCAGTAACTGAAATAAGAATAATTACGAGGTATGTTGCAACCTTGAACCGACCAATGACGTTCTTGCATTACTTTTAAAAAGGTATGAATTTACGTAATTTCTGATAATCGTCATCGACAACGACATTGAATATCAAGATTCAATATCGTATTGAAGTTTATCAGTAACTGAAATAAGAATAATTACGAGGTATGCTGCAACCTTGAACCGACCGATGACGTTCTTGCTTTATTTTAAAGAGGATACGAATTTACGTCATTCCTTGTTTGCACTTTTGTGTTGGAGCAAAATTCTCATTTTTCATGTGGTCTGAAAGTAATTTCGGATATTTATTGAATTTTACTGTGATTAATAATAATAAATTCGGCATTTTTCAGGACGATTGGTTTCCTGATCCGAGTTTCATCAAAACAATGCCGACTGTATCTTATTACGACATCGTGACGAAGAAAGCGAACATACTTTTTTCTTTCGCCGTTCATTGCCGGCGGAACAACGAACGCTTAGAATCGAAGAATAGGAATCGACTACCGGCGATAATTTTCGATTCTGATTCCAACCCTGAGAATCGATGTTTGGGATCGACCCAACCCTAATAATAATATATAACAAGTTTTATTAAAAAAATCTGTCCATAAATATGAGAATTATTTGCCTATTCTCCATAAGATTAACATGGGAAAGAGTGTGCAGGTTAGCTGCTGTGAGGAACACTTCTTCTTCTGGTTCCTTCTCCTATCGGAGGTTGGAAATCATCACAGCAATTCTCACTTTATTGATTGCAGCCTTGAATAGTTCCCTTGAGTTGCAGCCATACCATTCTCTTAAATTACACAGCCAAGATATCCTTCTTCTACCTACACTCCTCTTTCCCATGATCCTTCCTTGCAAAATAAGCCTCAACAGCTCATACTTTTCACCCCTCATTACATGACCCAAATATTGCAATTTTCTTCTCTTTATAGTCGCAACAACTTCACATTCCTTTGCCATCATTAACAGTACATCCCTATTTGTCACTCTTCTTGTCCATGGTATTCTCCATATCCTCCTATAGCACCACATTTCAAATGCCTCGATGTTTTTGAGGTTTGACTTTTTCAAAGTCCATGCTTCCATGCCGTACAGCAATGTAGAAAACACATAACAACGCAGCATGCGTATTCTAAGTTCCAGTTTAATATCTCGGCTACACAGAAATCTTTTCATTTTTATGAACACCTGTCGTGCTATTTCCACTCATCCTTTGATCTCCCTGGTCTGATCGTTCACTTCATTAATCCATGCTCCAAGATACTTATATGCTGTGACTCTATTAATAGGCGTATTGTCCACTACAATATTAACTGGCACTCTCTGCTTTTTCGAGACGATCATGCACTTGGTTTTCTTAAGATTTAGCTTCAACCCATAGTTATTGCTGTAAATATTCACATTTTCTAGTAATTGCTGCAACTAATTTTCACTTCCCACTATCAGAAGTGTGTCATCTGCATAGTGTAAATTATTAATAATTACTCCATTTATGGAAAGACCAAAATTTTGCTCCATTACAGCTTCTTGACAAATGGCTTCACTGTAGATATTAAACAAGAGTGGTGAAAGGACACATCCCTGCCGAACACCACGACAAATTTTCATCTCCCCAGTCATCTCATTCTCAACTCTGATCTTTGCTGTTTGATTCCAGTATAAATTGGTAATTATGTTAATATCTCTACTGTCAATATTTTTACCTTTGAGAATTTCATACAGTTTGTCATGCCGTACCTTATCAAAGGCTTTTTCATAATCAATAAAACACATATAAAGATCCATATTTTCATCCAGGCATCTTTGCATCAATACACTTACTCCAAACAATGCTTCTCTTGTGCCAAGGCCACTTTGAAAACCTTGTTGTGTGTCACTCATATCAGCCTCTAACTTATTAAAAATTCTTTTATGAATGATTTTGAGGAATACCTTTAGGGCGTGACTCATCAAGGCTATAGTTCTATGCTCAGCACATTCCTTAGCATTATTTTTCTTTGGAAGAAGCACAAACGTTGATTGAAGCCACTCTTGTGGTATGATACCAGACTGGTAGATGGCATTAAAAAGATTTACCATTATTTCAAGTGTGCTGTCATTCATGAGCTTCAACAATTCCACAGGAACAGGACCAGACATTCTTAAAAGTGAAGTAGAGTATGCTATTAAAAGATCTAAGGGGAGAAAGGCTGTTCCACAGGAATTTCATCCGGACCGGATGAAATTCCTTCTCCCCTCAGATCTTTTAATAGCATACTCTACTTCACTTTTAAGAATGTCTGGTCCTGTTCCTTCCATATGAACCTCATTTACTATTGATCTATTAGCATTAAACAACTCTTCTATATATTCAGTCCACCTCTTCATCTTCTCATTTATGTCAGCAATTATTTAACCATTTTTATCCTTAAGAGCAGACACTCTTGCCTTTCTTCCACCAGTCATAGCTTGAATCTTTTTATGCATTTTTTTAACTGTCAAACTTACTTTCACATTCCTCTATCTCTTTACAGTTCTCTAAAACCCATTCTTCTTTGGCCTCCTTAATACTTCTCTTAATTAGTTGATACACTTCTCTAAACTTTCTCTCATTCTTACCTTTATAACTTCGCCTCTCCTCGATCAGATTGAGTATTACATCCGTCATCCATTCCTTCTTCTTCACCCTTTTCGGAGATAATGTGTCCCTACCGGCTCTAAACAATGCATCCTTTATGTTACTCCACTTGTCATTGACATTTTCAATGGCCTTAATATCATCTTTTATGACTTCAAGATTCTGATTGACTTTCTCTTTTGCATTATTCATTACTGAAAATTCATTTGAACGTGTTGTATCCATCACACATTTCAAACTCTTACGTTTTAGCCTCTTCAGTTTTACATTCACCACTGCAACAACTGGATTATGATCAGATCCTATGTCTGCCCCAGGGTAAGTTTTAGTTGCTGTAACTGAATTCTTGAATCTTCCCCTGATCATTATATAGTCTATTTGATTTCTGACAATATTGGATTCTTTGTCTTGGGGTGATTTCCATGTATATAGTCAGCGATCAAACATTGTATTTATTATACAAAATCCTCACTCTGACAGAATTCCACCAAACGTTCCCCACGCTCATTCCGTAAACCCAGACCATACTCTCCAGTACATCCGTCTGTCTTCAACTTACCAACTTTTGCATTGAAATCCCCCATTATCATGGTGACCTCTTCCTTTTTAGTAAACCTTAATACCTCTCTCAGTTGGTGATAGAAATCTTCAATTTCATCATCTTCTTTATCTGCAGTTGGCGCATAAGCTTGGATAATATTAATCTTTCCCTTACATGACTCTATTTGCAACATTACAATCCGGTCAGAATATGGAACAAAACTTGTCACTGATTTATTGACCTGCTTATCTACTATAATACCAACACCATAACTGTGTGCATTATCATTTCCAGAATAATATAATATATTATTTTTACAAGCACACCTACCACAGCCTGGTCATTGAACGTCACTGACACCGAGTATATTCACTCTCAGTCTTTCCATCTCAATTATCACATTATCAAGCTTCCCTGCCGCATACAAACTCCTTACATTCCACGAAGCAACTCTCATTGATGCTACACTCTTCACAACATTGTTCGCTGCCGTTCCCCCCGGAGATCCGAATGGGGAACTTATTACTCCGGAAAATTTAGTATTGAACACTGCCATGATGAGTTCTACAAAGGACACCAAAATGGGTATTTAATACAGTGGTTTCCCGTTGCCGTCTGTATCCTTATGCCGTTGATCAAGTATGATTCCTCCGCCTTTAAGAGCAATTTCTTATTCTATGGACAAAAGAGTGTCCAGATTTCTTCAGTCTCCTCCACCCGAAGCTGTTGGACTGCAAGAAACGAATCATTTATACCGACAATCATTCGGTTGTAGTCGCTCAATCTGAGACAGACACTACGTGTGCTAGTTTTGGTCCATCCTGGGTATTTTATTTCCCCAGTGCCCGCCATATCTGGTGAGCGTTCCCCTATCCGCCACCTTCTGAAAGTAGTTATTTCTACGATAAATAATTTTTATCTTAACATTTATACCAACTTTCATCAACATCTGTCCATAAATAAAGGAGCTTGCCTATTCCCTATATGGTTAACATGGGAAAAGAGTATGCAGGTTTGCTGCCATGATAAACACATAAACTATGATTTTTAAGCATAAATGGATAGATCTCAACCACATGAAGCTAAATATCAAGTTTTATCCAAAAATATTGATCCTCCATAAGATTAACATTGGAGCCCCCAAAATACGTGCTGTGTGTGATTTTTTTATATCTCAGTAACCGTTGGAGATAGAGAAAAACTTTAATGAACTAATTTATGTAGTTTTTTAAGCTGATTCGAATGGTCAAAGATAAAATTTAAATTAAAAAAAAATTACGTATGAAAAACGCAAAATCCAATTTTTGAGTACAAAACCCCCAAAAATACCCGTTCCCATTGACCGATATGTCTGGTTTACGAACTCGTCCAAGCAAATGTAGGATACACGTCTCTACTAAATTTTGTCTCAACCAAACCATTTTTACGAGAGTTATCGTGTTCACAGACATATATATATATATATAGAAATTTTAACGACTATTGTTTTTGGCCTCTGGGCACCTAAAGACAAAATACCCCCGTCGCAGCAGACCTGCGTACTCAGCGAATTTCCAAATCAATAATATAAAAATAATATATGACAAGTTTAAAAAAAATCTGTCGATAAACATGAGAATTATTTGCCTATTCTCCACAAGATTAACATGGCAAAGAGTGTGCAGGTTTGCTGCTGTGAGGAACACTGAAATTAGGCATTTCTACCATAAACAATTTTTATCTTAACATTTATACCAACTTTCATCAACATCTGTCCATAAATAAAGGAGATTGCCTATTCCCTATATGACTATTATGGGAAAAGAGTATGCAAGTTTGCTGCCATGATAAACACATAAACTATGATTTTTAAGCATAAATGGATAGATCTCAACCACATGAAGCTAAATATCAAGTTTTATCCAAAAATATTCATTAATATGGGAAATATTAATTTTTCCCTATCCTCCATAAGATTAACATTGGAGCCCCACAATACAACGTACTGTGTTTAGATTTTTTAATATCTCGGTAACCGTTGGGGATAGAGAAAAACTTTAAGGAACTTAATTGTGTAGTTTTTCAAGCTGATTCTAATGGTGAAATATAAAATCATAAACTTTTAAAAATTACATGTGAAATACGCAAAAAACCCCATTTTGGGGTACAAAACCCCCCCAAACTACCCGTTCCCATTGACCGATATGTCTGGTTTACGAACTCGTCCGAGAATTTTTAGGAATACACGTCTCTACCAAATTTGGACTTGATTGGACCATTTTTACGAGAGTTATCGTGTTCACAGACACATATATATATATATATATATATATATATATATATATATATATATATATATATATATATATACATATATATATATATATATATATATATAAAAATTTTAACGACTATTGTTTTTGGACTCTGGGCACCTAAAGAAGAAAAAATAACATGGTCCCGGGCTTAAGTCTCACCATGAGACCTACGGTAATAGCTTCTTTCCTATGGGAAATTCGCTAAAAATAACATGGTCTCGGGAAATTCGCTAAAAATCAGCTACCTAAGTCATACTTGGGTGTACATAGGGCCAGCCGGAAGTCAAGCTTCTAAAAGAGACAAAAGGGAATCAAAGTTGTTAGAGAAACCCATCACACTGGGTAGCCAAAGGGCTTACTAGTACTGCCAACAGCTTCATTTGATAATTTAATGTCTGATCAAGACCCCTGGACAAGCAAAAACCAGTCAAAGAGCCATCTTGAGCATAATAAGACCAGGTTACATACAGTGAAATAGATGATTTTTTTAACTTGAGGTTTCTGTTTCCTTCAAACAAAATAAAAATACCCCCGTCGCAGCAGACCTGTGTACTCAGCGAATTTCCAAATCAATAATTCAATATATGACAAGTTTTATAAAAATATGTCCATAAAAATGAGAATTATTTGCCTATCCTCCATAAGATTAACAGTACCTGGTGACCGAGCTTTGCTTGTTTAGCTCGTATTGTAAAAATTAATTAGAATACCCCCGTCGCAGCAGACCTGCGTACTCAGCGAATTTCCAAATCATAATATAATCATAAATATATGACAAGTTTTATCAAAATCTGTCCATGTACATGAGAATTATTTGCCTATTCTACATAAGATTAAAATGGGAAAGAGTGAGTAGGTTTGCTGCTGTGAGGAACACTGAAAGTATACCATCAAAAATTTTATTTTTAACATTTATACCAACTTTTATCAACATCTGTCCGTAAATAAAGGAGTTTGCCTAATCTCCATATGATTAACATGGGAAAAGAGTATGCAGGTTTGCTGCCATGATAAACACATAAACTATGATTTTTTAGCACAAATGTATGGATCTCAACCACATGAAGCTAAATATCAAGTTTCATCAAAAAATATTAGATAATAAGTGAAAAATTAATTTTTCCTAATCCTCCATAAGATTAACATTGGGGCCTCAAAATACAACGTACTGTGTTTAGATTTTTTTATATCTCGGTAACCGTTTAAGATAGAGAAAAACTTTAAGTAACTTAATTGTGTAGTTTTTTAAGCTGATTCCAATGGTGAAATATAAAATTAGAAATTTTTAAAAATTACATGTGAAAAACGCAAAAAACCCCATTTTGGGGTACAAAACCCCCCTAAACTACCCGTTCCCATTGACCGATATGTCTGGTTTACGAACTCGTCCGAGCATTTGTAGAAATACACGTCTCTACCAAATTTGGTCTCGATCGGACCATTTTTACGAGAGTTATCGTGTTCACAGACACACATATATATATATACATATATATATATATATATATATATATATATATATATATATATATATATATATATATATATATATACATATATATATACATATATATATATTTATATATATATATATATAAAAATTTTAACGACTATTGTTTTTGGTCTCTGGGCACCTAAAGAAGAAAAAATAACATGGTCTCGGGCTTAACTCTTGCCATGAGACCTACGGTAATAGCTACTTCCCTATGGGAAATTCGCTAAAAATTAAAACACATTTATTACTCAATGAACACATTTATGTGGTTTAAATAAAACCGATTTAATACACCATAATTAATATAGCACTGAACAGAAAGTATTGCCCCTGATGGAGTTTGAACATGCGACCTACGGTTTACGAGGCCAACACGCTACCGCTGGACCTTGGCGTCTGCCAAATAACTTGTACCAATGTTAAAAAATAAATGGAATTAATAATATTTTTTTTAATTAACGATTATTTAATGCCAGTTGTAATGTAATTAATATTATATATTGTATATATTATATATATTATATTATATTGTAATTATAATATTAACAAGCATTGTCTATCGGAATTTAAAACAATATTTATTTTGATTTTGTATTTTGTAAAAGTGCAATGCATAGTTTTAGTCAAGTTTTAGTTCAAGTTCTAGTAGGTTGATCTTTTATATATATATATATATATATATATATATGTGTCTGTGAACACGATAACTCTCGTAAAAATGGTCCGATCGAGACCAAATTTGGTAGTGACGTGTATTCCTACAAATGCTCGGACGAGTTTGTTAACCAGACATATCGGTCAATGGGAACGGGTAGTTTGGGGGGGTTTTGTACCCCAAAATGGGGTTTATTGCGTTTTTCACATGTAATTTTTAAAAATTTCTAATTTTATATTTCACCATTGGAATCAGCTTAAAAACTAAACAATTAAGTTCCTTAAAGTTTTTCTCTATCTCCAACAGTTACCGAGATATTAAAAAATCTAAACACAGTATGTTGTATTGTGGGGCTCCAATGTTAATCTTATGGAGGATAGGGAAAAATTAATATTTCCCATATTAATCAATATTTTTGGATAAAACTTGATATTTAGCTTCATGTGGTTGAGGTCTATCCATTTATGCTTAAAAATCATAGTTTATGTGTTTATCATGGCAGCAAACCTGCATACTCTTTTCCCATATTAATCATATAGTGAATAGGCAAACTCCTTTATTTATGGACAGATATTGATGAAAGTTTGTATAAATGTTAAGATAAAAATTATTCATGGTAGAAATGCCTAATTTCAGTGTTCCTCACAGCAGCAAACCTGCACACTCTTTGCCATGTTAATCTTATGGAGAATAGGCAAATAGTTCTCATGTTTATGGACAGATTTTTTTTAACTTGTCACATATTATTTTTATATTATTGATTTGGAAATTCGCTGAGTACGCAGGTCTGCTGCGACGGGGGTATTTTATATCTTTATTTATATTAAAATTTTCATACTCGTAAACCCTAAAAAAAAATAAAAATGTTACAAGTTTAAATTTTATGTTTAACTGGTTATTTGATTAGTACATAAATGTTTAAATTAGAATGAAAATTGAAATGAACATTTTTTTTAAGTGAAATGCACCGATATTACATACTAAATTCACTAAATTACATACCAGTTAAATCCTGGGTAAATCACTACCAATTTAGTTGCTTGCTACAACAGAATGAAATGAGGGAGGACCTGAGGAACCAGCTGCTTAAATATACCAGCCCAGATCTAGATCCTTCCTCCTCTTCTGATTGGCTGTTTAAAATCTCAACATACAAGTGTTTTAACCTGCAGATCAACCTACTAGAACTTCATATTCTTCATAAGTGCCAAATGACTTTTATAAATATATACATATATATATATATATATATATATATATATATATATATAAATTTTAACGACTATTGTTTTTGGACTCTGGGCACCTAAAGAAGAAATAATAACATGGTCCCGGGCTTAAGTCTCGCCATGAGACCTACGGTAATAGCTTCTTCCTTATGGGAAATTCGCTAAAAAGAGAAAGAAGGTTGTTTTATCAATGCAAGACAAACTTAACGCATTAAAACGACTGGATAAAGGTGAAACATTGCAGAAGGTTGCTAATGACTATGGCGTCGGTCGCCGCACTGTTGGGGATTGGAGGAAAAAACGCTTAGAATTACAAGAATGGTGTTCCTCACGAAATACCGAAATTGACCTAAAAGACAGAAAAACTATGAAAAAAAGTGATTATGAGAAAACTAGCGAGGCCTTGTACATTTGGTTTGTCCAATTTAGGGATAAGGGAGTGCCTATTTCGGGACCTATCTTAAAAGAAAAAGCGTTGCAATTTCAATAAGAGTTTCAAGAAGGTGATGCAGATTTTACAGCTAGTGTAGGCTGGCTAGACAGGTGGAAAAAGCGGTATGGAATCCGTCAGTTGAATATTTGCGGAGAAAAACTGTCATCGAACTTTGAAGAAATGGGGAAATTTAAGAATCAGTTTCAAAAATTTATTGAAGCTGAAAGTTTAACAGGTGACCAAATATTTAACTGCGACGAAACGGGCCTTAATTATAAAATGTTACCAAGTAAGAGCCTCGCAGCTAAAACTGAAGCAGCAGCCCCAGGCTACAAACGTAGTAAAGCGAGAGTCACCATTTTGGCCTGTAGTAATGCTACATCAAATCACAAATTGCAACTGGCAATGATAGGGAAGGCGAAAAATCCCAGGGCTTTTAAGGGGATTTCAAAACGTGCTCTGCCAGTAAAATATTTTCATCAAAAAAGTGCATGGATGAGCGGTGACATGTTTAAAGACTGGTTTTTCAAGGAATTTGTGCCATCGACGGAAAAGTTTTTAAAAGCTAATAATCTACCCAGAAAAGCAGTGTTACTGGTGGATAATGCCCCAACTCACCCAGATGCAGAAGAACTAAAAGATGGGGACATAAGGGCTATATATGTTTCTTCCTCCCAACGTTACTGCGATTTGTCAACCAATGGACCAAGGTGTTCTGGAAGCACTAAAGAGGAATTACCGAAGAATGCTTCTTTCAACACTCATACAAGAAATTGAGGATGGCCAAGACTTTATTACGAAGTTGAAAACCATAAATTTGAAAGATGTGGCCTATTCTATTGCAAGTGCTTGGGACAAAGTCGGGACAGACACAATTGCAAGATCTTGGAACAAGCTGTTGGGCGAGGACGAAAAAGCCGATGAAAGTCAACCAGATGAGACCAACGAAAATATTTTGTCCTTAATGCAACATATCCCTGGATGTGAGGAAGCTTCTTTGGTTGAAGTAGGAGAGTGGTTTTCTGGAGATGACCAGTACGAAATTGCTGACGAAGAAATCGTTACACTTGTCAGCGATGATGTTGAAGATGATGAAGAAACTGAGACTGTTGAGCCCCATAAAGTAACACATAAAGAAGGGGTTAAAATTTTTGAAGCGGCTCTTAAATACGCTGAACAGCAAGAGGAAGTCAAAGTTATTGATATTATGATGCTCCAGAGATGGCGAGAATTGGCAGCAAGGAAGCGGGATACTTCAGGTCAGCAGAAAAAGATCACTAGCTTTTTCCACTATCCTGAACTCTTCCATCTGAATTTTCTGTTTGTAATTCAGCATTAAATTTAACGTAATTTCAGTGTAAGTCGTTTTAGTATCTCATACTGCATTTAATGCTTACATGTACTGTATACACCGTAATTTATAAATCTGTAGACTTAGCACTGAATATTTTCTCTTTTCTATTACTGTATATAGTATTGTACTGCAAAATATCCTATCTACTCATTAAATTTACAATAAAAAGTATTAATGGTGTAAAAAGTCTATTATTTGTTCAACCCTCCCTATTATCCGCCATTTCAGCTTATCCGCCCTCCCCCCGGCCCGTTTACGGCGGATTACCGGGACTCTACTGTACATTTTAATTTGACATTACAATAGTTGTAAACCATGCCACAAAACCACGATGTGGTATTTGCAAAATTATGTGTGAATCTACTGAATTTAAAAGTAGAGTGACAAATAAAGTTTACCCGATAGTTGGTGGATCAACTTGTGAAACCCATAATGTGGTTTACCAACTATCGTGCAAACATTGTCAAAAAGAATATATAGGACAAACATCTAACTCCTTACGAGTTAGAATGACAGGCCACCGTTTTGATGTGGTTCATAAAGATTTAAGAAAGCCAATTTTCAATCATGCAGCTCACCATAACCAAAATTTTGAGGGCTGTTATGAACTTAAAGCCCTCCACAAAATTCCACCACATCAAAACCTTAAAAGAAACCAACTTATTTTAAGAAATTCAGAATTGGCACACCAATTGGTTTTAAAATCAAAATTTCCTACAGGATTAAATCTCAGATGGGTTATTACTAATATAAAAATATAAAAAAATGATTCAACTCAACTGCCTAAAACCATATATATGATTTTAAAATTTTTATTGTAAACTTTTCCTTGAATTTATTTATGTTTTATTGTGTTTTCATGTTATACACAGTCACTATTTCTATTTGCTTGAAAACGTTTTTTATAATTAAAACAAAAATTTGCAAAACCAACACTCATTCATTCAGTACACAACTATACAATTTTTAAAGTAGTTATAAAAGTCATTTGGCACTTATGAAGAATATATATATATATATATATATATATATATATATATATACGATATATATATATACGGTATATATATATATTCAGTATATATATATATATATGTTTATCATCTATATCTACAATTAGAATCTGTCTGTTCATTGCTCAGAATTATACAATTTTTAGTTATTTTTACGTTTCACGAGTAAGAGAAGACAAAACAAATCCTGTCTCAATTTGTGTCTGTGACGCTCCAGGAGACATTTTACGCTCCGAAAAAACGGGAAAACTAAAAAAGTGAAACTTTTTTTATACATCCTCTACATTCCAGAGAATGTTTTTAAAGGCTAAAAATTGTCCGTAGACTCTTCAAAAGTAAATAACGAGCATTTAAAACCCCACTTTTTACGCGATATTGGTAGCATTTTGCTTCAGTTTTAAATGAATAACCTACTGGCAATAATCAGCTGTCTTTGTAGTTTAAAATTTTAATAGAAAGAAAACCAAACAGCTGTAGAAAGAAAACCAAATAGCTGTTGAATAAATTTTAGTTAGTTTATAATTGGTCATTGATTTAAACCCATCTCGAAACCATACTATATTAAATAGTTATTTTAATGTATAACTAATAATAATATTGGTATAAATCTTCTACTATATTTAATTGGAAAGTAATGCTATATAATAAAGCTAATAAACCTTTATAACAATAAAATAACACAGCACAATAATATATAAACGCTATCAGTGGACTGAAACACACTTCCCCCTTAATCAAATAGAAAAATCAACCTTCATTAAGTTTAGCTAAGTATAATTTAAAATTTATTGTTTCAAAAATAATCAGACATTATGTTATAACATTTAAGTTTGTCAGAAATACTGCACAAAATCATAAAATGTACAGGAAAGGTCATTGTATTTCAACTTAGTAGCCCCGAACTGCAATTAAATAATATTAAATTTATCAAATAAACATAGCTCAATCCCATATAATTATAAAAAGATGTCACTTATGGATTCTTTAATTTCTTAGTATTAACTCTTTAGGCAATTGATTTCCAGCACTAGCTTCATTCTCTCGACCGTAACGCATCACTTAATTGTCCTTGGATTGATTTTAAAGGAGTTCAGTCACTACGGAGCCGGATTTGTGTAGTTTCTTCCTGCATATCCTGGCTTGATTAACACATAGTTTTATGTAGCTTGCAATAAGCCTGTCTGGAGTCTGGAGTGGCTCACTCCAGACAGGTGGTGCATTACACCTTGCTTGGTACAAATCTTTCAAACAGTAGTTCACTCTTTTCCCACCACCAATCAGTTTGGCAACGAATTGACGTGAGCTAATATTTTTATAATTATCAAATATATTTTGTTTTCAATAATTATTTTTAATTTACTTATTCCAGGATACTAGAATTTTTTATTAGTTGTAATTGAACGCAATAGAAGCGGCGTCGGGTACCCTTGGAGAATGGAAACCTTTTTTAATGGTCCTGCCCTCAAAGGGGAACTTCCTCGCGCGACACACGCCAAGCGTGATTTTTCGTACTTTGATCTATTAATTTTAATTTAAATTGAAAAATATATTGATACTGCATTAATAAATTAAAACTAAATTTTATAAATTTTCCATTTACAATTGAAACAGATAAATTATTGGTAATTAAGACAAATGTCATTTTACTACCCTAATGGTTACATTACGGCTTCAAAACTGCACATGTTGAGCTTAAAATTAAATCCACTTCTTAATCCACGTTAGAATTCGTTTCGGAAAACCATATTTTCCAGCGAACATGCAAATTTGTTTTCCGTGCCCTAATCTAAATATCTAAATCTAAAAAATCGTGACTGATCTTGGTCACTTCATAAAAAAAACCTAAATATCATAATTCTTCTTCCTACCAATGTGCTCCCCTCAAGCCTACCTCGCTTGATGGTGTTACTACCTCTCACTCAGTGGATGTCACGATCGGTTCGAAAGATAAGCATGCGTGTCCCTCCACTTGAGTTTGCTCCTCACTTATGCCAATCGTCACACAATCACGCAGTTCTTTAACCTTACCTAGTCCAAATTGTTTTAAATATACGCCATTCGTACTGGAACTGCTCGCGGCGATGCAATCTAAGTTTCCATACTTTATTTTTCTGATTCACTATTTTTAATATGTAATATAAAAATAGTTTAGTGGAATAAATTCAACTCTTTTTTTCAATCAGAACTTTTACGCCTAGTAAGTAAAACTAAAAATTATAATATTGAAAAATTTATTCTCACTATTTCTTACCCTTTTTCCACTTTTAAAAAACCAGATTTAGAACTGGCATAGAGGCTACAAGCGCATCGTAGGGGTGAGCAAGGTCAAACGACTTTTAAGAACTTGCATTCCCAAGCTTCCAATTAATTGTACATCGCGGTGAAACCCTTTGTTGTCGACCCAAATGTTAGACAGAGAAGTTTTCCACAACTTGTAGTAGATAGATGACATTTTTAAATACCCGTACATTATTAGTAATAAACTTTGAGATTTAATAATATTTCATATGTGTAATAAAGTACAAATTAATAGAATAAAAACTAGAATATACAAGTTAACCATACGGGTATTTTAAAACTATAAAAAATAATTTAATATTACCACATTAAAATGAATAGCCGTTAACGGATTGTAGATTCACATAATTATTAATTAAAATATCACAACTTTATAACAAGTTTCAAGATAAATGACTCACGTCTAAAATAATAAAATCACAGGAGACTTGCAATTAATTCACAATTAATTCGGCGCTACCACCAGGCTCGCTGCGATCAGCGCCTTTTTTACAGCGAAGATACCTTCGTTTGAACCATTGTTGCACGGCTATTTATTGAAATAAAATTTTCATGTTTTCGAATTGACTTTTTGAAATAATACTCTAGGGATTGATATTGCCACTTTTTTAAAAATAAATTCTTATGGGTCTTGAATTATTTTTTTAATTTATATGGAATTTTCTGGGGCTTAAGTGGTAATTATCTCAGTAGATACAGAGAAAATAAAAAAATGTACAAATGTATTGCCCTAGATAATTAGGTACTTACCCTTTAATTTGACACCTCAACCATATTTTTACTACAATCGAGTGACCCGTAATGCTTGTTCAAAATTAACGTTGTTCTTATGGGACTAAAATCCAGAAGAATTTCAAAGTTGACTTCTACATATTCACTCCCAATTTTTTTAACTACTAAAAAGTTCAATTATTTAAATATTTAATGTGCCCCATAATTGAAAATCACTTTAAATATAAATTGTATAAAAAGTATTGGATTTTGGATTCATACATTTAAAATAAATATTTCAAAGGTTTGTAAAATGTATTCGTACTATATATGATGTTTAGCTAATTATTTAATATTAATTCATTTGAAGTAATTAATTGAATTTTCTAAGAAAACTCAAGTCTTCGTTCGCTATTAGGTCTTGCGAAACGACCGTCGATTGATTTTTAGTTATACGCCCTCACAAAATCGGCTCTTGCAGTACATTTTACAGCCCCTCTAGGACTATATGACTTTCTACACCCTTTCTTAAGGGGCAGTAAATTGAAACTGCCTGAGGGGGAAGTCAGTTAAGCACTGTTGGTTCCTCCCCAATTCCAATATTAGACGCTTATAACGGGCTACAATTAATTATAAAGAGGTTCTCTCTAATATTCCACTTTAAGTATGATATGTAAATGCTTTATCGTTTGTTACTAAAACATAATCCAAATTACCTAATTTAATTGAATTTGTTAATTAAATTTGAGTCTAGGTTTTCTTACTAATTGTAATACTTTACCGAATGAATAGTTGTATCCTTATTGTACGTGTATATCCATTTTATTGGGCATTGACAAAATACTACAAGATAAATAAGTCATTGTGCAATATTTTTATAGTTGGAATAAATTTTATTGGATAAATTATCTTTCCTTTCTTGTTAAGCGGGAGAGAAAAAGAAGTGTCAACAACTATCTTTTGTTATTATGAGATTTTTCTGTAAAATGTATAATCTTTAAATTTAGTGAATACTTATTCATCATTGTTATAAAAGCTTTTAAAAGATTATGAATGCAAGCCATTGATTGACTGGTCTAACTTTCTGAAATCTAGTGGATTAGACCATAAAAGATGGTCTTTGTGGTTGAATGTAGCACTCAATAGTGCGGACGTTAATCCACACCTAGAATGTTACAACCAAGTAGCTGGATTACAGGACAACGCCACCGTCCCACAATAGTCATGATAATATTTCTCCTTTACACTGAAGCGTATAACCCGTAGCCTACAGGGGCGGGTGACCTTACTGCTAGGTAATTAATGCGTTTGGTTAATAATCTGGAAATTTACGTTTTCTTTTTAAATTACAAATCTTTTCAAATCTCTTCATTAATAATATCTAGTCTCAAGATACTCTTCTAAGCCCTGGTTTTCACATAGTAAATGGTAAAATTAAAAGGCGACAAGCTTTAATAATACCCCTGTCGCAGCAGACCTGCGTACTCAGCGAATTTCCAAATCAATTATATAATAATAATATATGACAAGTTTTATAAAAATCTGTCCATAAACATGAGAGTTATTTGCCTGTTCTCCATAACATGGGAAAGAGTGTGCAGGTTAGCTGCTGTGAGGAACACTGAAAGTAGTAATTTCTACTATAAATAATTTTTTTCTTAACATTTATACCAACTTTCATTAACATCTGTCCATAAATAAAGGAGTTTGCCTATTCCCTATATGATTAATATGGGAAAAGAGTAAGCAGGTTTGCTGCCATGATAAACACATAAACAATGATTTTTAAGCATAAATGGATAGATCTCAACCACATGAAGCTAAATGTCAAGTTTTATCCAAAAATATTGATTAATATGGGAAATATTATTTTTTTTCTATCCTCCATAAGATTAAAATTGGAGCCCCCACAATACAATGTACTGTGTTTAGATTTTTTAATATCTCGGTAACCGTTGGAGATAGAGAAAAACTTTAAGGAACTTAATTATGTAGTTTTTTGAGCTGATTCCAATGGTGAAATATAAAATTAGAAATTTTTAAAAATTACATGTGAAAAACGCAAAAAACCCCATTTTGGGGTACAAAACCCCCCCCCAAACTACCCGTTCCCATTGACCGATATGTCTGGTTTACGAACTTGTCCGAGCATTTGTAGGAATACACGTCTCTACCAAATTTGGTCTTGATTGGACCAATTTACGAGAGTTATCGTGTTCACAGACACACACACACACACACACACACACACACACATATATATATATATAAATTTTAACGACTATTGTTTTTGGACTCTGGGCACCTAAAGAAGAAAAAAAAACATGGTCCCGGGCTTAAGTCTCGCCATGAGATCTACGGTAATAGCTTCTTCCCTATGGGAAATTCGCTAATAAATCAAATAGAGTAAAACATGATGTTTAATGCAATTTTTTTACACTCCCATTCTCTATTTTATAAATGTCCAGAGGTTCAGAGTTTAAGTAGTGTTTCCACATAAATTTAAACTTCTTTCGTAGTTTTAGCGAATTTCCTATAGGGAATAAGCTATTAACGTAGGTCTCATGGCAAGACTTAAGCCCGGGACCATGCTATTATTTTAAATATAGGTGCCCAGAGACCAAAAACAATAGTCGTTAAAATTTATATATATATATATATATATATATATATATGTGTGTGTGTGTGTGTCTGTGAACACGATAACCATCATAAAAATAGTCCAAACAAGACCAAATTTGGTAGAGACGTGTATTCCTACATTTGCTCGGACGAGATCGTAATCCAGACATATCGGTCAATCAGAACAGGTAATTTGGGGGGGTTTTGTACCTCAAAAATTGATTTTTTTCATTTTTCCATGTAAGTTTTAAAAATTTTTTCTCTATCTACAACGGTTACCGAGATGTAAAAATACCACCGTCGCAGCAGACCTGCGTACTCAGCAAATTTATAAATCAATAGTATGATAATAATATTATATGTCAAGTTTTATCAATATCTGTCGATTAATATATGAGTTAGTTATTTTCCTATTCCTATATATGCAGGATTGCCACTGTGAGGAACACTGAAAGTAGGCATTTATAGCATAAACAATTTTTATTTTGACAATTTATACCAACTTTAATCAACATCAGTCCATAAATAAATGAGTTTACCTATTCACTATATGATTAACATGGGAAAAGAGTATGCAGGTTAGCTGCCATGATAAATACATAAATTATGATTTTAAAATATAAATGGATGAATCTCAACCAAATGAAGCTAAATGTCAAGTTTTATCCAAAAATATTGATTCATAAGTAAAATATTAATTTTTCCTTATCCTCCATAAGATTAACATTGGAGCCCCCAAAATATGTGCTGTGTTTAGATTTTTTTATATCTCAGTAACCGTTGGAGATAGAGAAAAACTGTAATGAACTAATTTATGTAGTTTTTTAAGCTGATTTGAATGGTCAAAGATAAAATTTAAATTAAAACAAAATTACGTATGAAAAACGCAAAACCCAATTTTTGAGAACAAAACCCCCCAAACTACCCGTTCCCAATGACTGATATGTCTGGTTTATGAACTTGTCCGAGCAAATGTAGGAGTACACGTCTCTACCCAATTTGGTCCCGATCGGACCATTTTAGCAAATATCCTATAGGGAAGAAACTATTACGGTATGTCTCATGGTAAGACTTAACCCTAGAAGTGATAAGCTTTTTACTCTTAACTGTAACATAAAAATAATTACTAATATCTTCTTGAAATATCAAAGTTTAATCAAAAAAAGCTTAAAACATGCCCCCCCCCCTTATAACCACTAACCACAAAAGCAAAACAGGTGTCCACTGCAATCCCAATTAAGCCTACAAATGCCGTCAACTTCCACCCAAGCCGGTCACCGTTTATTTAAGGTGGGCCCTCCACTCCGCTACACCACACATTTGCAAGCCAAATTGGGATTGCTCATGGTCGGGATTCGAACCCTAGCACTTCCGAATGGCTAGAACGTTACGCTCTTCAGCGCAGCGTTTTAGCCACCACGGCCAATCCAGTGCCTAGGAAAAGAAAGCGCTTACTTGGTTATAGACCTGCCCGGTGGCAGGCTCGTGTACTAAAAGAGCAGTTTCGGTTGTTGGCCCCCAGAGGGAAACACGGTCGCGTAGGCGATAGTGTCTAACAATTCCACAAAACTGACGACAGATGCCTCCACCTGCCAATTCTTATTGAATATGTAAATGCGTCGTAAATTACGACTTTATCATTTCTAGGGTTAAGCCCAGGACCATGTTATTTTTTCGTCTTTAGGTTCCCAGAGTCCACAAACAATAGTCGTTAAAATTTATATATATATATATATATATGTGTGTGTGTGTGTGTGTGTGTGTGTGTCTGTTAGCACGATAACTCTCGTAAAAATGGTCCGATTGAGACCAAATTTGGTAGAGATGTGTATTCCTACAAATGCTCGGACGAGTTCGTAAACCAGACATATCGGTCAATGGGAACAGGTAGTTTTGGTGGGTTTTGTACCCCAAAATGGACTTTTTTGGGTTTTTCACATGTAATTTTTAAAAATTTCTAATTTTATATTTCACCATTGGAAGCAGCTTAAAAAACTACACAGTTAAGCTCCTTAAAGTTTTTCTCTATCTCCAACGGTTACCGAGATATTAAAAAATCTAAACACAGTACGTTGTATTGTGGGGCTCCAATGTTAATCTTAAGAGCATAGGAAAATAATTCTCACTTTTATGGACAGATTTCTATAAAACTTGTCATATATTATTATTATTATATTATTTATTTGGAAATTCGCTGAGTACGCAGGTCTGCTGTGACAGGGGTATTTATGAGAGTTATCGTGTTTACAGACACACACACACACACACACACACATACACACACACATACACACACACACACACACACACACACACACACACACACATATATATATATATATATCTTAATGTTTGTAGAAATGTGTCAAATGACTTAATTTTGTATATATATTTTTTTGTTTGTTTTATGAATGTTCACCAATAGGGCTACTATTAATATTATTATATTGTAAATTAATACCAAAGTACCCTTGCATTATTTCATTTTATTTAACACAACATGTTTAGAGGATTATCCCATTTTTTAAATGGGATGATCCATACGTTTATCATAAAAAATCATAGCCACAAGTTTCTCTCAGCAGCAATCTTGCATACTCTTTCCCATGTTAATATTATGGAGAATAGGAAAACTCCTTTATTAATGTCCAAATAATGATGGTAAAAATGCCTACTTTCACTGTTCCCCAAAGCAGCCAACCTGCATACTCTTTCCCATGTTAATGTTACGGAGTTTAGGCAAATACTCTAATTTAGCAACAGGTGTTGACTGATAATTTTGTCACATACTTTTACTATTATTGTCATATTATTGATTTGGAAATTCGCTGAAATACCGCAATGGGGGTATTTGTTTTTGTTGTAGAGTTTTGTTTATACGTACCTCAATTTTTTCAATTTTAACTTGTTCCAAAGACATTATTTGAAACCTAAACTCAAATTTACCAATGTTTTCAATAATAAGGGATTCAACCTTCTTTGTTCCTACCAACATTGAGCTAAAATTGAGTTCAGGTTCTGGGATCACTCTGTACCTAGAAAATAAAACCATAGAATTAACTACTGGAATAAAGTTTATTAGTTTTTACAGCTTACGGTACAGTAGAACCTAAAAATCTGATGACCAGCTGATCCGGATTTTCTGGAATCGATCTATCAGCTGTATAGCTGGGTATTGATTGACAAGAGCAACAAAAGATTCCTTCCTTTTGTTGAAAAAAGAAACAATGGTTTAAGACAAAAAAATACATACTCACATTCATATGAATCATATTTAGTAGGTAGCACTTACTTGGAAGAGAAAGCCTCAATGGTAACATTGATAGGAATGGCGGCCACTGGCTGAGACCCTGGACCAGTGTCTACCAGCCACACTTTGAACACTGGCACCTTCTTCAGGTGAACCGGGTTTGTACACATGCAGGTCACCTGTGAAAAACGATCACCTATCACACTACTATACATCTAGTCATTTATACTTGTATAAAAGAAGAGACGATGACTGACTGATTTACTAGTGTGCACAAGGGTTGTTCGGAAAGTTAGCTTCATTTGCCTGCTATGTTGTTGCCTGCTTTGTGGGAAGTGCCACCATTCTTGCGCCAACATGTTCCTCAGGAGAGTCGGTTTCAAGGCAAGTTAGCTTAAAGTTTGTTTGTGCATTAATTTGTTTTCTGTTGCTTGCCAAAATATGTGCTGTAATTAAACCAAGTATGAGGTGCATGCAGTGATTTTATTTTTACAGCTAAACATGGTTCAGCACTAGTTACTCATAGAGAACTTTGTATTGTATATGGACCAAAAATAATGAGTGATTTGTTCAGAAATTTGTTTTAAAATGCTTCGATTGTTCGTTTTGAGCTTTTGTGTTTATATTTTGAAGGTGATCACTCATCTATGATTCCAGACAGCCTACCATTTTTCTCTTCATTATGGACTTGTTTGTCCATTTTCAACACATTTTCTGCAGATGACACCGATCGGCATCAGGTAATGGGAATGGCGTGTGTGGGTGACGCGGATCGGGGCACACACATGCCATATTTATTTATTTATTTCATTTGTTTGGACCCAAAGAGGATCACATAAAGCAAAATTATGATCTGTTGCTGTTGTTTATCTTTTTCTTCCAGAAATACTTCATCATCTCGCTGTGTTTGTTCGACACTCTTCTGTCCATCTTTCCCTAGGTCTTTTCGGTATGTCTTCCGGTGCAACTTCCCAGCTGTGGATTTTGTGTCCGAAAATTTTCCGATCTGCAATGTCTGTGGGTGTGATGCCGGCATTTCTGAGATCTGTGTGGACTTGTGTGATCCAAACTGTTGTTGTTTTTATTTTCTGTAAGTACATCAAGATTTTCTTCGTCAATCGGTTGTCAGGCAGCCTCATACCATGACCATAAAATCTCAGTCGTCTTTTGCGGAAATCAACTTCGATGTTGGAGTCCCGATGCATCGAGCGTCCCGATGCATCGAGGGAGTCCCGATGCTTGGTACCGCGTGTAGATCCTAATGGCATAGCTTATACCGATTTTCAGGTTTTGAAACAAATTTATTTAATGTCTATGTTTGTGCAATCCAATTTTCCTTTTTATTTTGTTATTCAAACTGATTTTAAATCTTTTCTCAAAATTGACAAACAAGTCAGAGAAGTTTAACAGACAACAGCTTACGTGACATGACGATTACAATTTTAATGGAAGTTGTTTATGGTTAGGTATTCCTCCGCTGGACACAACAAACATCAATAGTAACAAAAAATACATCAAAACATATTAACAACCAAAATTGAATTGTATTTATTTAAATCATACTTTGTTTAGTTTAGTTTTAATAATGGCTCCTTTTTCATCACAGAATCAATTGACAGCTTCCATTGCATTTCTTACGAAGCAAAAAATTAGATCCTGTTTTTTAATAATATTTATTCCAAAAACGAAACCTTGAGTATTTGACATTGTTCTAAACTGTCTATTATAATGTACATATTAAATGTTTTATCAGTATGACGAATCATGAATAAAAACATTAAATTTGTGATTCTCAGTTAAATCGGGTGTAAGCTATTATTGTTAAGAGATAAGCGAGGTGGACAGGTGGTCAGACAATAGCGGCAGTAGGTAATAAATACCCCCGTCGCAGCAGACCTGCGTACTCAGCGAATTTCCAAAGAAATAATTTAATAATAATATATTACAAGTTTGGTCAAAATCTGTCGATAAACATGAGAATTTTTGCCTATTCTCCATAAGATTAAAATGGGAAAGAGTGAGTAGGTTTGCTGCTGTGAGGAACACTGAAAGTAGCCATTTATACCATCAAAACTTTTATTTTTAACATTTATACCAACTTTCATCAACATCTGTCCATAAATATAGGAGTTTGCCTAATCTCCATATGATTAACATGGGAAAAGAGTATGCAGGTTTGCTGCCATGATATACACATAAACTATAATTTTTTAGCACAAATGTATGGATCTCAACCACATGAAGCTAAATATCAAGTTTCATCCAAAAATATTGGATAATAAGTGAAAAATTAATTTTTTTTAATCCTCCATAAGATTAACATTGGAGCCTCAAAAATACTACGTACTGTGTTTAGATTTTTTTATATCTCGGTAACCGTTGAAGATAGAGAAAAACTTTAAGGAACTTAATTGTGTAGTTTTTTAAGCTGATTTCAATGGTGAAATATAAAATTAGAAATTTTTAAAAATTACATGTGAAAAACGTAAAAAACCCCATTTTGGGGTACAAACCCCCCCAAACTACCCGTTCCCATTGACCGATATGTCTGGTTTACGAACTCGTCCGAGCATTTGTAGGAATACACGTCTCTACCAAATTTGGTCTCGATCGGACCTTTTTTACGAGAGTTATCGTGTTCACAGACACATATATACATACATATATATATATATATATATAAATTTTAACGACTATTGTTTTTGGTCTCTGGGCACCTAAAGAAGAAAAAATAACATGGTCTCGGGCTTAACTCTTGCCATGAGACCTACGGTAATAGCTTCTTCCCTATGGGAAATTCGCTAAAAATGACCTTGAGCCTTGCTCCGGGACAAGGGGGTTTGTTGATATTTGGAACTGACTGAGCGACTTCATTATTTAGTTTTTCGGTCAAATACTTACATTTCTCTACATAGATGTACATGATCTAGTTAAAAATTGAGTTTTATGTTTTCTCTTTAAATAATCATTAATCTGAGGTGATTTAATAAATAAGCAATCAAATTAAGTTGTGTGTGTTTATTAAGAAATTTACTTTTAAATAGGAGTAATTATTAAATAGTTTTAAATAAATATGTAACCACAACTAACTTCATTTTTAAAAGTTTTATATACTTTTTAATTTAAAATATGAATTTGATTAAAAACTAACCATTTGAAATGGATGATACTAAAACTATTTTTTTAAATAACAGTTTACTTCTGTTAGCGAATTTCCCATAGGGAAGAAGCTATTACCGTAGGTCTCATGGCAAGAGTTAAGCCCGAGACCATGTTATTTTTTCTTCTTTAGGTGCCCAGAGACCAAAAACAATAGTCGTTAAAATTTTTATATATATATATATATATATATATATATATATATATATATATATATATATATATATATATATATGTGTCTGTGAACACGATAACTCTCGTAAAACAGGTCCGATCGAGACCAAATTTGGTAGAGACGTGTATTCCTACAAATGCTCGGACGAGTTCGTAAACCAGACATATCGGTCAATGGGAACGGGTAGTTTGGGGGGGTTTTGTACCCCAAAATGGGGTTTTTTGCGTTTTTCACATGTAATTTTTAAAAATTTCTAATTTTATATTTCACCATTGGAATCAGCTTAAAAAACTACACAATTAAGTTCCTTAAAGTTTTTCTCTATCTCCAACGGTTACTGAGATATTAAAAAATCTAAACACAGTACGTTGTATTGTGGGGCTCCAATGTTAATCTTATGGAGGATAGGGAAAAATTAATATTTCACTTATCAATGTATATTTTTTGATGAAACTTCATATTTAGCTTCATGTGATTGAGGTTCAACTTTTTATGCTTAAAAATCATAGTTTATGTGTTTATCATGGCAGCAAACCTGCTTACTCTTTTCCCATGTTAATCATATGGAGATTAGGCAAACTCCTATATTTATGGACAGATGTTGATGAAAGTTGGTATAAATGTTAAAAATAAAATTTTTGATGGTATAAATGGCTACTTTCAGTGTTCCTTACAGCAGCGAACCTGCAAACTCTTTCCCATGTTAATCTTATGGATAATAGGCAAATAATTCTCTTGTTTATTGACATATTTTGACCAAACTTGTCATATATTATTATTATTATATTATTGATTTGGAAATTCGCTGAGTACGCAGGTCTGCTGCGACGGGGGTATTTTTATATTTTCTATATTATTACTTTATGAATTTTTATTTATAGTTTTCACTACAATACTACTCATTTCCTCTAGTAATATATTTTATTTTTATCATTTCCAAATTTGTTAGATATGTTATTTTTTAAAACCTATACAAAAGAATTTTGAAATTGTATAAAAATTTTAAAACTAGAGATATTTGTTAGCGAATTTCCCATAGGGAAGAAGCTATTACCGTAGGTCTCATGGTGAGACTTAAGCCCGGGATCATGTTATTTTTTCTTCTTTAGATGCCCAGAGTCCAAAAACAATAGTCATTAAAATTTATATATATATATAAATATATATATATATATATATATATATATATATATATATATATATATATATATATATATATGTATATATATATATATATGTGTCTGTGAACACGATAACTCTCGTAAAAATGGTCCAATCAAGACCAAATTTGGTAGAGACGTGTATTCCTACAAGTGCTCGGACGAGTTCGTAAACCAGACATATCGGTCAATGGGAACGGGTAGTTTGGGGGGGTTTTGTACCCCAAAATGGGGTTTTTTGCGTTTTTCACATGTAATTTTTAAAAATTTCTAATTTTTTATTTCACCATTAGAATCAACGTAAAAAACTACACAATTAAGTTCCTTAAAGTTTTTCTCTATCTCCAACGGTTACCGAGATATTAAAAAATCTTAACACAGTACGTTGTATTGTGGGGCTCCAATGTTAATCTTATGGAGGATAGGGAAAAATTAATATTTCCCATATTAATCAATATTTTTGGATAAAACTTGATATTTAGCTTTATGTGGTTGAGATCTATCCATTTATGCTTAAAAACCATAGTTTATGTGGTTTTCCTCACAGCAGCAAACCTGCACACTCTTTGCCATGTTAATCTTAAGGAGAATAGGCAAATAATTCTCATGTTTATGGACAGATTTTTTTTAAACTTGTCATATATTATTTTTATATTATTGATTTGGAAATTCGCTGAGTACGCAGGTCTGCTGCGACGGGGGTATTTTTGTCATACAATAGTTTTTTATTTAATTTAGTAGTTTATAATAGATATATAATATATTTTTACTAATTGTAGACCTACATTAATTTTTTTAAATAACTCTTGTTTAGTCTTGTCAAGGCTAGCTATACATATTCCAAGTTATTAAAAATTTTAGCGAATCTTGGAAATCTTTTAGCGAACTTTGCTTCACAATAGACAATAGACAATAGACAATATTTATTAGTCCTTAAATAATTACACTGTAATTACAATAGACCTCGTCCTTAATCTAAGTATATAACCATTCAAAAATGGCAAATCACGGTCAGATTGAAAAAAAAAATAAATCTCTCAATTGGGATAAACATCACTAGACCTAATAACATCAACAAGACGGTTTTTAACATATATAAAAAGAAAAACATTAAAAATTTAAACTCTACCATAAAAATAACAACAATAGGCTCAGGTTAACGTATAAAATACCTAATCACTTAAATAAATAACAACAATAAAAATCATTAAAAAACATTAAAAATTTAAACTCTACCATAAAAATAACAACAATAGGCTCAGGTTAACGTATAAAATACCTAATCACTTAAATAAATAACAACAATAAAAATCATTAAAAAACATTAAAAATTTAAACTCTACCATAAAAATAACAACAATAGGCTCAGGTTAACGTATAAAATACCTAATCACTTAAATAAATAACAACAATAAAAATCAGGCATAGTTAAAATTCTGAGTCAATTATTTTAAGATTTAAAAATTCATTCAAATTGTAAAAAGGTCTTAATTGAAGCCAAGCATAAATTTTACTATTAAACACATTATCTGTTGTTGATGACTTTATTTGGTAACTTATTTAACATTTTAATGCCAATGGATGTGTGATAGTTATTGGTTTTACTAAGTCTATTTCTATGCAAATCTAGTTTTCTATTGTTTCTTGTACTATTATGGATTTCATTTCTTTTACAGTAGGAATGCATATTCTTTTTTACACTTACTAAAACCTCATATATATATATATATATATAAGTTAATTACAGTCAGAAACCCAGTTTCAATAAATAAAGGTCTACAATGTTCTAAAGTATGAACTCCCAAAATAATTCGCAGAGCCCTTTTTTGTAAAATTAAAACTTGTTCTATACCAGTGCCGTTACCCCAAATTATCAACCCATATCTCAACAAACTTTCAAAAAATGCAAAATAAGCCATTTTTAGATATTTGAAAGACACATGTTTCTTAAGATTAATCAACAGATATATTACTCTAGACAGTTGTTTACATACACTTTGAATATGATTTTTCCAGGATAGCTTATTATCAATATTGATCCCTAGCATTTTTACTGTTCCAGTATTTTCAAGACCTACTTCTCTAAAGGATATTTTTAAATGACATGTTTTACTTTCATTCAGGTACAAACAATTACTATTAAACCAATTCATTGTCTCTAAAAAAGAGGAATCTACCATCTGTTTTAACTGTCTACTATCTTTGTGAATATTTAACAAGGAAGTGTCATCTGCATAAACTATTGTTGAACATGAAACATTGTTAGGAAGGTCATTAATCATTACAATAAAAAGAATAGGTCCTAAAATTGATCCTTTATTGATATAATATACATAGATAAAATACCTTAACACAAATATTTGGAAATTAAAAGTTATCAAACTAAAAATTATCAAACTGAATATGAACTGTAAAATTTAGTGAATAGTCTAATAATATATTTTTTGGCTTTAATTCCATGGTTTTTTTATTATCTTCTGTTATATGATTTCTGTTTTACAGGAAATTGTGTTGTGTGTTTGTCGTGTTGTATCGAATCGAATCACATCGATTCGTATCAGAATTCTTTGTATCGCATCGTTGTATCGAATCGAAATTTTTTTGCTGCATCGCACACCCCTAAACAAACCTATACTGAACAACTCCTAAGACAGCACAACTGTAACCGATGATATTCTTTGTAGTTACAATATCGTTTTAAAGTTTATAGAAATCAGAATTCAAAGGTATTTTAATTCTGATTTCCAATGAAACAAAGGCAATGTGTAATATAACAAGTACAGTAAAATATTAGAATCTCTAACCTGTAAATGGACTGGTTTTTCCATCTTAGGTAGAGTTCCACTTTTGGGTGTGAATGTGAAAAGCTGATCAGGTTTGAAGTGAAGCTTGACATCTTCATTGAATTTTATTCTTGAAAAAAAATAAAAATCTGTTACTATTACAAAGTAAGATTAAATTAATATAATTCATTGTTGCAGATATTAGGCCTACTGTGAATGAACATCATAAATAGCTTGTTATTCATGTATGGAAGAAATAACTGAGTCTATAACTTTTGAAATAAACAGTTAATCAGTGAACTGACACATACTTTCTCCTTTAAATAATACAATCATATTAAATTAATAATATGTACCTTCAGTAAAACTGCCACATTATTTAATGCTTATAGTATTAATTAATATTTCAAAAATAGTTATAACATTTTTTGTCAGAAAAACTTTTACTAAAGAATTAAATATTTTTGGGAATACATCCTAACCCGTGGTATTATCAAACATTTTTGAGCGGGCTTAATTGGGCGGTATGACCTTACCCTGCAAACAAAATTTCATGATAAGCGGTTGATAAATAAAAGAAGAATTAATTTTGTTGTAACCTCCACAAGAATCAAATTGTGTGCTCGTATATAAAATACCGTGTTTACTGCACAGTAAATTTAACTGTTCTCTAGAACCAATAGTCATAGGGTAGAAATTCAAAATACTAACCTGTTTAATGGTTATGGTTAACCCTTAACGTCCAGGGTGCGGTCTCACAGACCGCTTGAGTTATTTATTAATTTGAATTTAAGAGGGAAAAGACGACCCTAACCATGCCAGGTAGTTGTTTCTCCCCACCACTGAAACCGATCCCTATTGTCACTTGTATTCCGGTCTTAATATTTATAGATTTGTTTGTCGTCAGCGGTCTGTGAGACCGGACCTAGGATGGTAAACGATGGATTCACAACCTGGCCCATTGTCTCGTGTGTGTTTTTTGTACTCGGATTACAAAGAGATGTTTGAAACTGGTACGAGGATGCTTTTTCAGGTGAATTGGTTTCATTTGGATGGTGAAACCACAATTGTAGAGACGTTTGCAGAACACGAGGCTGGCGTATGAGCTTCCGAGCATGCATCCGTCAAGTACTGCGAGTAGAAGAACCTAATCCCGACACTTTTGGTGATAGAATGAATAAAAGAAAGACATACTACACATGTGATCCGAAAAAGATAAGAAAAACTGCCTGCATTTGCTATTGGTGTAAAAAACATGTTTGCCTCGAGCGTACAACAAAAGTTTACAATGAATCTATGTTATAGTAATAGTAATACTACTATAGTAGTAGTAGTGTTATAGTATGTTTATAGTATAGTTATAGTATGTTCATGTAATAATTGTTCAAAATTTGGATTTATATATTTTACGTGCATTTGGTTTGTTTGTCAACAATATCTCCATTCATTTATTGGTACCAACCTTCCTTTTAACATGTAATATGTTTTTTATTAGATTTTAAATTTAGTCACTAAAACCATCTTATGTCATTTAACTAAGTTTGACCAAACTATCAACTGAAATGACTTTCTCATATCGTATATGCATGGTATTCGCGTATTTCTGGGGTTACGTGTTTTCTGTGCATTTATACCTGTTCTAAGCTATTTCTAACAATGTTTGTCATATACGTGTACTCTTAATAATTATAGATCAATAGATTAACTACATCATTTACAACAGAAGTACTGTATATAAGTATTGGGTCTGTCATTTATGTAGTGTTTGTTAACTTTTGCCTTGAAATATGGTTTTACAAGTATAACTTAACACGTGCAAATTTCAATGAAAATCTCCTTATATTAAATAAATATTGATTTCATTTGCTACAACGTTATACAACACTAACAACTCTAATGACATCCTGAAATGCTATATGTGTGAAATTTTTTTGTAGCCTTGGCTTAAATGTATGTAAAATTATTTACTGCAAGCCATTAGTATACCTATTCTTTCAATTGTACGTTTGGTGGTTTTTGGATTTTTCTACGAAAACAAGTTAGTATTCTTACAAATTCTTTACTTGTATCCATGTTCTATAATATTATTGCTCAGAATCTGGTATGTGAGATTGAGATTATTTTAGCAAGCTTTTAGTATACCTGTGCTTTCGATTGTAGGTTTTCCCTAATCGGTAATAAAATCATTGTGGTGCTTACATTATATTTTAAATAACATCTAGGCTTTTGTTTTTTTGTAGCTGATACATCAAGTGTGGGAATGGTTTTTAACTGTGGTTTGTAAGTGTTTGAGATTCCATTGTGATCATTGATTACAGAAACTAATGATTATGACAAGCGATTATGCCGACACTAGTTGTCGGCATAATCGCTTGTCCGTCCATATCCAATACTATAATACCAGCAAGGTTTGTATATATATATTTATATATATATATATATATGTATTTATATATTTATATATATATATATGTATATATTTATTTATATATATTATATTTGCACACGGATCTCGAAGACGGCACTAAGGAATTTCTTTAAATTTTGGAAGTAACTAATTTCCGAGTAGAAAATAAGTTCTAGATAGGTATAATGTCCAGGAAAATTTTGTTTTTCTTGTAATATTCAGTTTAAAGTCTAAAAAGTTAACATTACGCTCATAGAGAATCAAAATGTAAACAATACAAATCAAAACATCTGTTTATAACCTTTTGACAGTTGTTGATTGAAGATGGTGGTGAACAATATATGAAAAGAGATTTTGCATAAATATTTATTTTATGTATAAATGGAAAACTATCAAATTAGTAAACAATTGTTAAAAACTAAACGGTGAAATAACTGTGCGAAATAAAAGCAGGGAAAAGTATTTCCAAAATATTTTGTGTTTTGATAGAAAAAGTATTCATTATATTGCTTGAAGCCACTGTAACAAACCAATTAACTGGTGTAAATTAAATTTCTCTTTTGCTTTTCAATCCTCATTCCTTTTCTAACAAAATCAGTTGATCACAGGCTAATAATAACAGTATATGGATAGTTAGTGCAGCTAACAAAATTGAGGTTGGCTAAAAACCCTTAAACGACAACCTGTAATTGGCCAACGCCGTAGCACAATGGCTAGCGAGCAAGTCTCACGTGTGGGAGGTTGTTAGATCGATCCCCACCCAGGGACTATATTTTTGGTCAGTGCTTATGCTCTGCTATATTAATTAAGGTGTATGAAATCGGTTTTATTTAAACAACATTTTGTTTTCATTGAGTAGTAGATTAGGAATAGTTTCAGTTTTCATTTAACCCTTTAAAGATTAATGACGTTTTAAAACGTCACTATTTCAGAGCTGATAAAGAGTAAGGGGAAATATCAAATCACACCTCAAAGGAATAATATATATTTTATTGCAGCCTACTGTAAATATAGCAAAAAATGTGTTTAGGTTCAAAATACCAAAAAATGAACATTTTATAGTTTCTTTCGTATGGAAGTCTTCAAAACATGGATGAATGGCATTTTGCCTTATTACATTCTTTGCGCTTATAGGTTATGTCTTTTTTAGCGAATTTCCCATAGGGAAGAAGCTATTACCATAGGTCTCATGGTAAGACTTAAGGCCGGGACCATGTTATTTTTTGTCTTTAGGTGCCCAGAGTCCACAAACAATAGTCGTTAAAATTTATATATATATATATGTATATATATATGTATATAAATGTATATATGTATATATATATATTGTGTGTCTGTTAACACGATAACTCTCGTAAAAATGGTCCGATCGAGACCAAATTTGGTAGAGACGTGTATTCCTACAAATGCTTTGACGAGTTCGTAAACCAGACATATCGGTCAATGGGAACGGGTAGTTTGGGGGGGTTTTGTACCCCAAAATGGGATACAAAACCCCAAACAAAAATTTAAAAATTTCAAATTTTATATTTCACCATTGGAATCAGCTTAAAAAACTACACAATTAAGTTCCTTAAAGTTTATCTCTATCTCCAATGGTTACCGAGATATTAAAAAATCTAAACACAGTACGTTGTATTGTGGGGCTCCAATGTTAATCTTATGGAGGATAGGGAAAAATTAATATTTCCCATATTAATCAATATTTTTGGATAAAACTTGATATTTAGCTTCATGTGGTTGAGATCTATCCATTTATGCTTAAAAATCATAGTTTATGTGTTTATCATGGCAGCAAACCTGCCTACTCTTTTCCCATATTAATCATATAGGGAATAGGCAAACTCCTTTATTTATGGACAGATGTTGATGAAAGTTGGTATAAATGTTAACATAAAAATTATTCATGGTAAAAATGACTTCTTTCAGTGTTCCTCACAGCAGCTTACCTGCACACTCTTTCCTATGTTAATCTTATGGAGAATAGGCAAATAATTCTCATGTTTATGGACATATTTTTATAAAAATTGTCATATATTAAATTATTGATTTGGAAATTCACTGAGTACGCAGGTCTGCTGCGACGGGGGTATTTCTTCTTGTGAAGAATGTTTATAATTCACGCTGTGCAAAAGTTATTCAACGACAGTGGTGTGCCGATGGACTGAGGCACTGTTACGTAATAGGTATGTGATACTTTCTCTACAGGGAGTAGAGGTAATAGCCAGGTCAACAAGGGGTTGTCCACAGAGAGGCGTTCTCTCGCCCCTTTTATGGAATCTGGTGGTAGACAGCCTCATTAGAAGGCTTAACAACAGTGGTATCTTTATCAGCTCAAGGATACACTGACAATATTGCCATCCTTGTGATAGATAAGTTTAATAGTACAGTCACTGACCTCATAAACTCTGCACTAAGGCTTGTGGATGGTTGGTGCAATGAGGTGGGTCTCTCTGTGAATCCCTCTAAAGTGGTTGCTGTACCATTCACCAAGAGGAAAAAGCTCACTGGGGTTGGCCCGCTAAAACAACAGGGGAGTTTGATCAACCTGCAAGACCAGGTGAAGTATCTTGGGATCATTCTGGATCGGATAATTTGCTGGGAACCTCACTTAGAACGGGTTATTGACCGGGGTAAGTGGTCTTTGTTTGCATGCAGGCATATGGTCGGCGCAGCATGGGGACTGAAACCGAGGCTAATGTATTGGCTCTATGTTTCAGTAGTTAGACCAACTATGACGTATGCGTCTTTGGTTTGGTGGACCAAGATGGACTCAGGTGTTGCTGTGAAGAGGCTGGCAGCCGTTCAACGACTGGCATGTCTCCTGATCACAGGGGCGATCAGCAGCACTCCTGGGGCCACTCTTGACTGTTTGCTTGATCTTTTGCCCATAGACATTCAAATCAGGATGACTGCCAGAATGGGTGTACATTGCCTCTGTGGAGAGGGCCTCTGGAATAGGCCAGGTGAATTACGTGGCCACACCAGAATTTCAGGGATAGATATTTTAGTTATACTCACTGATTATCTTACAAAAACTTTCTATTTTGGCAAATCTTTCTGAGTTCTTTTTCCGCAACGAGACGAATGGAAGGATGGAGCCTGCCCACTACCATCCTGTGAACGGGAGTGGTACACTGATGGGTCCAAGATCCAAGAGCAGTCGGGGCACAGGAGCAGGCATACTCGGGGTGCAGGACAATGTACAATCAGGTATTTCCATAGGGACTTTCCAGGCAAACTTTCCACTGTTTTCCAGGCAGAGATCACTGCCATTATAGAATGTGCCAGAGACATTTTGATGCAGGGTCACAAGGGTCTTTCTATCAACATTTACTCTGACAGTCAGGCGGCTCTTAGAGCTTTGGACTCGGTTGCGTTCATCTCTAAGGTTGTGTGGGACTGTTTTAAGCTTGTGTCCTATGTAGGCAGACACAATGAAGTCACCCTTTGTTGGGTTCCAGGGCACTCTGGGGTTGATGGTAACGAAGTAGCAGACGGGCTTGATAATAGGGCTGCATCATCTCTCTTGGTGGTCCTCAACCCTTTTGTGGTGTTTCCCGCGCTGCGGCTTTTCAGACTATCAATTCCTGAGCTAGGGATTGTCATAAGAAAAGATGGGCTAAACTTTCCCTACATAGAGCAAGTAAGCTTAATCTTTGTTCTCCATCTCATCAGGTTGCAAAGAGGTTCCTGAAACTTGGCAGGAAGGATGCCAAACTTGACACAGGTATTGTCACTGGTCACGGTAATCTGAGGAAGCATCAACTACGCATGGGGGTCTTCAACGGCGACCCTCTGTGTAGGAAATGATCATCTACTCTTTGTATAGAGCTGGCAGAGGTAAGGTCCTTCACTCTGGGCAATTTGGTAAGGGGTAGTTTTCTGCCTCTTGACGAGCTCGTCAACAGGCTGCAGTTTTATAGGTCTCTTCATTTAGAAGATTCCTGATTCTCCAGGAAAGAGAATTTTCAGGGGTGCGGAAAAAGCCGCTACGGCTGAAGCACCTTGGGGAAATCCCAAGCCCCTTCGAATGAATGAATGAATGAACGGCGTCGGCCAAATACGAGTTGCCGTTTAAGGATTTTTGGCCAATCTCAATTGTTTTAGCTCATCTTACACTGTATTTAATTATACATACAGTGACTATTAGCCTGTGATCAACTGATTTTGTTAGAACAGGATTGAGAATTGAAAAGCAAAAGAGAAATTTAATTTACACCAGATAATTGGTTTGTTACAGTGGCTTCAAGCAATATAATGAATACGTTTTATATCAAAACACGAAAGATTTTGGAAATACCTTTCTCTGCTTTTATTTTGCACAGTTATTTTACCCTTTATTTTTTACAAATTGTTTAGTAATTTGATAATTTTTCATTTATTACATAGGTACTTAAAATAAATATTTATGCAAAACCTCTACTATTCACATATTGTTCACCACCATCTTTAATCGACAACTGTCAAACGGTTATAAACAGATGTTTTGATGTTTATTGTTTACATTTTGATTCTCCATAAGCGTAATGTTAATTTTTTAGATTTTAAACTTAATATTACAAGAAAATCGGAATTTCCATGGACATTAGACCAATCTAGAATTTATTTTCTAATCAGAAATTAGTTATTTCCAAAATTTAAAGCAAATCGTTAGAGCCATTTTCAAGATCCGTGTGAAAATATAAAAAACCTTGTCCATATTATAGTATTGGATTGAAAGTTTTTTTTTCACTACAGTTAGATAGAAGTACATGGATAAGTGATAGTTGTGATAGTATATCAATATAATCTGTAATATTGTCTGTCTTTTTTTGAAACTTGGTATAAATGGTAAAAATAAAAATTGTTTATGCTAAAAATGCCTACTTTCAATATTCCTCACAGCAGCAAACCTGCATGTTAATGTTTCCCATGTTAATCTTATAGAGAATAGGCTATCATATTTAATTTTCATAACTATCATATTTATCATTTAATTTAACTATCATATTTATCAACAGATACTGTATTGATAAAACTTGACATATATCATTATTATTATTATTATTACATTGATTTGGAAATTCGCTGAGTATGCAGGTCTGCTGTGACGGAGGTATTTGGTATTATCATCATATTTAATGTGGGAATATTCATTATCTATAACTCCTGTTACGATTGTTGTATGTTATTAATCAGACCGGTCGACCTTAAACCTACCACTCGAGTGGATGGTGTATTGTTTTTGTACAGGTTCCCGTACAGGTTTCAACCTCAGGACCAATATTTAATGATCCTTTTTCAGTTTTTACTCCATCTTTTTATAGTTTTAGTTTGTCTTAGCTTTTTTATGATAAAACTATAATAATTTTTATGTATTATGTATTGTTTTTTTACTGGATCAATAAAGATTTCATTTCATTTTGTAAAAGTCATAATTAAAAAGAATAGATCCAATAATACTACCAAATTTAAGGCAGCTCAATAAATTTTTAAGCTCAATGTTTCTGTTCATATTTTTAAACAACACTTATTTTTAACTAACATTTCCTGTTCTCCATTTGGATTCAGTTCAAGTTCTTAAATTTACATTATAATTGTGTCTTCTTATCAGCAGAGATGCATTAGCTGAATCTTCAACTGCTATAGAAATAGATGATATTAATTGCACAAGAATGAGACTGTCTTCCAACCACAATATATTTAAAAAATCTTAGTGTGGCAGTAGACCTATAGTTATTTTGCCATATGTAAAATCTTTTATTTTTTGGTTTTACTTAGTGTTTAAAATAAACTATTAAATAAATTTATAAGTAGATTTTAATATTATTGTAGTATTTTGTTCAACAACCCTTGAGTAATAAATTTATGATTGTTTAGTTCAATGGTTCAAGGATTAATGGCAGCAATGTCTCCTGTTCAGGTTCAAACACAGATGAAAAATACACTTTTTATTGGGGTCAGATATCTCCTTCCGTATTAGCAGTGTATCATTACAGGAATAGCTACAAAATCACTCATTTTACTTACGAGAATAATACATCATATTTCCCTTTGTTCTTCAAAATAACAGTTCGAGACTCAGGTTCCCCGACTTTCAAAGATTGAAACTTAATTTCTGACTCATCACATCCTAAAGGAAACATGACGTCCACCAAGACATCTACTGACTCCAAGATTACAGGCACAGGCTCTGAGAAAAATGGCGTCCCTCGAAACTGGTCATCAAAAACCTGGTGGAAATATACATGTTTTTAGTTTGCCCATAAAGAGGAACTTCAGAACTAAACTTATGTAGGTACTAATCATTTAGATCAAACTGTAAATTGATCAACTAATGGAATAAATTTGAATCAAAAATAATAATTGACACAAAAACAATTAGAATAAAATTTAAACAAAATGAAAATTAAAAATATAAAACATCCTAACTTATACTACTTTTGTAAACAACCTATTTAAAAAAAAAAAAAGATGTTAGATTATGAAGGATAGCCAGCTAGGTGTCTTTCTATGAAACATTGTACAGCCACTGGAAAGAAGGGATCAAATCAAATTCATCTTTACTCATCTGAAAGTATTACATTAGATGCTGTCAATTAATTATCAAAACATAAGCTTGTGTCTTAATTTAAAAAAAAGTTCCCTAAAATCTAATTCAAAGAACTCTTCAACACTATCTGTGTAGTGTTGGAGAGTTAAAGATCTGTTTCTTTTGATATGGACATTCGTTACAGTATTAGACGTATGCAGTGGTACATCTCTGGCACTCTGATGTAATTTGTTAAAAATGTTTGTATTTACTTCCCTGGGAAATAAGTTAGATCATGGATATGTCTAAATAAGGGAATAATTTCAGTTCATTTTAACAGCTGTTCTTATTCTTTGTATTAAAAGTTCAATAAAATAGCTCTGATGATTTCTATAGAAACCAAACCTGTTACATATTTTCAATTTTAAAAATCGCCAAACCCCCCCAGAGCTAAGACATTTCCATGTCAAAAATCTGATAGAAGGCATGTCTAATTTATTTATTCCATTATTTTTAGTAATAATATTGAGTATATCAGATCTTTAATTCATATTTTCTTTTACTAATATTAAGTTATCTATAATATTATAAAGAAGAGGTGGTTTCTGTATGTTTGTTTGTGGGTTTGTGTGTTTGTGGGTTTGTTGTGGCAAGTGAATGCGAAAAATACTGAACCGACCGGTTTGAAATTTTACAGAAAGGTAGACCTTTGGCAAGCTTTTTACTCTTAACCGTAACATAAATATAATTACTAATATCTTCATGAAATATCAAAGTTTAAACAAAAAAAAAGCTTAAAACATGCCCCCCCCCTTATAACCACTAACCACAAAAGCAAAACAGGTGTCCACTGCAATCCCAATTAAGCCTACAAATGCCGTCAACTTCCACCCAAGCCGGTCACCGTTTATTTAAGGTGGGCCCTTCACTCCGCTACACCACACATTTGCAAGCCAAATTGGGATTGCTCATGGTCGGGATTCGAACCCTAGCACTTCCGAATGGCTAGAACGTTACGCTCGTCAGCGCAGCGCTTTAGCCGATTAGGCCACAAGTGCATAGGAGTTGAAAGCGCTTACTTGGTTATAAGACCTGCCCAGTGGCAGGCTAGTGTACTACGAGAGCAGTATCGGTTGTTTTCCCCCAGATGGCAACACGGTCACGTAGGCGATAGTGTCTAACAAATTCACTAAACTGACCACAGATGCCTCCACCTGCTAATTCTTATTGAATATGTAAATGTGTCGTAAATTACGACTTTGCCATTTCTAGGGTTAAAATCCTCTCGGGCTACGCCCTGTGAACGTCCTAAGTTTCAATGTTTACATTTTTAGAGAACGAAAAAATAAAATTACTTGAATGTCAACAGCTGTGAATACTAAAATCTGACAGTTCGAGAAGAAGGAGAAGAAGAAGAAAGAGCTGCCGTGACCGTCCTAGGTTTCAATGTTTACATTTTCTAATGACAACATCCGTTTGCACTATATTTTGACAGTTCGGGAATAAGAAGAAATAAAGTTGATTGTTCAGATAAACTGCTGGATTGAAATTAGTGAATTATTTGAAATAGCGGAATTGTAGATTTTAAGTTTTTTTTCCGACGATTGTCTCTATTACATTAATCCTTATCCTCTCCCAATATTTGACATATGTTAATTTGAAATGTTGTAGACACTCCTGTTTTGTCATTTTGTAAACAATGAAGAGCCTACACCTTTCAGCCTTTTTAGCCCGTGCGAAGAACGGGTACTTTGGCTAGTAGAATATAAAAAGGCTTGGCAGAGTCAAAACTTCTAATCTGTTAAAGAGTGTTTTACAGCTTCCATTTTTAGGCTTACAATTATTCTTATGTCATTTTGTTGTTGCATGAATACACTCTTGGGCCCAGGGCTATCACTCATGCGGACTCTAACTGCAGAAGTTCAGTGAGGAAGAAAGAAATCAAAGAAGAACCAGCAGATCATTACAAATAGAACATTTCAATTTTATTAACATGTATAAGACTCTAGAGACCCTAGTCATGACATTTTCTGTTTGAGCATTCCAATTTAGATTACTATCTAGAAAAATTTCCAAAAGTTTAACAGATTTAAGTTCATTAAAAATAGGGTTAAGACTAAAGGAAATAAGTTCAGTTTTATCTTGATTGACAGTCAGGTTATTGGCCTTAAAAATTAACATCCGACTTTTGCACAGATTTATAAACTTGACTTTGAGCATCAATTAAATTATTACTGACATCCACAAGTAGTGTCATCAGCAAACTGTAAAACAAGATAATATGGCTTCATAAGGATAGGAGAGATAGGACATTGACCTAATTCTCAGAGAATAAAAAGAATATCCTAAGCAATCTATAACCCATCTTGGGCCATACAACATCCTAAGAGGAATAATACTCAACATAAACAACTCCCAAATCCCTCAGACAGGTGGGTATCAGGGAGCACTTATTTTTTCACTTGAACTCAGAACTCTTTATTCGGAATAGATAGTTAAATTAACGCATTGGTTTGTCACAGATTTCTTAGAATTAGGCTATCAGCAGAATTCTGAAATAGACCAGTTTTCAGACAAGAATTCATTAATATTATAAAATCAATTTTTAAAAAGGAAACATTCAACCTTTTTTTGCCCAACCTATAATTCATATTGCGTACTTATTTTTGTAATTTATTGTAAAATTTACTAGAACGTATCAAAACCAACTTATCAGTTTTGTGTAATCTAATTCTCAGAAAATTAGGGTTTCTTTAGAGTGTGTGACGTAAGTGTGGACTGTTCCCCGCTCATACACAAGATCCAGATTTGCTTTGCTATACAGTAAGCAATGTAATATATACAGACTAATAACAGAAAGTATTTTTAGGTCCTCAAAAATAGGCCTACAATGATACAATCTACCTACACCTGCAAGGATGAGTAAAGTACATTTTTGAATTATGAGGATCTCGTTAACAGGAAGTTAAGAACTCTATATCAAGATCCTGACATCATTGCTCTAATCAAAAGCAAAAGACTGAGATGGGAAGGTTACATTAATAGAGGGAAGCTGGACTCCGCATTAAGAATAGCTTTAGAGCATCTTCCACGAGGCAAACGACCAGTGGGGCGCCCAAGACTACGGTGGTGGGATCAGGTGTAGGCAGAAGCTTGATGTTGCACCAGACCTCATGCAGGACGGATTGCGTGCGGCTGTTGGCGAGGCCAAAAACCTTTTTAAGGTTTGAGTGGCCACATAGGTAAGGTAAGGTTATCTCTAAATCAGGCCTATTTTTACTGCCAAATTCAGCTGGCAAGTCAAATATTAAAATAGCCTGAGCTATGTGATCACTAATATCAGTGCTAATATGCATTTTGCCACTGCTGAAAAACAACAATCATCTAAAGTAATTAAAATGTTATGTAGACAAAATTTATCCTGGGTGGGAACATTTATTACATTTTTACAGCCATACATTTGATACAAATTACAAAACAGTACAGTGTTTTGACCAAACTCTAATAAAAAGTTACATTAAAATCCCCAAGGATCACAGTTTTTCTATTGAAGGTCAAAATTAATAATAATTCCATTTGAGTTAAAAAGTTACTGAAATTTCAATTTGTACTTCTATAAATAAATATAACTATAAGTTTTAAATCAGTTACTTCGATTGCTGAAATTTCACAATCCAACTTGATGCTTAAATTGTTTATGTCCTGCAAAGTATAAAAGTTCCAGTTTTCCCTAATGTAAGTCGGCCAATCCACCATGAGCCACGTTCATGCGAGAGTAATCTGCTACCAGGCATTAGGAGCCACCAAAAGCTTTTAACTGTTCCCTTTTCCAATGAGGGCAGGACATCCCTCTGCCTGGAAAATCTGGAGAGAATGCCATGTAAACATCTTTCCTGCTTGGCACCACTCCCACCAGGTGGAGAGTAAGGACATAGGCCTACACTACTCCCCAAGAATGCTGGTCAGTCTGGGTGTTTCTTAGCTTGGGGATAAGGAGGGGATAGCTTGGAGAGGACCCTGGGTCCTCAGAAAGAATATTATGGGCCTCCAGAGCAAGGATGTAAAGGTAATTTGGGACACTAGGGAGGGTAAACCTAGGGCTTGCATTCTGGTAAGGAATTATACGAGGTGTATGTGTGTTACAAAGTACCTATCATGGGACCTAGTTCCAATTAGAACCTGTCTAAGCATAGGGGGCACCGACCGTGATGTGATCCTGGCCTCTGGATATTTTGGTGCTGAGAGGGAATGCCCTCCTCCAGAAGTCCAGGGCCTGGTAGAATACTGCGACAAGATGGGACTGCCGCTGATCTTGGGGTGACGCGAATGCGCACCACACTGAGTGGGCCAGCAGCAACATCAACGGAAGAGGTGAGAATCTTCTGGAATTTATTGTAAGGTCTAATTTAGAGATTATGAATGTAGGGAGTAAACCTACCTTCGTAACGAAGAACAGAAGGGAGGTGCTAGACCTCACACTGGCTAGTAACAGTGTGAGGGGTAACATGGAAAGGTGGAGGGTGTCCGATGAGCCTTCTCTTTCTGATCATAGAATTATAGAATTTAGTCTGGTGGGGACGATCACAGGTACTACCCATGGCAGAAACCCCATAAATACGGACTGGGAGAAGTATAGGTCTATATTAGGCTGTAATATGGACCAATTGAGCTCTCAGATTTCTAGTAACTTTGAAGTGGAAGAGGCTGTGGAGAATTTGAACACAGCCATTATGGATGCATATGTCTCTAGCTGTCGGGTCAAAAAGGAACCAGCCAGTCAGGATGTCCCCTGGTGGAACAACCGACTATCAGAACTAAGGGTGGAAACTAGAAGGCTGTTCAATAAGGCAAAAACAGATGGAGGGTGGCAAAGGTACTCCAAGGCCCTTACTCTGTAAAACAAAGAGATAAGGCGAGCAAAAAGGGACAGCTTCAAGAGGTTTTGTGGGCAAATTACCTCTATCCCAGAGGGGGCCAGACTGCACAAGACCCTGGTTAGGGACTGCACTTATGGGACAATGCCACTACATACTCCGGCAGGGGGCTACACAGAGGATGAGGTTCAACGCACTCTCCTTCTCCTGGAGACGCATTTTCCAGGGTGCAGACCGTTGGGGGGGTGACAACAGAACCAAGAGCAGTTAGATCTCAAAAGGATGACTGGAAAGTGGCTAAAGCAGTCATTTCACCAGGGAGGTTAGAATGGGCCATCAACTCTTTCGAGCCCTTCAAGTCGCCTGGAATATATAGCATTCTTCCGGCACTACTCCAAGAGGGAAAGAGGGAGATACTGCCCTACCTCTTAGGGGTGATGAGATGTAGTTTAGCAACGGGGTACATACCCACGAAATGGAGGAGGGCAAGGGTAACCTTCATTCCAAAAGTAGGCAAAAAGGACAATAGTCAACCTAAGTCCTGCCGTCCCATAAGTCTAACCTCTTTTCTGTTGAAAACAATGGAAAAGATGGTGGACAACCACATAAGGTCAGGCTGACAAAAGTGATCAGGCAAGCACTGGACGGGAAAGAGACCGTTTTATGTGCCTTCCTGGACATAACAGGAGCCTTTGATAACACCTCTCATTTAGCAATAGAGGGGGTATTGGAAGGTAGAGGGGTTGACAAGACCACAACCCGATGGATTAGGAATATGCTGTCCACAAGAATGGTGGAAACACACGTAGGAAATAGAATTATTCAAATGGGTACAGTGAGGGGGTGCCCTCAGGGCGGGGTATTATCACCCCTCCTTTGGAGTCTGGTAGTCGATGAGCTTCTTGGGAAACTAACCAGGAATGGCTTGCGATACATCGGATATGCAGATGATGTGGTCATCATCGCAAGAGGGAGGTTCGAAAACACTCTCTGCGATCTAATTCAGGGGGGGCTTGACTGTACAGAGGCTTGGTGTGAGTCTGTGGGGCTGTCAGTCAACCATAAGAAGACATCACTTGTGCCTTTCACTAGAAAGAGGAGACTTGAGCATTTGAAGACCATCAGGCTTGGGGGGGAGGAGCTTGAGTGGAAATCAGAAGTGAAATTTATAGGGTTAATACTAGATAAGAAACTTATATGGAATAGACACATAGAGGAGGTGACCAACAGGGCTAGTAATAACCTGATGACATGCAAGAGATATGCGGGGAAGATGTGGGGTTGTAACCCATATATACTAAGAATTATGTATACCCTGTTAGTGAGACCTATCATTACATATGGGTGCGTGGTCTGGGCTGGTAGAACCAAAGTTGAAGCAACAAGGAAAGCCCTGGAGAAAGTACAGAGGCATGCGTTATCATTACAGGAGCTATGAGATCCTGTCCTACTGCTGCCCTGGAGGTGATCTTGAATCTGACACCCCTACACTTTGTGGTAGAGAGACCAGCAAGGGAGACCTTGCTTAGAATGGAGAAGACTGGCTTTGACACTTCCTCCACAATTTGCGCGGAGCTATTTCTGCCAGGCCTAAAGGACCTGATGAAACGACCAAGGGATTCCATGGTAAGAAAGTATAACTTTGAATGGAAATTCCATGTGGAGCTAGGAAATAAACTTAGCTGGGGCAGGAAAACCCTAAATTCCCTCCGGAATCAGGTCATCAGGTGGTACACTGATGGCTCCAAGACCGAGGAGGAGACTGGTGTAGGGGTATTTGGTCCCAGGATCAAATACAACGAATCAGTGGGGCGTTCCCCCAGCATATTCCAAGCAGAGGTCAAGGCCATAGAAAGGTGTGCACACTTCAACCTAAGCAGAGGATACATGAAAAGGGAGATTGTGATCCTGTCAGATAGCCAGGCTGCCATTGGAGCCTTGAGCTTAGCAGCCTTCAGATCCAAGATGGTCTGGGACTGTCGGAGAAGTCTAGATCAATTGGGGAAAAACAACAAGTTGTCACTACTTTGGGTACCTGGGCACCAAGGTGTTCAGGGGAATGAAGTAGCAGACAAACTGGCCAGGGTAGGGGCAGCCACCTCCTTTGTTGGACCGGAGCTAGGTTGTGCACTGGAGGACTCCTTTTTCAAAAATAAATTAAAGGAGGAAGAGAAGGAAGCCAGAGGGAAAGCCTGGACCGTTCATCCTGGATGCCGACAGGCTAAGGAAATGCTTGGAGTGCATAATATAAGAAGGTCTGAGACCATGATCAGGCTTAAGAAAAACAATCTAAGGATACTGACGGGATTTCTAACCGGACATTGTAGGCTCAGGGGTCATCTGAGCAAGATGGGCATTGTTCAAGAGGATGAATGCCGCTTCTGCCAATCTGGGGAGGAAACACCTAGACACCTATTGGCCGAGTGTGACCCGAAGAGAGCCAGAAGCTTGGGAACACACCAGGTGGCGGTGGAGGATTTTCCAAAGTTAGAACCCCTCATAATACTAAACTTTATTAGGGCATTAGGACTAGAGGGGGTTCTCTAGGCAAGAACTAGAGACTAGTCTGGGGGGCACAATAGATCTTATAGGTCGCGGTGCAATCTTTCCCCTAGTTTTTATCAAGTATCAAGTAGCTTGGGGATAATACGTTAGCCCGCTGTCTTCAAATTCACCACACAGACCCTAGGCCATAGTGATGCGCATTAAGATTTAAAAGTAACTATAGGTGATAAGTAAGCTCAAAACACTGTATGGCTAAAGAACTTACCAGGAATATGACATAGTTTTTTAAATGTACCCTAATTTGATCTCTCAACAAGTAAATGAAGTGGCTGAAGTACATTTTCAGACGCCACAAGGAGCGGCTAAGTAAAACTGTTTTGAAATACTAGACTCAATTTATTATTTTTGTTTTTGTGTTTGTAGTCCTGGCCACATTACTTGTCAAAAGTGGTCAGTGTATATTCCAAGATTGTATTTTGTTTTTAATGTTCTTGAAAAATGTTGGAATAAATTCATTATTTCATTATTTCATTATTTCATTATTTCATTAAATACTAGTCAGAGAACTGGTTAGGACTTTGGTTGTAATTTCTTATCTGATAAATGAAATTTAACCCTAGAAGTGGCAAGCTTTTTACTCTTAACTGTAACATAAATATAATTACTAATATCTTCATGAAATATCAAAGTTTAAACAAAAAAAGCTTAAAACATGCCCCTAGCTGATTAGGCCACCAGTGCATAGGAGTTGAAAGCGCTTACTTGGTTATAAGACCTGCCCGGTGGCAGGCTAGTGTACTACGAGAGCAGTTTCGGTTGTATTCCCCCAGATGGCAACACGGTCACGTAGGCGATAGTGTCTAACAAATTCACTAAACTGACCACAGATGCCTCCACCTGCCAATTCTTATTGAATATGTAAATGTGTCGTAAATTACGACTTTGCCATTTCTAGGGTTAAGAAAAGTAATCCAGTACTAAATCTGTTATCTGACTCATTTTTTGTTGAGATGAAAATTTTGAAACCCCTGTACTTAACTAGAATGCATAAATAAGGCATTGTTTCTGATTGTACAAATTAAGCTATATTAATTTGTAAGCCATGACAAGCCAAATACTAAATTTGATCAAAATATTTTTATAAATAAGTAAGTTATACCAACATAATTATTCCCATACATTTAACAAAGGGAATGAGAAGGTAGGCAGAAGCTATTTCTGAAAAGAACATTAGAATTTTTAGTACATTTGTACACCAAGCTGCATAGCAAGTTTTATCACAATATTTCAAATAATAAGTGAAATACAAAATTTTACTTTACCCCATAAAATATATACAACATACAGTGTTTATAAATTTCTTTAACTCATTCACTGGTAGAGCTATAGCTAAGGCCAAAAAGTTTTTTTTACTTTTTTTTCCTTAAAAGTACTATACCATATCCCGTTGTGTGTTTGAATTGCTGATTATTATTGACTTAACAAACTATATTAATGATAATCAATAATGAGAATTTAATTCAATGAAGTTGTTATTTACGAGTTATCTTATTTATTATAGAAATACCTCAATGGTGATGGTGTTATTAGCCACCTCCACATATTGTGCTGAAAAGTTTATGTACACGCTAGTGCTCTGAAGGGCTGGTATCACTCCCGACAGCTGACTGAACAAAAAAAACTCACATTCAGCCTGTAATATATAAAAAATCATACCAAGGCTAGGGATCATACTCTCGGGAGGGGTGGGTATATCACTCATCTGTACCAAAAATGTCCGAGAGTCCCATATAAAATAAATCGTAAAGCAGAACCTATTGTACAAAAAAAATCATTGTTTTATATTTAAATGTCAGAGTTAAATTTAATGAAGAATGTACTGAAGAATGTAATGAAATGTAATGAATGAAATGGAATTAATAATGAAATTAAATGTAATGAAGAATGTTAACCCTGCGTTACTCACGCATGGGCTCACGTTCCGGGCGCCAGGTATTTTCCTTTTTACTACCGTTTGGGTTGGCAATAATTTTTGTGCGCCAAGCATCTGCCCTCTTGCACCGAATAAAGAGACAACCCTCAGTTTGAGGCGTGACCTTGAGGTATTAGGAGGTTTTTTTACCGATAGTGTTCTTAATCCGGTTTGTCGTACCATAAGACAGACCGGGCAACATTATTCTATATCTTTTCCCTGTAACATCATCTAATAATTCCAGACATAATTAATAAGTTTATCCAATAAATTTTAAAATAAATATTCCGTCAAAGCAAACCTGCGAACTCGGCAAATTTCAAAATCAATAATATAATAATAATAATAATGATATTAGACAAAAGTTTTACCAATATCTGTCGATAAATATGAGATTTATTTGACTATTCTCTGCCTATTCTAGTATGCAGGTTTGCTGCTGTGAAAAACACTGAAAGTAGGCATTTCTAGTATAAAAAAATTTATTTTGACAAAAGGAGTTTGCCTGTTCGCTATATGATTAACATGGGAAAAGAGTAAGCAGGGTAGCTGACATGATAAACACATAAACTATGATTTTTAAGCATAAGAAGCATAAGATCTCAACCACATGAAGGTAAATATCAAGTTTAATCCAAAATATTGATTTATAACTGAAAAATAATTTTTTTATCCTCCATAAAATATTGGAGCCCCAGAACACAACGTACTGTGTTTAGATTTTTGAATAGCTCAGTAACCATTGTAGATAGAGAAAAACTAAGGAACTAAATTGTGTAGTTTTTAAGTTGATTCTATAATGGTGAAGGATAAAATTAGAAATTTTTTTTAACTACATATGAAAAACACAAAAAACCCAATTTCGGAGTACAAAATCCCCCCAAACTACCCGTTCTGATTGAGCAATATGTCTGGTTTACGAACTCTTCCGAGAAAGTTAGGAATACACTTATCCTATCTACCTAAATCTACCTGAAAGAGACTTGTTTGCTGAGCAGAGACACGTCTACAAGTCTCCAACCTAGAGGCTTGTAGCACTTGTTGGTTAACGTCAACTCGCTAAATTCCTTGCGATTCAGTAAAACTCGCACAAATCTTATTTCTTTTGGCTCAAATTCGAAGTCTGGCCTCACTCCGATACAAGACATCTGAAAATGTTGAGTTGAATATTACGATTATAACACTAAGATTATTTAATTATTGTACTTGCAATAAGTTTTAAATAATTTCGCCAGGCTCCACCACAACTTTTATTTGATTCCAACAAATAAGTTACATGATGAATATAATAAATACCAGTAAATCACAAATAAGATTGTTTTAGTACAGTAATCACAAGCTGTAAACAAAAAGAAAAGAACATTATTCACAGTTGATATAAAAATTAAGTTCAAAAAAAAGCAAAAAAAATTGAACTTAAGAACTTCAGTTTGGTAAAATTTTACCAGCCCCCTAACTAGGGATCTCAATCCCAGGCCTGAATTTCAATCCCAAGATTTCGGAATCAAATAAGGCTGATCCCGGGATCAGTCCTGGGATTACCGTTTTCATAAATCTAGGATGTTTTGATTGGTGGAGATACCCCTAAAAGATTTTTTTTATTAAAGTTGTAAATTATCAACAGTTTCATCTTATAATATCAAAATATCTGGTAGCTTTACGAATTTTAAACAGATAACGAATGGTCATTATAAAAATTAAAAAAATTAATGGCACATACGACACACTCTCACTACACAAACCTCTCCTGACTCGCACAGCTGTTTGCTAAACGAAAGCCCGATAGCAACTAAATATGTTGATCATTAGTTGGACATCATGAAGCATAAAAATATCAGAATAAAGCCACCTACGTGGCCGTGGGATACCTCGGCCTGGGAATTGTCTGCAACGGAAGAAAGTTCGGAGCGATGAGAAACCTACTCAGTGCTGTATCGGTAACCAAAAATAAATTGTCATTGTTGAATTGCGCTTCGGTTTTAAGGAAAAATGAAATTTTGAGAAAAGTAAATTGGTAAAAACCCATTTAAAGCGACATAATAAAACAAATAAATACCCCCGTCGCAGCAGACCTGCATACTCAGCGAATTTAAAATCAATAATATAATAATAATAATAATATATGACAAGTTTTATAAAAATCTGTCGAGAAACATAAGAGTTATTTGCCTACTCTCCATAAGATTAACATGGGAAAGAGTGTGCAGGTTTGCTGCTGTGAGGAACTCTGAAAGTAGGCATTTCTACCATAACAATTTTTATTTTTAACAATTACACCAACTTTCATCAACATCTGTCCAAAAATAAAGGAGTTTGCATATTTCCTATATGATTAACATGGGGAAAGAGTAGGCAGGTTTGCTGCCATGATAAACATATAAACTATGATTTTTAAGCATAAATGGGTAGATCTCTACCAAATGAAGCTTGGTATTTACCATATGTACGTACTTACATTTTACACGCAAACACTGGCTTCGTGGGGGGAAAAATAATAGCACAATTAGACTTTTTTGGACAAATTTTTTTCTGAAAGTGTTTCGGATAATCGGCGATTCGGATAGTCGGAGTTCGGATAATTGGAGTTCTACTGTACTCTAATTTATCAACAGGTATTGATTGATCAATTTGTTGTATACTTGTATTATTATTGCCATATTATTGAGGTGGAAATTCGCTGAGTACACAGGTGTGCTGCGACGGGGGTATTTTTTCTTGTAATTAATGACATTTATTTTTTATTAATTATGTTTAACAAAGCTGAAGAATTACTTTAAAATCCCATAGCCCCTACAATTATGTTTGGCACTCCAGTAATCACTGCTGAAATAGGAAAGACCGCAGTAGTTAACCTTCCGCGAGCTTATGACGGATATATCCCCTCATGTTATTTTCACCAAGAGCGGCAAAAGGATACATCCGCCATTTTCATTCTTTATCATTTGTCTCTTGGTCTACTCCCATTTTGACGTAGCTCTGCCCAAGCATCAGAGGGCACTGTATCCCCCAGGCGGGGGTGCAGTAAAAAAATAAAATAAAAAAATAATAAAAGATTATTTGAACGAAAAGATGGGGATTTATAGTTCAACTATACAATTTCTGAAAATAATCTATGTAAAACAAAACAAAAGATATTTCTCCCCTACACTAAAATAGCTCGCGAAGGGTTAACATGTTTAACCCATTCCTGTTTGAATTTCTATTAGATGCTTGAGACCCTCCTGTCTGATTTAAAATTGAGCCTTTTTCACTATGACTGCATATCACTATCAGCTTGATAGATTTAACTACCCTGCTACTTTTAGCCCTGTAACTGTGTATATTTTAGCAAGAAAAATAATGATTACGATAGTTTTACCAGTTCCAAGCAATATGCTTAGAAACAAGTATGTACTGATGCTTCATCAAGACTTATTTTGTTTTCAAATGATTCCGTATTTCACTTGGCACATCTACTTCCAGTTACCTGCAGTAATAAATAGTTAATGATCAATCTTTAACAGAAGAATCATTTATTGTATTCTCATCAATAAACATAATAATAAACATAATCGCTGAACAAATTGTGCGAACGAGAAAATAATTTACTGTCAAAATGGAACATTGGACACTAAATACAATGATTTAAAAGAGGATGCCAACACCACCTATCGGATGAGAAATGAACCAGCACAGCTATCGGTGAAAAAAGAACTACGTCAAAATATAAGCAGACAATGCACATTTTTTACTCAGAACCATTCCAGACGCACAATGCATTTCTTTAGTAATTTTTTTAGCGAAATACGAGGATGTACAATGTGCGTCCTTAGGCCTGCCGCACACAGAGCCGTGCGAGGCGGGGCGCGACGAGATGCCTAACTTGCACTGCCACACACAGAACGAGGCAGGGCACGACAAAGTAATAAATTTAGCAAATGTTCCCTACTCTCCCAGTCACCTTGTTAATAAAATCAGTGTCAATATAGTAATGGTTAGTGTATCGCGTATAAAACTTAAAAATTTAAAATACTAAACTGAAAAAGTTATAAATAATTTATTGTAAATACTAAAAATTGTGTTGTAAAATACTACAACCCAGTTTTAGGGTTCAAACCCATATTCTTCCCTATAGGAATTTCACTAAAATGTAATCTAAATATATAAAACAAAGTGTTAGTTACACGCATTATAACTCGAGAACGGCTTGACCGATTTGAATGACCCTTGATTTTTCAGATTCGTCTCGGCTCCGGTCATGCTTTAGGCATATTCAGTTTCCATAAATTCAATTAGTTTCCATTTTATAGCGTTTTAAATTTCTAATGGTAACCTTATGGAGAATAAGTTTGTTTACAAATTTTCTAAAATCAATACATTTGATTTCTTAAAAAAACTGTTGATTTACTCTCTGTTAGCAATACGCTTTACTATCCAATGCCATCTGAATCATTCATTAATGTAAAACTATGAAGTAAATATGTGCTGTACAAAATGAACAGCATTATTCACCACATTAAAAAGTTACGGTTTTTGGGAATTATGTACTCAAAAGTCACATGTTTATATGTTTGCCTAGTAAAAAATAATTACAATGTTTATACATATTAAGTTTATTATAATAATCATCTGTTGTATATTTAAAGCTTTCACAACGAAGCCGCAATGCTATGCGACTTCAGAACATGGCCAATCTTAATGTTAACATGTATTTTCTGTTAGGCGTTACGAAGTTCGCCAAGACAGCTAGTAATATATAGGCATTATAGTAATAATGTTTTTAATAGGATGGCATATTGGAAAATTTTAATACTACTGTACTTATATTTTAAATACCCCCATCGCAGCAGACCTGCGTACTCAGCGAATTTCCAGATCAATAATATATAATAATATATGACAAGTTTTATAAACTAGCTGACCCGGCGAACTTCGTAACGCTTAACAGAAAAGACATGTTAACGTTAAGATTGGCCATGTTCTGAAGTCAAATAGCATTGCGGCTTCGTTGTGAAAGCTTTAAATATTCAACAGCTGATTATTATAATAAACCTAATATGTATAAACATTGTGATTATTTTATTTCGGAAACATACAAACACGTTATTTTTAATCATACAGAAAATAAAAATATGAATACAGTACATAATTCCCAAATACCGTAAACTATTGACGTGGCGAATAATGCTGTTCATTTTGTACAGCACATATTTACTTCATAGTTTTACATTAATGAATGATTCATATGGCATTGGATAGCTAAACATATTGCTAACGGAGAGTAAACCAACAGCTGTTTTAAGAAATCAAATGTTTTTATTGTAGAACATTTGTAAACAAACTTAGTCCCCATAAGGTTTACATTAGAAATTTAAACGCTATAAGATGGAAACTAATTGAATTTATGGAAACTGAATATGCCTAAAGCATGACTGGAGCAGAGACGAATCCAAAAAATCAAAGATCATTAAAATCGGTCCAGCCGTTCTCGAGTTATAATGCGCGTAACTAACACGACTTTGTTTTATATATTTAGATATCTGACGATAAATATGAGAGTTATTTATTCTCCATAAGATTAACATAGGAAAGAGAATGCTGGTTTGCTGCTTTGATGAACACATAATCTATGATTTTTAGCATAAACATATGGATCCCAACCACAAGAAGCTAAATGCAAAGTTTCATCCAAAACTATTGGTTAATAAAGGAAATATTAATTTTCTTTATCCTCCATAAGATTAAGAGGCGGCAAGAGTCAGTCCAGGCGCTCACTCGCTTGACATGGGATGGGTTTAATTATCTTTTATTCACTTGTAAAGGAAATTTATTAAAAACAAATACAAAGTATTTTATAGGTCCTTATCAATATATTGATGTGTTAAACTACCAAAACTAAGGTTTAGATATATATATTTTTTTTAAATTAGAAAATTAAAATCCCATAAGGATTTAACAAGACTAATTCTGTTGTATTACTTTTGTTTATCATTGGAAAATTTCAAAATTTGGACTTAAATAAACTTTACATATTCATAAATAAAATGTATTGAATAACTTTTTGTATTTGATTTGCTCTTAGCCATAATAATTTTTTTAAAAGTGTGTGAACTGTTCACTGTTCAATTATTCCCCGGGGCATAACTTAGGACAGCTTCACATTTAGCCCCAAGGCATCCCCAAGGGGCGTCTTCTTGACGTGCCCCGCCCCGTCCTGTGTGTGGTGCTCCATAAGCGCCCATGCATTTCCCGTCACACAAGACTCCCCAGGGCAAAATGCCTGGTCACACCCAGACTCGTTCGGTTCTGTGTGCGGCTGGCCTTAGACAGGAATGGGTTAACCTAATTAATAATCAAATATCCTTAATTTAATTAAATTTCAAAAAGGCTTGAACGAGTCTCTAAAAGTAAGATTATTATAACAGGTCATATTATACCTCCAAAAAACCAGGCCTGGCATTGTTCAAAATGGAGTACACCAGGGTTTCATTGTATTTTCCGACAACTGTCGGATTAGCGTATACTTCAAGTGCTTTCGTTTCAGCAGGCTGCAACAATCAGGAATACAATAGTACTAGAGCAGGGATCCTCACCAATATTTCTAAGATTGGTTTGCATAAAACTTTCTCTAGGGCAGCAAGCTATAAATCGCTTTTATGGGTGTACATAAAAAATCATCATTTGAATCATAATAACAATCACATTCAAATTTGAAAATAATCATTTGAATTCACAATAATTCACACTTTTCCTTTCAATTTTTTTTATTCATAATTTTTTAATTTTTTATTCTATCAAGCCATAAAAACTGTCAGGTAAAATATATGTTTTAAAGAGCAACTTAGCAGACACACAGGTATTTCCTATGTTTGCTGATTCCCAAGACGGGGTTTTTTAACTTACAGAGCAGCCACGAAATTCTTAGATTTGTTAAGTTTTTTTTGTTTTAGTTTGTTATTTATTTTAATTCATTTTCTATTGTATTTGTGGCTGTAAAATTTCTGGAATAAACTCATTAATTCATTCACATCTGGAATTATGGAATACCCCACCCCCACCACAGCAAAACTTCAGGGGCCCACCCCCTGGAAAATTTTTGAAAATAAATAATCTCAAGATGTGTTTATAAGCTACCTAAAGCATATTTTCTTTAAATGAGCAAATATTGTAATACTGTACAGCATTAGTTTATTATATCAATATAATAAAAAAAATTAGAAATGTCTGACTTACACTAGGAAATATAACTAAAATTAATTAATTAAATTCAATACAATTACGTTATATTGATAAATTAATTGGTAATTTTTAGAAAGTATCTGCATAACTATAAATTGTTTAATTCCTAACAGTCTGAGGGCCACAAGTAGTCGCCCCGAGGGCTGCATTCAGTCTGCATAGAGAGGATCTCCTGGACTAGAGTATGATTTAACACACAAAGAATATGAAAGAAAATTTTAATTTAAAAATTTAACTGTATACATATACCCTAATTTAAGCCAGAACGTTGTATTGTGTTTGTATTCGGTTTAATAATTATGATGTTTTGTGATGGACATAAATTTAAAACCATGTGTGTGATTTTCTCCTCTCATTAAGTAACTTGAAATTAAATATGCAAATGTGGTATTATGAAATAATTTATAAGTCATAAAACATAAGGAATATAAGATCAACTTCCCAGGAACTAAATACAACATACTTTTAACATGACATTGAATCACACAGGTAATAGTTATCAGGCTTGTTGTAGTTATCACAACAATGTATATTCTGAAAATATTAATCATAAAAATACTCACAAGAATAACGAGTTGACTTTGTTTAAAACCGAAAACAGTGTTTCCAGCAGAAGTCAAGAACGAAAACTCCATTTCACAAGGTATAGCAGAAATATTTGTGAAATAAAAGTTTGTTGTAAGATCATTTGTCCTGTTGAGCATGGATATATGAATATAAAAACATTTTCAACATTAGAACTTCTAAAGTTAGAAATTATAACTCTAAGATATACAATGTTGTGTGTTAATAATAAAAAATATATATTCCACTTAATTATAATAAATAAATATAAAACATAAAGGTTAATTATAAAATTAAAAATCCCCCTGGCTTACTGTCACAATAAATTAAATCCATTTCTAAAGAACTAATTTGGTAAACAATCTATATGACTTATCTCCAGTGGCCATATCAATATTTGAGGGTGCTGAGTCACGCCCAGAGGAATTTTTGAATGCTATTTAGTATTTCATAAAATGAAATTGATTGGTCCAAATGTTTTAAACCGACAAACTCTAAGAAATGGATGTATTAGGAGTAGGTGATATTTCTGGAATATCTTATTAATCTAGTGGAGGAACAAAGATAGATTTAAAACAATCTTTAGGTATTCAATCTTGATGGGCATTAGCTCGCTGTTGCAAATATAAATAAATACACCCGTCGCAGCAGATCTGCGAACTCAGCGAATTTCCAAATCAATAATATGATAATAATAATATATGACAAGTTTTATAAAAATCAGTCCATAAACATGAGACTTATTTGCCTATTATCCATAGAGAGATTAACATGGGAAAAAGTGTGCAGGTTAGCTGCTGTGAGGAACACTGAAAGTAGTCATTTCTACCATAAATAATTTTTATCTTAACATTTATACCAACTTTTATCAACATCTGTCCATAAATAAAGGAGTTTGCCTATTCCCTATATGATTAATATGGGAAAATAGTATGCAGGTTTGCTGCCATGATAAACACATAAACTATAATTTTTAAGTATAAACGGATAGATCTCAACCACATGAAGCTAAATATCAAGTTTTATCCAAAAATATTGATTAATATGGGAAATATTAATTTTTTACCTATCCTCCATAAGATTAACATTGGAGCCCCACAATACAACGTACTGTGTTTGGATTTTTTAATATCTCGGTAACCGTTGGAGATAGAGAAAAACTTTAAGGAACTTAATTGTGTAGTTTTTTAAGCTGATTCTAATGGTGTAATATAAAATTAGAAATATTTAAAAACTCCATGTGAAAAACGCAAAAAACCTCATTTTGGGGTACAAAACCCCCCCAAACTCCCCTTTCCCATTGACCGATGTGTCTGGTTTACGAACTCGTCCGAGCATTTGTAGGAATACACGTCTCTACAAAATTTGGTCTTGATCGGACTATTTTTACGTGAGTTATCGTGCTAACAGACAGATATATATATATATATACATATATACATATATATATATATATATATAAGGTTGAAACATGTTGTTTTTTAAATATAAAAAAATGTTTAAAGGATACTCAGTTAATTATTTTAACTTTACATAATATATATATATATATATAAATTTTAACGACTATTGTTTTTGGTCTCTGGGCACTTAAAGAAGAAAAAATAACATGGTCCCGGGCTTAACTCTTGCCATGAGACCTACGGTAATAGCTTCTTCCCTATGGGAAATTCGCTAAAAGGCTATTTCATAAAGTTTGAGAAAAGTAAAGCTGAAGTGAGGAAATATGATTGCCAGAATCCAATTGAGGAGTGTGCGGGAAAAACGATGATGGTGCTTAAAACTTGAAACTGAGAAAACGCTTTTCTAAGTTTTGAAACCCCGATTGAAAACAATCTAGAATGCATATATTTAATGCCTTTAGAAGTAATAAAAGTACATGTTACATGCTGCTTTTCACTAGTATAACCATATTTTAATCTTTTTAGCGAATTTCCCATAGGGAAGAAGCTATTACCGTAGGTCTCATGGTAAAACTTAAGCCCGGGACCATGTTATTTTTTCTTCTTTAGGTCCCTAGGGACTAAAAACAATAGTCGTTAAAATTTATATATATATATATATGTATATATGTATATATATATATATATATATATGTGTGTCTGTGAACACGATAACTCTCGTAAAAATGGTCCGATCGAGACCAAATTTGGTAGAGACGTGTATTCCTACAAATGATCGGACGAGTTCGTAAACCAGATATATCGGTCAATGGGAACGGGTAGTTTGGGGGGGGTTTTGTACCCCACAATGGGGTTTTTTGCGTTTTTCACATGGAGTTTTTAAAAATATCTAATTTTATATTTCACTATTGGAATCAGCTTTAAAAACTACACAATTTAGTTCCTAAAAGTTTTTCTCTGTCTCCAACGGTTACCGAGATATTAAAAAATCTAAATACAGTACGTTGTATTGTGGGGCTCCAATGTTAATCTTATGGAGGATAGGGAAAAATAATATTTCCCATATTAATCAATATTTTTGGATAAAACTTGATATTTAGCTTCATGTGGTTGAGATCTATCCATTTATGCTTAAAAATCATAGTTTATGTGTTTATCATAGCAACAAACCTTCATACTATTTTCCCATATTAATCATAAAGGGAATAGACAAACTCCTTTATTTATGAACAGATGTTGATGAGAGTTGGTTTAAATGTTAAGATAAAAATTATTTATGGTAGAAATGACTATTTCCAGTGTTCCTCACAGCAGCAAACCTGCACACTCTTTTCCATGTTAATCTTATGGAGAATAGGCAAATAATTCTCATGTTTATGGACAGATTTTTATAAAACTTGTCATATATTATTATTATATTATTGATTTGGAAATTCGATGAGTACGCAGGTCTGCTGCGACGGGGGTATTTTTATATTCTTTAAGCATTTTTCTATTTTGACGCACCAATTTTTTAGGGAAAAACGATGAATGAGCTCAGCTTTTTTCCCTAAAGTGTAATGCAACAGGTACATCTAATTTTGTAATACTAAATAAATATAGTAATATATAGGCATATGTAATATAAATACAATTCTATTTATTATATACAGTTAATAAAGATTAATTATGTCATTAAGCTGAAATAACAGCCTAAAAATAATCATAAATTTTATTGGGAATACAATGTCAAATACGTTTAAGTTTATTTTTTATTTTTGGAAGAAATCGTCATTATATTATCATCCTGATCTAGTCGTCATCATCTACCACATTACCATTATATGGACATTACCATGGGTAAGGTTCTGGTAAAAGTTTTTAGCTTTGTCTGTATGTAAAAATGGAATCAGCTCCTGAGACATTGAGCCCGTCCTATTGTCATATATTTAGAATAATTCTATAAAATAACATTGTATGTATATTATTTAGATTGTATAAAAGTGAAAATATTATAAAATATTTTACTCCCAATTAAAGTTTATATGCTACAAATTGAGCCCAGTAAATAAAAAAATTTAAATCTTAATCCTACCATTATTTATATGCATATGAATGTAGATTTGATTCATCGGTTTCCTGTCTTTTACTTCTTTGCTTAATCAATTTACAATCAATCAAGCAAGATAGAGATTTTGTTTATTTCTGTCCTCAAGACCATTGAAATCTGAAATTACCTTTTTTCCTCTCAACTTCAGAAACGACAAGAAACATTTGATTTTTTGGCACTTACAGTCCTCACCTGTCTCATTTGTCTAAGCTCTCATCTTCTTTGCAATATCTGAAAGACGTCCGTGAATCTTCCTTTTTTCAACTGTTTACCCCTTTCAGGCACAACACTGCACTCAGCTCCCATTTTTAAAACTTAAGCACAAAGACTAAAAAAATTAACGTATCTAAAACCAAGCGAACTAGTACGAACTGAACGTAGAACGTATCGTCTATAGTTTTTGAGAATCCAAACTTCACTAAAGATTCTAGACGGACGGAAATGTTTGGGTTAATGTTCTCGACCGGTTACAACCTGAAACAACGCATGCTCAATGGAGGGAGTGCGCCACCATCAGCGTTACTCCTGCTAAAGTCGACCACGCTCATCATTCTTCTCCCAACTACCGATTTTTCTCCATTGAATTTAGACTAGACGTGTTCTCAGCATTTTTCCCCCAATATGATTTCACCAAACGATACTATTTTATTAAGGCTATCTAATGGCATTGCTAACTCAAAATGGACAAAAAATGCACCTTCATCGTTTTTCTCGCACACTCCTCAATTGCAATAGTTAGTTGAGAGATTGGATTACTTTATATCAAAAGTCTAACAGTTGCTGTATGAATAAGAAGAATGAAAAAGACAAGCAAAATGCTGGATAACAGACCGATGAGACGACATAATAGAAATAAGACAGAACGGCCAAAAAAGAGCCTTAGTTTGTTCAGGTGTATGAGGAAACATTACTAGAGTAAACCGCACGAAAGTAGTCCGATGAGAGTCAATTTTGTGTTGCCAAATCGCCCTATTCTATTTCAGCATATGGTTACGTTAGCTGATAGGCTAAATGAAAAATGGCAACACTGCCGGCAAGAGGGGTTGAGGGGGGAACCAGCTGTCCAAGACCTAATTGGACTACTTTTGTGCGGTTTACTCTAGGAATTAAAAATGAGTTGTAAAAGACACGAGTCAAGTGCAACAGCCATGAGACCATGATAGCCCCCCACTCTGAGCCATATCTAATTTTATTTTACTTTAAATTTTTTTTATAGAAAAGTTCTTAGCCTGAAATTTTTTTAAAATTTATAAGCCTTTTAACTTTTGAACTAATAGTGTAACAAACATACACAAAAAGCTATACACTATGAAAGTTGAATCAAAATTATTAGAGTGGATTTTGAGAACTTTGTATTTTTACATTTTTTAGAGTTTTTAGGGGAACTACTACCCTTAAAAATTAAAAATAAATAACAAAATGGTCTGAAGATAAAGCCAAAGTGCACTGAAGTACCTAATTTCATACAAAATCAGAAAATGAGTCAAGTCAGACAGACCTCAGTCCGAAAAATACTTTTTTTGTTTGAGGAACCTCAAAACAAATATATCCACACTTAACTCAAATTCAAAAATTTTGATGAAAGCAATACTTCCTCCATATGCGAGGAGGTACCTAAAGAAAACAGTAATAGCATTGCCGGAGGCAGAGATTTTGTAGTATGGGTTTCGGAGGCAGAGATTTTGTAGTATGGGTTTCTGCCCGTATCCCCTGTCTAGTGCAACTCTTTGCCAGATTAGTGCCGCGTGGGCTGTTGGCCTGGCATTTTCTGTTCGTCTATAGTGACTTTTTTTGCTGCCTCGTTTTTTATGATGGCAAGTTTAAGTTAACAATGAATTACCGGATCTGACTACCGTTCATCTGAATTCCAGGGCTTGAAAATTGTGAATTTGGATTATTGCACGCACTTCATACCTGTCGGTGAATGCCAACTGCAGGCTCCATGTGGCGTATTGCTATTAGGCCGGCAACTAACGACATAGCAAGGTGCAAGAGGTGAGATAGAGAGGGGGGGGAGCTGATGAGTAAGACAGTGTTATTAGATTTCTCTTAGCACATTGCATTCTGTCTCAGCAGCGTAGGGAACCATATTTTTAAAATGCCCCTACATGGTTTTTTGAATTTGAGTTGACAGTGGAAATATCTATTTTGGGGATCCTTGAATCCAAAAAAGTGGGTTTCGACGTTATGTCTGGCCATCCGTGTGTCTGTGTGTGTGTGTGTGTGTCTGTGTCTAGATGTGTACAGAGCCACAGCCTACCCCATTGGTCCGATTTAGATGAAATTTAGGTTGTATGTATATAAGCACAGTATCTCCAAGCGTTTTTTTAATTTTTCAAATTTTTAATGGTAGTTCACTCCTAAAAACCTTTTAAAAACGTATAAAATGTAATTTTCTAAAAAACAGCTCTAATGATTTTCATTAAAATTTGATATTTTATAGTGTACAGAGTAATAAATAATTTGACACACTACTAACTAACTAATATTGATTTGACAGCTGATTATTATCAGTAGGTTATTCATTGAAATCTGAATCAAAATGTGAGTAATATCGCGTAAAATTGAGTTTTTAAATGATTGTTATTTACTTTTCAAGAGGCGGTGGGCGATTTCAAGCATTTATAAACCTTCTCTGGAATGTAGAGAATACATTAAATAAGTTTCATTGTAATCAGTTCTCCCGTTTTTTCGGAGAAGACGGTGTAAAATGTCTCCTGGAGCATCACAGACAAACAGACAAAATTGAGATAAGACCGGATCCGGACCGGACCGGAAGATAAGAAATGAATAATTCTGAGCAATGTACAGACAAAACTCTAATTTTATTTATATAGATAAAAATACACCTAAGTTACCTGAATTCATTTGCAGTTGTAGCGAAAACTGGACCAAAGTAGAATGTCTTCGTGTCATTCAAAAACACACACTGAATGATACTTGATGTACTTAGAGTATCATGAACCTAGTCACAAATAAAAATAATAGACTAAAATAATCTTATTCTAATGATATTATTATTTGCAAACTACGTTTTATGAAACCAAAAGAATTGAATAGGTTTTCCAAAAAAACCAAACTATAAACCAAAAAATACACTTTCTCATACCTACTTTAATCAAGAAATAATTTCAGCCTATTTCTAGAGAATCTTAAATAATATACATTATATTCTCTGAAATACTGTTTTTCTCTTTGGTTATAATAGGGTATATGTAGCCTATTCTTCTCAGCAATAGTACTTGTCTTTCTCATAAATCATTTCACCATAACTACAATTATTACAGTTGGAAATACTGTTTTTCTCTTTGGTTATAATAGGGTATATGTATTCTTCTCAGCAATAGTACTTGTCTTTCTCATAAATCATTTCACCATAACTACAATTATTACAGTTGGGTCCCTTGATCAAAGTTCTAAGGGGAAAAAATTTATGTTTACTTCCCTGAGGGAAATAGGTTAGATCATGGATATGTCTAAAGGGAATGTTTTGAGTTCAGCTAAATGGCTGTTCTTATTCTTTTATATTCAAAATTCAATACAATAGCTCTGGTAGTTTCTATGGAAACCTGTTACATATTTTCCATCTTAAAAATCACCAACACCCCACCAGAGCTAAGACATAAGACATATCCACGTCAAAATATAGTTTTTAGAAATCCAGGAATGAAAATTGAATCCTGATTTTTTTAAGGTAGTAAAAACTCATAATAAATGGTAATCAGCTTTGCGATACCGTATTTCTTGAATATTCTAGATATAACCTAATTAAGTAGTCTTATATCGTATTTTTATTTAAAATTAGGAATTTTTTATGAATTTATTATGGTTTATTGTGTTCTAAAGGCCTAGCGGTTAAAACATTCTTTTACTGACTGCTCTTAGATTAGATTAGATTAGATTATTGGCAATTATACTACAATGTAGGTATTTTAAGCCAAGTATGAATGAGGATTGAGTTTAAAATGATTGTGGCGCGATCTTGTAAAAAAAATAAGAAAAATGTCTTGGTTTATGTATTGGGTCGAGGCATAGTTAATAACTATGCCTCGACCCAGAATATTCAGAATATTATATAATCTTTCAAAGCAAAGCCGTAATGCTATTTGACTTAATAACAAGGCTAATCTTAAAGTTAACACGTATTTACTCTTGGGCGTTACGAAGGTAGCCGACCCAGCTAGTTTTGTATAAAACGTTTCCATTAAACAACTACGACTTTGAAATAAGTTTTTTTAGCGAATTTCCCATAGGGAAGAAGCTATTACCGTAGGTCTCATGGCAAGACTTAAGCCCGGGACCATGTTATTTTTTCTTCTTTAGGTGCCTAGAGACCAAAAACAATAGTCGTTAAAATTTATATATATATATATATATATATATATATATATATCCACAAAATTCCACCACATCAAAACCTTAAAAGAAACCAACTTATTTTAAGAAATTCAGAATTGGCTCACCAGTTGGTTTTAAAATCAAAATTTCCTACAGGATTATCTCAGATACTATCATAAACTTCTATTCTCTACTATCTACTATCTCAGATAGTTTATTACTACTGTAATATAAATAAATGATTCAACTCAACTGCCTAAAACCATATAATTTCAAAATTTTTATTGTAAACTTTTCCTTGAATTTATTTATTTTATTGTGTTTTCATGTTGTACACAGTCACTATTTCTATTTGCTTGAAAACGTTTTTTATAATTAAAACGAAAATTTGCATAACCAACACTCATTCATTCAGTACACAACTATACAATTTTTAAAGTAGTTATATATATATATATATGTGTCTGTGAACACGATAACTCTTGTAAAAATGGTCCAATCAAGAAAAAAAATGGTCGATTGGTGTATTCCTACAAATGCTCGGACGAGTTCGTAAACCAGATATATCGGTCAATGGGAACGGGTAGTTTGGGGGGGTTTTGTACCCCAAAATGGGTTTTTTTGCGGTTTTCACATGTAATTTTTAAAAATATCTAATTTTATATTTCACTATTGGAATCAGCTTTAAAAACTACACAATTTAGTTCCTAAAAGCTTTTCTCTATCTCCAAGGGTTACCGAGATATAAAAAAATCCAAACACAGTACGTTGTATTTTGAGGCTCCAATGTTAAATGGAGGATAAGGAAAAATTAATATTTCACTTATTAACCAATATTTTTGGATACAAATTTATATTTAGCTTTATGTGGTTGAGGTTCATCCATTTATGCTTAAAAATCATAGTTTATGTGTTTATCATGGCAGCAAACCTGTTAATCATATGGAGAATAGGCAAACTCCTTTATTTATGGATGTTGATGAAAGTTGGTATAAATGTTAAAAATAAATGTTTTTGAAGGTATAAATGCCTACTCTCAGTGTTCCTCACAGCAGCAAACCTGTACACTCTTTCCCATGTTAATCTTATGGAGAATAGGCAAATAATTCTCATGTTCATCGACAGATTTTGACCACTTGACTTGTCGTATATTATTATTATTATATTATTGATTTGGAAATTCGCAGAGTACGCAGGTCTGCTGCGACGGGGGTATTTTAAACTTAGATTGCTGTTTGAGGGATCCCTTCAATTACTAAGGGCCTAATATGACTACGAAAATGAAAAAAAACTATAGTATTTAATCATAACCCAATCAGTATTCAACACCAAATATAAATATATATACAAATACTAAATTTACAAGTTAGTTTTATTTTCATATGGAGTGGTGAGTAAGTATGATGATTAGAGTAATAGATTGATTTAGTTATCACTAAAATTATTATAATTAAATTTTTAAAGTTCAATACTTTATCATAAAAACAATGATGACAAGTGACTATAGTCTTGCTATCACAAAATAACAGGGTATTTAGTTTTGGATTAATCACATTCAAAAGCTAGTTTGAATTAGTAAGCAGGATTCTACTAGGCTATATCAGTTTCAGTTAGTAGTTGTATTGTACCTTCTCGAACATAGCTGCAGGATGAGTATCAATATGTGGAATATCACTCTTGCCCTCAATCATTACACTGTATTTCTTCCTCCATCCAGCCACTTCCAGATGTAGGGATTGATTGTACATTCCTAACTCATCAGGGTCAAAAACAATGACCCAAGTTCTTTCTTCACCAGGAGCCAGTTCAACTCTAGAGGTAAACATTTTTTCTGATTGAGATTCTGGAAAATACATTTACAGTAGCTTGATTATCTTTTATCCTAAAAAAAAATTAAAATTTTAATCACTATTACTTTAATTCTAAAAAAAATATTTTCACGACTATCGAGTGAGAAGTAACATAGAGCAACATTAACCAAGGGTTTTTTGGGACTAAGCTCCAATACATGACAGCACTAATGAATACTCTTGAATTGCTGACATTATTTACCAATTCGTCTTGTGAGAATTATTTTATTTACCAATTAAATTAATGTTTTTTAATGTGTTATTGCAAATATTCCTGAGAATTAAGTGGTTTCTTGTATTAATTTAACGTTTATCTTAAAATATATTAACCTTTTTCATTCGCTACCTAGACATATTGTGACGTAGGAACTAACTTTACTTAATTTTTCTCTCAAAAAATACTTTCATAAATTATTTTCAAATAATTACAATATACAATATTAGTCTATACTTTATGTACTGGGTATGTAAAGGTAAATCCCCCCCCTTAAAAATTCTATTGCCGTAAAAAATTAATTAATATAAAAAGGGTCATATGATTTACTGAATTTCTTTTCATTGATTGATTACTATTCCCAACTTTATTGTTAGGACAACCTTTAACATCTTTGGTGAACTTGTTATCATATTTGGAACATTCATTATACACTTTTGTATAATGAATGTTTATGGTTTCAGTTTATGGTTTGGAAAGTAATAAGAAAGAATAATATCCTACTTGCATATCAGTCAAAATCAAATTTTTTGATGGAAGACAAGATTTATTTACCTGAAATCATTTCTTCCTCAGTCAATGATGACTCCTCATATACTTCATTGTCTAAAAGTGATTCTACACTTTTTCCACCCTCAATTTTTAGACTTAATTGTGGAGATCCTCTAAATTTTTCTACTTCAAATAGTTTATCGTCAATACTCTTACTGAGAGAGGAATAACTTTCTTTCACGTCCTGTAATTTAATTTCATGGTTTACATAAAAATTACATTAGTAAAAGTACTTGATTTACCTTAAAATCATTCATGTTCCTAGAAGTGACAGATACTATTTCAATAATAAAATACTGTTCAAAATTTTCGATTGATTGGTTTAAGAGTGGCGTTTGATAAGTCCATGTAAAGTCTCGAGACAAAGTAACACTAGTACAGCAGATAACAGCTAAGCTGGCACTTGAGCCTGGCATGGCGGTGTAAGCAGGGGGTGGGTGGAAGCCAGACAAAGAACTTTCTGCGAACATTACACCGCTGACTCATGGGGTTGGGGGCGCAAAGGCACAAGCACATCAAATGTCCCCCAGTATTTTACCGAAATAGAGTGACATATTTTTATTACTGCTACAAATAAACTAACCTGAGAAGCTCCAATAAACTGGTCTACTGTTTCTTCTGCAACACTACATTTGTTATCATTTTGAAAATCTTGAGAATAATGCTGACTATTTTTTGTTTTTTTTAAATCATATATGCTTATAGGAAAAATTGTATCATTAGGGGTTCTATGATCTGGTTTTCCCACTAAAGAAAGAATCAATGGGTCTGGCAATGTGATGTCCCACCACTCCTTTACAATATCTGCAACAATTACAGGGGTTACAATTGGATAGAGATTGAGTGTTCACCCACGGATTTACAAACCATGGCAGATAGCCATGGGAAATAATTGTATAGATATTTAAGTAATAGGAGTATAACAGTATATTGAATAAACCGGGATTAAAGTTAAAGCATGTAGTCGGCGGAGGTTTTTGGGAATCGCATCTAGTAAGGATTGTGTGGTGTAAGGATTGTAAGGATTGATCTGGATCCGGCCCCTCTCACTGTGGTATAAGGACTGAGAGACTTACTTTCTTGGGATTCTTCAGCAATTGTCATTATTTTGATATATACAGTAGAGCATCAATTATCCGGACATCGGTTATCCGAATGTATGGTGGGTGAAATAATAATACAGTATTGAAAAGCATGTACGAGGAGTTAATGCTTTAAATATCCCGCACGGTACATTCTGCCCAGTGCGTTTTTCTGGTTGGTAATACTGAGCTGTCTTCTACTATTGTATAATTTGTGATGCTGCCTGTCGGTGAATCGAGCTAGTCTACATAACCTAATCTATACTTTAAGCGGTTAATTGGTCTGCCGCAATCAAGGTACAGTATGATATTTTAATGCAAATTGAATTACATAGCACAGTGTGTATTTTAACTAGAATGTGAATGAAAGCTAAGCGTATATAATTCATGTTACGTACAAAACTCCTAAATAATAGGCCTAAATTCAAAGTTTTAATTACGTCTTCTCTTTTGAGCTAGGTAAAATATTCATGTCATGCATAAATTAGTCTGGATAATCGATGCTCTACTGTATCTTATTTCAAAGACACTAGTCGGCACAACGATGATATATTTGATATAAATTGCAGTATGAAACAAATTACTGTACATCAGTTTATAAGGGGTGTCTCATCCATGTACCAACAAGTGACTATTTTTCGCAGAAGAACTACACTCCTCATGGGCTACATTTAAATAACAAGGGGAAACAGGAGATTGCAAAATTATTATTTGATGCTATTGACTCTAAAATAATGTCATTCCAATCAATATCGTAGTCTCTTCAAGCTCAAACTGGCGCCATGTCTCTCCAGCCTATTACAACTAAAAAATATAACACAAAACTGGATCACTCCTGTCATTCTTGTATCAAGAGAAAAAAATCAAATCTTATTCAAAGATATATAGACTGACTAGTGATGACCAATTCAAAACATTTTTTTAAATATAAGAAAATTTATAGAAAGGTTATAAATGCAGCAAAGGCTTATGGCATTAACAAAATACCCCCGTCGCAGCAGTCCTGCGTACTCAGCGAATTTCTAAATCAATAATATAATAATAATATTATATTTAAAGTTTGATTATCTATTATTGATTTATTATCTATTATTGATTATGATTATCTATGTTGATTAATATCTGTCGATAAATATACGATTTCGTTTTTGCCTATTCTCCATAAGATAAACGGGGGAAAATGTATGTATGTTTGCCGCTGTGAGGAACACTGAAAGTACGCATTTATAGCATAAACAATTTTTATTTTGACAAATTATACCAACTTTCATCAACATCTGTCCATAAATAAAGGAGTTTTTCTATTTTCTTTACGATTAACATGGGAAAAGAGTATGCAGGCTAGCTCCTGTGAGGAAAACTGAAAGTAGGAATTTCTAGCATAAACAATTTTTATTTTAACCGTCTATACCAAGTTTCATCACCATCTGTCCACAAATAAAGAAGTTTACCTTTTCTCTATATGATTAACATGGGAAAAGAGTATGCATGTTAGCTGCCATGATAAATATAGCAACAAACCTCAATCTGATACTAGGAGTAATTATCATTGACAATATGCTTTGAATTTAAAAAAACAATATCTCATTGAACTTTGTTGGTTAATGGAGTACATAAAGTAGTTGTCGAATCGAAGGATCATACCGTCTAAACCTTGGACTGACCGATGACGTTCCTGTATTCCAATAGGTTATGTATTGCAATTCTGTCATCTGCTTCAACACTTTCGTTCAATCAACCATGTTCTGTGTCGTCGAGATAATCTCAAATGGAAATTTTTATTTTTTATCTTTCAGTTTTAATGTCTATTTTAGTTCAGTTTATTTTATACTGTATTTTATATCTGAGAGTTCGGATTCTGTACCGGATACTTATTCAGCATTTTAAATCGTATGGTACCTGTTATTGTACGTTATCTATTACTTATAGTGAAAAATACCACACGAGTTATGAGTTATAAAAACAACGGCTAGATAGATGTCTAAATGTCTTCTACTGTAAACAGAAAAATTAATCAAAATTCATCGTAATTCATCTTTAGTTTAATCTTTTATGAGATATAAAATGGAATTATTATGACCTTTATTTTATTATTCTATATTTCATCAACCACAGAAAACATTTTACAGTCATACATACTTACCCTCAGAATCCCCATAAGTAGAAAGCTCGCGCATATATATGATTGCATCTTCAGCTCTAAATTTAGCTTGATTTTGATGAACTATAACCAACTTCACACCAATGAAAGCATCGTTTTGTGGATTCTGGAACCATAATATGTACATAATAATGACTTCAAAACTCAAAGAGTTAAAAGTAAAAAACATGTTATTATACATCTAAAATACACACATTAGAACCTCCGGAGGTTCTATTGGTTATAAGGATAACCGACTCCTTCCAATATATGACCTAGTGCCTGACCTTCTATCTATCATTCCCACACTCTCGTTGTTGCTAAGCCTATTGAAACATGAAAGGCTTATTCTACAATTACCTCTAAAAAATTGTAATTTTTCAGTTATTTATTATACATACGGGTATCTTCATATTTTAATCATTGTGTTAGAGGTACAATAAAGTTTTAATACAATACTTAAAACTGCTTTTCTACCTAGAAGATGCAATTATTATTACCATTGAGACAATATCAGGTCCTACGCATATTATTTTTAACTATCTGTTTTTTAATTACCCTCCATCCTTTTCCCTCCTGGAATAGTTTGGAGATATTCCTCAAAACCTAACTCCAGAAACAATGAATCTTTTAGTTTAATTTGTCTTTAAGAAAACCCATGATTCTTTCCCATACAGCAAAATAAGTTAAATAATGGTATTATACAGGGTGTTCATTAAAGTTGGGGCAAACTTCGAGGGGTGATAGTACTCATCAAAATAAACAAAAAATTATAATAAACATATGTCGAAAAATCTTTTGTTTAGCCGCTAGCCGCCATTTTGTATTTTATACAAAAAACGTTATATATAAATAATTATTTAAGATACAGAAACCAAACTTCATACATATATTTAATGGCTAAAGAAAAAAATATTCTCAAACTATCATTAAGTTTGCTTTTATATTTTCAAAAATATGGCGGTTAAAAATATTTTAATTTAAATAACAAAAAAACCATTAACTTTAAGAACCGCCGCCATTTTGAAAATATAATACCCGTGTCGCAGCAGACCTGCGTACTCAGCGAATTTCCAAATCAATAATATAATAATAATAATATATGACAAGTTTTATAAAAATCTGTCCATAAACATGAGAATTATTTGCCTATTCTCCATAAGATTAACATGGGAAAGAGTGTGCAGGTTTGCTGTTGTGAGGAACACTGAAATTAGACATTTCCACCATAAATAATTTTTATCTTAACATTTATACCAACTTTCATCAACATCTGTCCATAAATAAAGGAGTTTGCCTATTCCCTATATGATTATTATGGGAAAAGAGTATGCAGGTTTGCTGCCATGATAAAACACATAAACTATGATTTTTAAGCATAAATGGGTAGATCTCAACCACATGAAGCTAAATATCAAGTTTTATCCAAAAATATTCATTAATATGGGAAATATTAATTTTTCCCTATCCTCCATAAGATTAACATTGGAGCCCCACAATACAACGTACTATGTTTAGTTTTTTTAATATCTCGGTAACCGTTGGAGATAGAGAAAAACTTTAAGGAACTTAATTGTGTAGTTTTTTAAGCTGATTTCAATGGTGAAATATAAAATTAGAAATTTTTAAAAACTACATGTGAAAAACGCAAAAAACCCCATTTTGGGGTACAAAACCCCCCCCAAACTACCCGTTCCCATTGACCGATATGTCTGGTTAACAAACTCGTTCGAGCACTTGTAGGAATACACGTCTCTACCAAATTTGGTCTTGATTGGACCATTTTTACGAGAGTTATCGTGCTAACAGACACATATATATATACATATATACATATATATATATATATATATATATAAATTTTAACGACTATTGTTTTTGGACTCTGGGCACCTAAAGAAGAAAAAATAACATGGTCCCGGGCTTAAGTCTCGCCATGAGACCTACGGTAATAGCTTCTTCCCTATGGGAAATTGGCTAAAAGCAAACTTAATGATACTTTGAGAATAGTTTTCTCTTTGGCCAATAAATATGTGTGCAAAGTTTGGTTTCTGTATCTTAAATAGTTCTTTATATATAAAATTTGGTGTATAAAATACAAAATGGCGGCTAGCGGCTAAACGAAGGATTTTTCGACATATGTTTATAGGAAATTTTTTGTTTATTTTGATGAGTACTATCACCCCTCGAAGTTTGTCCCCAACTTTAATGAACACCCTGTATATTAAGTTTTTCTTCTTTTATGCAGTCATTTTGAAGATATCATCACTTTCTGCATACTTATAGACATTAGTGGCATTTGATATCTTTATTAATATCTTGTCATCTTGTATGTCACTCTTCACAAATGACATATCAGAATACCTGGGAATATTGTATGATATTGATGTATGCTGATGACATCACCTAGCTTGTAAGCAGAAACAAAGATGATCTAGATATAAAATCTTTCACAGCAAAGAACATGGGATGCCAATATTGCCAATCTAACAACTTCGTGGTAAATCCAGGGAAAACAAGCCAACTGGCTTATGGAAGAAGATAAGAAGATGTACCAAGAATACCTGAATGTGGAAAGAAATGCCCAGGCCGGGTATCTAGGATGTAGATGAGGGCCTTACCTGATCATATCATCTCTATATATAAAATTGAATGTATGTATGTCTGTCTGTATGTCTGTATGTATGTCCTTTATGCATTGCCAAACTACTCATCCGATCGCCATGAAATTTTAGGAAGTTGCTCTACACGTGTCCGGGAAGGTTTTAGTGAAAAAATATTTTCGAAAACCCCATAAGTTTCCATTTTATGGCGTTTTAATTTTCTAATTTTAATCTTATGGAGAGTAAGTTTGTTTACAAAATGTCTACAATGAAAACATTTGATTTCTTAGCTACAGCTGATTGGTTTACTTTCCATTAGCAACATGCTTTACTATCCAATGCCATCTGAATCATTCATTAATGTAAAACTATGAAGTGAATGTGTACTGTAAATACCCCCGTCGCAGCAGACCTGCGTACTCAGCGAATTTCCAAATCAATAATATAATAATAATAATATATGACAAGTTTGGTCAAAATCTGTCGATAAACATGAGAATTTTTGCCTATTCTCTATAAGATTAAAATGGGAAAGAGTGAGTAGGTTTGCTGCTGTGAGGAACACTGAAAGTAGCCATTTATACCATCAAAAATTTTATTTTTAACATTTATACCAACTTTCATCAACATCTGTCCACAAATATAGGAGTTTGCCTAATCTCCATATGATTAACATGGGAAAAGAGTATGCAGGTTTGCTGCCATGATAAACACATAAACTATGATTTTTTAGCACAAATGTATGGATCTCAACCACATGAAGCTAAATATCAAGTTTCATCCAAAAATATTAGATAATAAGTGAAAAATTAATTTTTTTTAATCCTCCATAAGATTAACATTGGAGCCTCAAAAATACAACGTACTGTGTTTAGATTTTTTTATATCTCGGTAACCGTTGAAGATAGAGAAAAACTTTAAGGAACGTAATTGTGTAGTTTTTTAAGCTGAATACAATGGTGAAATATAAAATTAGAAATCTTTAGAAACTACTTGTGAAAAACGCAAAAAACCCCATTTTGGGGTACAAAACCCCCCCAAACTACCCGTTCCCATTGACCGATATGTCTGGTTTACGAACTCGTCTGAGCATTTGTAGGAATACACGTCTCTACCAAATTTGGTCTCGATCGGACCTTTTTTACGAGAGTTATCGTGTTCACAGACACATATATATATATACATATATACATATATATATATATATAAAAATTTTAACGACTATTGTTTTTGGTCTCTGGGCACCTAAAGAAGAAAAAATAACATGGTCTCGGGCTTAACTCTTGCCATGAGACCTACGGTAATAGCTTCTTCCCTATGGGAAATTCGCTAAAAATGAACAGCTTTATTCACCACGTTAAGAGTTTACGGTTTTGGGGGATTATGTATTTATATTTTCATTTTCTGTCTGATTAAAATCACGTGTTTATATGATAATTAAAATGTTTATATTATTATGTTTATTATAATAATCAGCTGTTCTATATCTTTCCTATATTAGCCGTTTTTGGATTCGATTTGAAAATTGTGAATTAATCCACTCAGATTTATTTGTTTTATAGGAATGTTATTAATATGTCTTATCGTTTCAGTATTGTTATTCTCTATGCCGCGACCCAGGATTTATAACCTTTCACAATGAAACCGTATTGCTATTCGACTTCAGAACATGGCCAAACTTAAAGTTAACATGTATTTACTGTCAGGCGTTACGAAGTTCGCTGGGTCAGCTAGTATATTATAAATGATATCCTCCCTAAACTCAATTCATCACTTTATGTAATTAATCTTACATAATACATCAGCAACAACTCTACTGCAAAAATAGCCCACCATTCTCTGTTTAACACATATCTCAGGTATGACCTCATTGTTTGGGGAGGAACTTCAGTAAGTAATCATCAGAAAGTTTTAATAAGAGCAAAAGAAGGCTGTAAGAGCCTTAGCTGAACTAAATTTCAGAGAAAGTTGTAGCGAATCTCTTAAGACTTAGAAGATTATGACAAAAGTAAATCTATATATACAGGGTGTTCATTAAAGTCGGGCACAAACTTTGAGGGGTGATAGTACTCATCAAAATAACCATATTCAAATTCAAATTATCTTTATTCAGTTATATACATATCTAAGTACATGAATAGTGTCATTAAAATATTAAATTAAAATTAAAATTAGTGGTAGATATCAACCAAAAGTACTGACAAAGTATAAAAATACATAAATACATTGGAAAAAAGAAAAAAAGAGAAAGAGAGAGAGAGAGAAATTCATTTGTTTCAATTTACTTCCATCTTCCACTTACAGTGGCTGAAATTATCCTAGTGGTTTAGGTCATCGCATCACCAAAACATAAAAGCAGCCAAAAACAAAAAAAAAACAAAAAACAACTCCAACTCTCCAACCAAAAAGTCACCTATAACCATTTGTTGAAAAATTCTTCGTTTAGCCGCTAGCCGCCATTTTGTATTTTTTACAAAAACTATATATATCAAGAAATATTGAAGATACAGAAACCAAACTTTGCACCCATATTTATTGGTTAAAGAGAAAAATATTTACAAAGTATCATTTAATTTTCTTTTATATTTTCAAAATGGCGGTGGTTCAAAATATTTAAATTAAAATAACAAAAAGATCATTAACTTTATAAAATTTTTACAAGATACAGTTAGATAAGTTAGAACACAGGGCCCACGCGCCACCGCGGAGCGGCCGTGGCTAAGAAGCCGCGTTGTGCCAGCTAAACTCCGCTTCTTAGCCACGGCCGCTCCGCGGTTGCGCGTTCTAACATTAAAAGTGCATTTTCTCGGTTATCCGTGGAATTTAAATATTTTTAACCACCGCCATTTTGAAAATATAAAAGAAAATTAAATGATACTTTGTAAATATTTTTCTCTTTAACCAATAAATATGTGTGCAAAGTTTGGTTTCTGTATCTTCAATATTTCTATATATATATATATATATAGTTTTTTAGGTAAAAAATACAAAATGGCGGCTAGCGGCTAAACGAAGGATTTTTCGACAAATGGTTATAGGTGATTTTTTGTTTATTTTGATGAGTACTATCACCCCTCGAAGTTTGTGCCCGACTTTAATGAGCACCCTGTATATATAAAAGAAGCCATCCTGCATGCCAATGGAAAACACAAAATAGACAGTTCCATGATTACAACACTCAACATGGTATGAAGGAAACCCTCCTACGTTGACATGAAGCTGCATAACCTACTGCCAGAAAAACCGAGATGCCTCACTGGGAGAGGAATGAAGACTACTATTATATGGCTGATCAACAATCCATTCTAAACACTGACTGAGTTCATGAAAATAAGACAACTTGTAAACCATCCCACCATCTCAATACTTGATATATTTTTAAAATAAAGAATATTTGTAATTCAATACTATTTAAATAGGCACTCCAAGATTCTTGAAACTCTTTACATAACTTATCTTTAAATTGGCTCTTTTTGTCTATGTATTCCTGTTATTTACTTATCTCCCAAAATGTATTATTTTTGTATTTTTTTTGTGAGCTACTATATTAAGCTGCTTTGATAAGAACAGCTGTTAGATTTGATAGATTTTAAATTAATTCCTACATTAGCAAAGAAATAGTTTAACTGGTCTCTGATTACTTTAATATCAGAATTTTAGACAATCCCACTGTTCATGCAGAAACCCTCAACCAGAAATTGGTCACCCTTCCTGGGATGTCTAGACAATTCACCCACGATATTTCAGAACGTGAGGGTTTCTACCACTGCCTCGTTTTGTCCTCATAAAAGTGTTTCTATAAATTCTAGATTGCAAATGTTGTTTTTCACTACTACTAGGGAGCAGAGAATTCACTGTCAAACTAAACTACTTACAGGCTTTTCACTTGACTTTCTCAATGTGTTTTTCCCTTTTCTTGACTGAGGTCTAGTGTTTGTTTTAATATTAAAGAATGAATTGGGCCTGTCTAAACCCTGAAACAAGAGATAGTACTAAGAAATTGTTGTATATAAATACATAATTTATTCTATACTGCTTCAGAACTGGAAAAAATCTTAAGCTGATGCGATGTATTCAGTTTTATCTGGATTAGGTTAGACCAAAAACGTATAAAATTAGGTGTATATGACTACACAAGTACAGTAAACCATACTTCACCTACCTTACTCAAGAAAGATAAGCTTGGCCATGTCAGAAAGTCCTAGTCAATTCAGACAATCAGGAATAGTAAATTTTCCACTTATAGCAGATAGTTTTGGAAATATACATGAATTGATACGAATTTTTCACACAGTAACAGAACTTGTTTAGACTTTCCAAAAATGGTCAGATGTAACGAATAAGCTATGAGGTACAACTTTCACATCTCAGCATTTTTATTCAAAATAAAGTTTTAACATTCATCCCTTATAGTACAACAATACAATACTAATAATTGGTATTTTACTTTACTATATAATTTTTACTCTATATGGCAAATCACCTTATACTTACTTCAAATTCCCTCCTGTCTATATTCCAGTGACCGAGTAAGAACACCAAATCCTGAAGCTCCAATTCAAATTTTTCAAAAGCATCTTTTAAATCGGCATCATTTTCTAAAAACATTTGTGCAGTAGGTTCAGTAAATAAATAATTTTAATACTTTACAGACAGACAATTCCACATAAAACACTAGACATAATACTTAAAAAATACTTTTCGATCAAATATGATAGGATTAGTAAAAAATAGCACCCCCATCGCAGCAGACCTGCGTACTCAGCGAATTTCCAAATCTATTTATTATAACTAGCGTACATGGCGCACGAAATCGTGCGCTGTCAAGGAGACAATCTGTCCTCCTATAACTATGTTTAGAAACTAAGTTTAGATTTTCCCAACAGATTTTCATTTTGGTTATATTTTGGTTTTGTGCAAATAACAACTGGTGTTTTATTGCCAGCTGTACGATGATGTCTTTATTAAACGAAAAAAGAAAGCACCATGTTTAACTGTCAGATTTGATTTGTTTATTTAACCACTTCCTTAAATAAACAGCTGATTTCTCGATCGTCGGTGTTTACCTTCATATTAAGTTTATGGAAAAAATCACGACTTTGACCCCATTATTTTCCATGTCCACGGTGAATTTTCAAAATTTTTTTAATTGATGGCAAAACTACATGCTAAGACCTTTATAACGACACCTTGGACATGGTGATTGGTAGCACCACCACTCCAAAACAATTATCACAAAAATTGGCCTAGTGTATTAAATATATATACGATATAATAATAATAATAATACTATATGACAAATTTTATCAATATCTGTCAATAAATATGAGATTTATTTGCCTATTCTCCATAATATTAACATAGGAAAGAGTATGCAGGTTTGCTACTGTGAGGAATATTGAAAGTAGACATTTCTAGCATAAACAATTTTTATTTTGACCATTTATACCACGTTTCAGTTTAATGTTGAGAGTAAAACCTTCTTCATATTTACTGTTCCTATCACAAACGTCTATTCAATATTGTTCAATTGACAGAAACATTTCAAAGAGTTCATTATTGTAACTTTAGTAATATAAAACACCTTAAAACTACCATAGCAGGGTTTTTCCAATAATTATTGGAGACAAAACAACTAAGCATTGGATAACGTAAATTTCAATAAAAAAATAACTATCATTCCAACATCAGGGTTTAAATTTTATTCATGTTACTCACGTGATGTTCTTACATCCACTGATCGTTTGACTGAAGATTTTTTTGTTTTTGGAGATGCATTCTCACTGACACTTCCTATTTCTTGGGTTTTATTTTTTTTATTTGTAACTTTACTTGAACCTAAAAGAGACTTCTTTTTTGATTTGGTATCCTCTGTTTGAGATCTCTGAAACAAAAGTAGAGCTACCACATAAAAAACTAATTTGAAACATCGCTGAAGTTTTACACATATATATAAGCCGCTTTGTGCTGGTTGAACTACCCTTCTCCACCATGGCCATGTGCATGGGCCTGTATTCTAACATTAAAAGTGCATTTTCTCACTTATCTGTGGACGGAATCCATTCAACAAAATTTGAAATTAAAATTTCAATATTTTTTATATCTTGTAAAAATTTTATAAAGTTAATGGTTTTTTTGGTTATATTAATTAAAAGATTCTTAACTGCCGCCATTTTGAAAATATAAAAGCAAACTAAATGATGCTTTGAGAATATTTTTCTGTTTGACCAATAAATATGTGAGCAAAGTTTGGTTTCTGTATCTTAAATAGTTCTTGATGTATAGCGTTTTTTGTATAAAATACAAAATGGAGGCTAGCAGCTAAATGAAGGATTTTTTGACGTATGTTTATAGGAATTTTTTTGTTTATTTTGATGAATACTATCACCCCTCAAAGTTTGTCCCCGACTTTAATGAACACCCTGTATATTTTTATTATAATTGAAAAATTAACTGAGAATCTTTTGATACCATTTTTTTATTTTAACAACATGTTTCAACCTTTAGAAAATATTTAAACAAAATAAAAATAAGAACTCAGCTTTTTGCAAATGAAATCTACTTGAGATATGAATTTTAACTGGCTGTCAATTTGTATACCCAAGATCTTGATTTCTGAGCAAGACGGAATAATATTATTGTTTATGGAAATTGACAAGAGTGATGACCTTTCTTTGTTTGAGCTATGAAATTTGAGTTATTGGTGGAGTGGAACCAATGTAGAATTGAACTGATTTTGCCAATTACATTAGTCTCAAGGGCCCGGCCCGTATGTCTGCTGTAGACAACAACAATGAGGTATCATCTGCAAATAGGCATATCCTACCACCAGATCTAGGCACGCAACATGGCAGATCATTATTAAAAAAAATTAATAATACTTGACCAAGTACCGAGCCCTAATGGACCCTGTGGTAATTGGCAGTGAAGATGAGAAGGCTGATTTTGAACAGTTGTGGGTATCAACTGCCGCAGTTCTTCCTGTCAGATAAGATTTTATCCAAGAATGAGGTGTACCTCTTACCCTAGTAAAGGATGATTTATCTAGTAATGTTCTATCGTATTGGAAGCTTTGCTTAAATCAAAGAAGATTCCAGTTGCAGCGTTTCTTGAGTCAAGGGATTGATTCAAAGATGAACTCAAGAAATGGACGGCATTAACTGTGCTTCTATTTTATATTTTTAAAGCCAAATTGATTTGGAGAAAGAATGTTGAATTTGTCAATAAAAGTGACCAGTCTAGAGAGAAATATCTTTTAAAAAATTTTGGAAAAAGTTGAAGTTAGAGAAATGGGATGATAATTGTTTATTTCATTCAACTTGCCCTTTTTATGGAGGGGGAGAACAGTTGCATGTTTTAGATCTGGAAACACTCTGTGTTCAAACGAGATGTTGATGAGATGAGTGAGGGGAACAAATGAGATCACCTTTTTTATTAATCGGTTTGGAAGAAATCCCATCATAATCTGATGATTATTTTGGTTTTAAAGCCAAGAACGATGTAAGTAAAAAGAGTTTTTGTAAGACAGTGTCTGAGAGATGGGAACTCCTGAAGATGAACTGGAGTTGTTGAGAGACAGCCTTTGTACAACCGTTTAGTTGAAATTATTGAAAATATGTGCAACTTCATTCAGTTGATTCAAAGACAGCGCCATTTTCCTTTGGAACAGAAATTGTTGTAGATTTCCTATCCTTCGTGGATTTTGGTCATTAACAATGTTTCATAATTTTTTTGGTTTGTTGGAAGAGCTATTGATCCTTTTCAACACTGATTCATATTTATTTTTAGCAAATTTCCCATAGGGAAGGAGCTATTATTACCGTAGGTTTCATGGTGAGACTTAAGCCCGGGACCATGTTATTTTTTCTTCTTTAGGTGCCCAGAGACCAAAAACAATAGTCGTTAAAATTTATATATATATATATATATATATATATATATATATATATGTGTGTGTGTGTGTGTGTGTGTGTGTGTCTGTGAACACGATAACTCTCGTAAAAATGGTCCGATCAAGACCAAATTTGGTAGAGACATGTATTCCTACATTTGCTCAGACAAGTTCGTAAACCAGACATATTGGTCAATGGGAACGGGTAGTTTGGGGGGTTTTGTACTCAAAAATTGGGTTTTTTTCACTTTTCATATGTAATTTTAAAAAGTTTCAAATTTTATTTTTCACCATTAGAATCAGATTAAAAAGCTACACAATTAAGTTTTTCTCTATCTCCAACGGTTACCGAGATATTAACAAATCTAAACCCAGTACGTTGTATTTTGGGGCTCCAATGTTAATCTTATGGAGGATAAGGAAAAATTAATATTTCCCATATCACTCAATATTTTTGGACCTTGGTATACCCACCTTCATATTGGACCTTCATATTGTTGATTCCCACCCGTTTATGCTTAAAAATCATAGTTTATGTGTTTATCATGGCAGCAAACCTGCATACTCTTTTCCCATGTTAATCAAATGGAGAATAGGCAAACTCCTTTATTTATGGCCAGATGTTGATGAAAGATGGTATAAATGTTTAAAATAAAAATTGTTTATGGTAGAAATGACTACTTTCAGTGTTCCTCACAGCAGCTTCCCGTAGGGAAGAAGCTACCTATTACCGTAGGTCTCATGGCAAGAGTTGAGCCCGAGACCATGTTATTTTTAGCGAATTTCCCATAGGGAACAAGCCATTACCGTAGGTCTCATGGTAAGACTTAAGCTCGGGACCATGTTATTTTTCCGTCTTTAGGTGCCCAGAGTCCAAAAACAACAGTCGTTAAAATTTATATATATATATATGTATATATGTGTCTGTGAACACGATAACTCTCGTAAAAATGGTCCGATCGTGACAAAATTTGGTAGAGACGTGTATTCCTACAAATGCTCGGACGAGTTCGTAAACCAGACATATCGGTCAATGGGAACGGGTAGTTTGGGGGGGTTTTGTACCCCAAATTGAGGTTTTTTGCGTTTTTCACATGTAATTTTTAAATGTTTCTAACTTTATATTTCACCATTGGATTCAGCTTAAAAAACTAAACAATTAAGTTCCTTAAAGTTTTTCTCTATCTCCAACGGTTACTGAGATATTAAAAAATCTAAACACAGTCCATTGTCTTGTGGGGGTCCTATGTTTATCTTATGGAGGATGGGGAAAAATTAATATTTCCCAGATTAATCAATATTTTTAGATAAAACTTGATATGTAGCTTCATGTGGCTGAGACCTATTCTTTTATGCTTAAAAATCATAGTTTATGTATTTATCATGGCAGCAAACCTGCATACTCTTTTCCCATATTAATCATATAGTGAATAGGTAAACTCCTTTTTTTATGGACAGATGTTGATAAAAGTTGATATAAATGTTAAGATAAAAATTGTTTATGGTAGAAATGACTACTTTCAGTGTTCCTCACAGCAGCTAACCTGCACACTCTTTCCCATGTTTATCTTATGGAGAATAGGCAAATAATTTGCACGTTTATGGACAGATTTTTATAAAACTTGTCATATATTATTGATTTGGAAATTTGCTGAGTACGCAGGTCTGCTGCGACGGGTGTATTTTAAATTTTCCTTCTATAACTTTGTTTTACCCTTCGGTATTCCAGGCAAAGAGGATGGGTGCTATTTAAATCTTTAATAAGTATTTTTAAATATCATGAAGACAATTTTTTAAACAAGAATTTTGGAAGAGAGATGCACTTTTGAGGTGGACTTAGAGGTATTGATAGAACTCTCAAAGCTTTTTGTCAAAATCATTGATGAAAAACTCAAAAAACCTTAACCAAACTTTCTCTCTGTAAATAAAATCGAAAACTTTGGACGTTCTCATACCTTCTGGGCTCTTTAAATAGAGAGGTCTCGAGTAACCAGGGCAGGAACTCTAATTTCAGCTTCTTGAGCATAGTGTTCGGACATGGCAGTTACCAAAACGTTGCTTATGAGTAGCTGATCAGAAATATTTTTGAAGATATTGTAGATAGCATTTTAACCCTTAAACTCTATTGTTTATGTCATAATCGTGTCATGTAATCCATAAGAAGACATTATATTGATAACATCTTTTTTTGAAGGGTTATCACTTAAAACATCTACGTTTTATGTCACCAACAATCAGAGCACTGGTAGGTCTTTTTAAAAACTGGCCTTACAAAAACTAAAAAAATTACTGGTCGGTAAGCTCAAAGAATACCAACCAAAATTGGATGGAGGGGTGTGGAATGATGATGAAGGTTAGTACAAAACAAGGATGTTGAAATCACAGAACACTTTAGGTTGGAATGGTTGCACTGGTACCAAACATAGCCCATGCTGAGGTAATGGTGGTAAAGGTACCCTCTGCCCCTTACAAAGAGAAAATACAAGTTTTGGTGTCAAGATTCTAAAGCTTGGCAAAGTAAATATATTATGTAATTTTTGGAAATACATTATTCATATTAATATTGATATACAAAAGACTGATCTAACCTGGTGTTTATTGCTGCAAGATGAGAATGAGTGACAATGGTTTAAGTAAAAGTATTAGTATTAGTTAATGAATAACCCTCTTAATTTGCACCCATTACATTGGGAGTTGACTGTAGTTTGGAAACACAATATTTAGAGTTAAACAAATTTATTTTCTGGACCCAGTATGACCTGTTCAGCATTACAAACTGTGATCTACCTACTACAAAATATTACTAGTTACCACTTTGTATTTACCGCTGTGGTTTTTGGAGATCCAGCCCCAGCAGATGATTTTGCCAGTTTCTCATCTCTCTTTGTCCTTAGCTCCTTCAGCCACTGCTTCCTATCTTTTATCATAAAGTTCTCATACAGCAGTTTATCCTCTGGAGGTATAAGTTCTAGCTGTTCACTGTTCATGTTATCCAGCAACTGAATTTTATCTGACTCTGCTTCCTTTCTCATAATCTCTGAAGTTCAGGAAAAATCATAAAAAACACATCATTTATAGATTTTACGGCTTTCAACATTGAGATTTTGTAAAATTAAAAAATAACATTCATGTTCAGTGTTTTGTTTATACAAACATATGTTTTTATTAAATTCTATTATTATTGTCAAAATGTAAACAAACAATATTGGATGAAATGTTTTTTTAATACATCAAACTACATCACAGTCATGTCTTTCATTTTCAAGTGTTTTTTAGTGTAAAACCATATACAACCAAGGAATACAACCACGTAAGTCATACAAACGCATGGTCCTCCGCACATCCTACAAATTAATGGTTCCTCACAGGGCCGGATAATTATTGAATTTCATCTATGAACTATCAGTCTTACTGCTATTACATCTACAATTCATTCTCATTTTAATATTTGTGTTTGATAATACAACATGCCAATCACACGCAGTGAGGAGTTCAAGCCATCTACCTTTTTAAGGTCAATAAAGATTTTCAAGGCTAGGTTGGACTCAATCAATATTGTTTTAACTTCATTGCAATCTCAGACGGAAATTTCACCGGTTCAATATAAAAACCTAAACCAATATTTGAACGAAATACAAAAGAAACATGCGGACTTTGAACTCAATTTCGAGCGTGCATTGGCGTATGAAGGTGATAATCCTATTCCCGACGATCTATTGATTACAGAACAAAATTCCATTAGCAATCTTTTTACTGACCTAGTATCATCTATCCGAGTACTAATTGATGAAAATGTACCTAATCAAACTCAACCTCAACTTAGCTCACAATCCAATACTTCCAACAGTATGGATCAATGTATGGTACGGCTTCCAAAATTAGAACTTATCAAATTTAACGGTGACTTTGCTAAATGGACTACGTTTATAAATCTATTTAACACAACTATACATGAAAACCTGTCATTGAGTAAAACACTCAAGTTTCAGTATCTACTGAGCGTATTAGAAGACGAACCTCTTAATTTAATTCGTAACTTGAGCATAACTGATGCAACCTATGATGTGGCATACAAAATTCTGTCAGATCGTTACCAAAATGATCGTAGATTGCAGTTATTGCACATTAACCGTGTTCTTGACTTGCCTGAAGTTTCAGCTAGTAACATCATTGGGATAAGGCAGTTCCTTAACATATACAATGAAAATATGCAAGCTCTAACAGCGATCGGTTGTGATATCGCAGATTCTAAACATTTATTAGCCGCAATACTGTTACGAAAATTAGATGTAGATTTGTGTAAACGCCTTGAAAGCAAGCGTTAGGTTACTGGTCCACTTCAACACACACTGCCTACTGTGGATGAAATAATTACTTTCCTCAATCAGGAATGTAACCGTTACGAAGACGCATTATGTTCAATTGACACACGTTTTCAAGAAATGAATCTCGACCCTAACACACAGAATAGGTCAATTCAGCGACGAGATGGTAAATTAAAAAATGTAGTCGCATCAACCACACCCAAAAACCGTTCCTCATCATGCGCTATCTGTGATACTAACAATCACAAAACCTTTGAATGCCAAAGGTTTCTGGCTAAAAGTCCATCTGAACGTTACCACATTGTAAAAAACTCCCGTCATTGTATATCATGCTTAGGCGCTCACAGTGTGAAGGCATGCAAATCAAAATCATCTTGCAAGGTCTGCCACAAAAAGCACAATACCCTGCTACATTTTCCTGCGTCACCTTCATCATCAATTGGTCTTCCCAACAATTCAGAAGTAAAGGAGTTTACATCTCATTCAAATAAGTCTGTTACACTCGCTGCACAACATAATAGACTATCATCATCAGTTGACAAGGCTGTTATGGTATTGCTTGGTACCGTACTAATTAATGTACGAGCTACAAATGGTACAACACATACCTTTCGTGCACTGTGCGATTCTGGTAGTATGTGTTCACTAATCACTGAAAGAGCAGTCTCTCTACTCAATGCCACTCGACAAGCAAGCAATGTTCAAATAGTGGGTATAAATCAACATATTTCCCGCAACAAGGGTCAAATTTATGGTAATTTAGAGACACCTTCAGGTGTTACCATTGCCAAGGATCATCCGATGGTTATTCTGGACAAACTCACTGTTAATCTGCCTCGTACACCAGTATCACCAGATGTCATTCAACTTACTAAGCACTATGATCTTGCTGATCCCACTTATCATGTACCAAACCGCATTGATATTATTCTGGGTGCAGCTTTATTCCCACAACTTTTCTCAGGTCCTACAATCCACTTAGGCCCTGATCTGCCATATTTAATCAATTCACCACTTGGTCATATTGTAATGGGTACAACGCCTTCTTTGTCTACATCTTCACTTCATGCTTCGTAACATTCAAGTACTTCGAGTATATGTTGTCACTCAATTCTTCTTGATGAATTGCACAATTGCATTCAACAATTTTGGGTGCAAGAAGATGTTCCAGCACATCATGTTCGACCACAAGATATCGATGCGTGTGAAAACTTGTTTGAAACGACCCATGCTAGAGATGAAACCGGGCGTTATATCGTCAGGCTTCCAATCAAGAATACTAACGTGTCGCTAGAACATTCCCACACTGCGGCAAAGCAACGCCTTTTAACCATGGAGCGTAAGTTTAACAAGGACCCACGCTTTGCAAAACTATATCGTGACTTCATGTCAGAATATCTCACTCGTGGGCACATGACTGAATGTGACAAACCTACACAAGATACAGTTCATTATTATTTGCCACATCATGGTATTCTAAAGGAATCCAGTTCCACTACCAAGTTGAGGACTGTTTTCGATGCAAGCTGCAAATCCAGCTCTGGGTTGTCACTAAACGATATACTCATGGCCGGGACTAAGCTTCAAAATAATATTGCTGACATATTGATGCAATTCCGCAGACACAACATTGTCATTTGTTATGACATCAAACAGATGTACCGACAGATTTTGATTCATCCTGACGATAGGAATCTTCAACTCATTTTATGGAGATCTGACACCTCTCAAGACTTCAAAACATTTCAATTGAACACAGTAACATATGGTGTCAACAGCTCCCCTTATCTTGCAATTCGTACCTTACATCAATTAGCTCGAGATGAAGGTCATGACTTCCCTGAAGCGGCTTATGCTCTGCTTAATCATACCTACATTGATGACATCATCACTGGAGCAGATTCATTATCATCTGCTATGGACTTACAAAATCAGTTACAACAACTACTTCTTCGTGGTTGTTTTGAACTACGCAAATGGGTTTCAAACTCTGACCAGCTTCTCTAACAACTGCCGGAATCTCACCGAGAGTCACCAAAGTTCCTCAACGGCTCTCCTGACCCACATTTTGCAGTCTTGGGTCTCCATTGGTCTCCATCTACTGATTCATTCGTGTTTAAGTCACATGGCTTCAATTTATCATTGCATCCCACTAAACGCAGCGTACTCAGAGCAATTGCTAGTATATATGATCCATGTGGGTTTCTAACACCTTTTGTCATGCTTATGAAATGCTTTATGCAATTGGTTTGGACGTTAGGATTGGATTGGGACACACCATTGCCCTCTGACACATTGAAACACTGGACTCGTTTAGTGGAAGATACTTCTAGTTTATCACAAATAAACATACACCGTTCTCTCAACTTATGCTACGCTCAAACTATCGAACTACATGGTTTTTGTGATGCATCAGAACGAGGATATGCAGCAGCAATATACTTCAGATGCAGTAATAATCAATCTACTACAACACAGCTCGTCATAGCAAAGAGTCGAGTAGCTCCTTTAAAGAAGGTTACTATTCCTCGTCTGGAATTATGCGCAGCACACTTATTATCAAAATTAACAGAACATGTCACAAACGTCTACAGCAACTTATTCAATGCTACCAACATATTCTTGTGGAGTGATTCTACTATCGTTCTCACTTGGTTACAAACACCACCATATCGTCTTAAAACGTATGTCGCAAACCGTGTCGCGCAAATTCAAGAACTAACACCACCCGAATGTTGGCGTCATGTTGTCTCACAGGACAACCCTGCAGATTGTGCCTCACGTGGGTATTCATTGCCGCAATTACCACAACACACTTTATGGTGGAATGGTCCCAATTGGCTATCCCAGTCATCATCTGAATGGCCAAATCACAAGTTTACCAAGGTGGAATCTGAAGAGATAATGGAATTAAAGTCTGACCCATTACCAATCTTTGCAATTTCTTCAACATATGAATTACCGCTGTTAACAAAATATTCATCGTGGACTAAACTACTACACGTCACTGCTTTGGTCATGAGGTTCATCTATAACTGCAAGACATCACATAAAGTTTTGGGTCCTATTACTGTGGCAGAAATCAACTCAGCACGCCTAAAAATATTTTATGCTGTCCAACAATCCACTTTGCAAAAGGAATTCAATGAACTCCGTAAAGGTAAATGTTCTCCCAATATTGCTCATTTAGCTCCATTTATCGATGCTCACCAATTGATTCGTGTTGGTGGTCGATTACGAAAATCACAACTTGCTTATGACATCAAACATCCAGCATTACTACCTAAACATCATCACGTAGTACATCTACTCATTGACTACCATCACTTGAAACATCTACACGCAGGACCACAATTTGTCCAATCAGCTTTGAATCAACATGTGTGGATTCTCAACGCACGGAGTGTCATCAGGTCTCAGTTGCACAAATGCATTACTTGTCATCGCCATCGCAACACAATTCCTACTCCAATCATGGCGGACTTACCTGCTGATCGAACAACTCCTGCCAAACCTTTCATATCTACTGGAGTAGATTACATGGGTCTACTTCCATGCAAGATCATCAACTTGCGAGTTGTGAAAGTCAAAACTAAGATGGAAGCTATACACGACCAGTAACACAATTGTGTCTATTACCGCTACCCGAAGAGTAAAGGTTGAAGACCTGAGGTTCTTCAAGGGGGCCGGTGTTGTTCAGTGTTTTGTTTATACAAACATATGTTTTTATTAAATTCTATTATTATTGTCAAAATGTAAACAAACAATATTGGATGAAATGTTTTTTTTAATACATCAAACTACATCACAGTCATGTCTTTCATTTTCAAGTGTTTTTTAGTGTAAAACCATATACAACCAAGGAATACAACCACGTAAGTCATACAAACGCATGGTCCTCCGCACATCCTACAATTCATGTTCTGTTACTTTTAAGGTTTCCTCACCTTACCAGGGATCTGAGCAACTCTAAAACACTGAAGATACAAACACTTCACACAATTACACAATTGTTCATGTACTGGAAAACAAGCTTGGTTCCTCGGGTTCTACCAGAGACTTTTACTAAGATTTTCTTAGAGGTACATTTTTAACTGGGTATTTTTTACTTTTACAAACAATAAACGTAGCTAGAATCCCAGATACGAGCGGGTAGTCAAAAGTAACCGGAATAGCATTGACAAGGGCGGAGCTTTTGTACTAAAGGTTTCTGCTGCTAGCGCTTGTCTAGGTCAACTATTAGTTATATCTATCTTGTAACTGATAGTAATAGTTGAATATTTATTCACCCTTTCTACAGAGACTGGTTATCATCAGTATTCTATTCAATAGAACTTGGATAATTCTAACCTCAAGGGAACAGGTAAAAATTTCAAACTATCCAGAAATTTGAATTAAAGAAAGTCTTATAAACGGGGCAAAAATCAATAAATACACATTTTAAATGAAAACTCTTTATTAAATTAATACTATATATAAATATAAACTGATTTCTAAACGCCTATTTCTGTAAAATAATTCATTAAAATTACTACAAAATTAGGTAGAGTTACATTTCATACTTGTTTTTAGTGAATTTCCCATAGGGAAGAAGCTATTACCGTAGGTCCCATGGCGAGACTTAAGCCCGTGACCATGTTATTTTTTCTTCTTTAGGTGCACAGAGACCAAAAACAATAGTCGTTAAAATTTATATATATATATATATATATATTTATATATATATATATATTTTTTTTTGTTACTAATGTAAAAAACATTTAAAAAACACAGTACCCATTTTTTATTGAAATTTATTAAACTGACATGTTTCGTACCCTAAGGACATTTTCATAAGTTCACTTAACCTATATTAAAATTATTGTTAAATGTAAATAAATGTTTGATATCTTTATCAGCAGCTGATTTTCATGTAGTCTTCGGGTGTAGTTGTATAATTTTTTCCAATATAATATTTTTTGTGTGTGTTTGCATTTTATTAATCAACCTGTTGGGATGTGTTTTGTAGTTTTTGTAAATGTGTAATTCTTCTTTTACGTCTAATTTCGTGCTCTTTGTTCCAAATTCAATTATATCAAGGTCCTCTTGCAAACTTTTAAGATTGTGATGGTTCTTTATCATGTGTTCAGCTACATTTTATTTCATGCTTGTGTAGTTTTTCGAATTAAAAGCTTGTACACGTTCTTTGTATCTGGTTGTGAATGTTCGGCCAGTTTGTCCAATATAAAACATGTCACATTGTGGGCAGTTAATTTGGTATATTCCTGATTTGTCAAAATTATTGGTAGTGTGAGTGGTAACAGTACCACTCACACTACCAATAATTTTTTTAGTATTTTTTTAGTGATAAGGTGAAAGGTGTTATTTCTTGTTTTGAAGCTCATTCTGTAGTTAGTTTTATTAAATGTTTTACGTATTGCTCTGTTAAATTTTGTGTTGTACGGTAAACATATATATGTTGGATTTTGTTTGTTTTCGTATTGTTGGTTTACAGGTTGTTGTTTGTTTTCTTTAATCTTTTTTAATTTCTTCCTTATCATATTGTCGATTAGGGTGGGTTTGTATCCATTTTTAATAGCAAGGTATTTTATTGTGTCTTTTTCTTCATTGAAATTTGATTTTTTCATAGGGATGTTGACAAGTCTATGTATCATAGTGTGAAATGTTGACATCTTTTGCTGCCAAGGGTGGTTGGAATTGGCTGGGATTATACAATCTGTTGCGACTGGCTTTCTAAAGATTTTAAAAGTATGTTTTTAATGTTCATTGATTATTGTAATGTCCAGAAAGTTAATTGTGTTGGTTTGAGTTTCTTTTGTAAATTTTATTGTGTTTGAGAGTGAATTCAGATAATTTAAAATTTAAAAAATAATTTTTACATAAGTAACAATTGTTATAATAGTAGCCCTCCTTACCTTAAACAAGAAGATATATATATGATATATATATGTGTGTATATTATGTGAGTCTGTGAACACGATATATACATTGCCATCGGCTGTTGGGCTATTAATTAACAGTCCTGTCTAAGGAACATGTCAGCCTTAGTCAGTAACAAGACTACAAGATCGCGCCACAATCATTTCTCATTCATACTTGGCTTAAAAAACCTACCTGGGTAGGTCACCATTTCAAATGGTAATCTAATTGGTAATGATAATTCTCATAAAAATGGTCCGATCGAGACCAAATTGGGTAGAAACATGTATTCCTACATTTGCTCGGACGAGTTCGTAGTCCAGACATATCGGTCAATCGGAAGGGGTAGTTTGGGGGGGGGTTTGTACCCAAAAAATGGGGTTTTTGCATTTTTCCCATGTAATTTTAAAAAATTTCAAATTTTATCTTTCACCATTAGAATCAGCCTAAAAACTGCATAATTAAGTTTCTTAAAGTTTTTCTCTATCTCCAATGATTAGCGAGATATTAAAAAATTTAAACACAGTATGTTGTATTTTAGTGCTCCAATGTTAATCTTATGGAGGATAAGGAAAAATTAATATTTCCCATATCAATTAATATTTTTGGATTAAACTTGGTATTTACCTTCATGTTGTTGATACCCACCCGTTTATGCTTAAAAATCATAGTTTATGTGTTTATCATGGCTGCAAACCTGCATACTGTTTTCCCATGTTAATCATATAGGGAATAGGCAAACTCGTTTATTTAAGGACAGATGTTGATGAAAGTTGGTATAAATGTTAAAATTAAAAATTGTTTATCGGAGAAATTACTACTTTCAGTGTTCCTCACAGCATCAAACCTGCACTCTCTTTCCCATGTTAATCTTATGCAGAATAGGAAAATAATTCTCATGTTTATGGACAGATTTTTATAAAACTTGTCTATATTATTATTATTATATTATTGCTTTGGAAATTTGCTGAGTATGCAGGTCTGCTGCGACGGGGGTATTTATTTCACACGATGCGACGTCAGAACCAATATCTAGTTTATGTGAGTCAAAGCGCCGGCTGCACACGTTACCGGTAATTATTCTCTTCTTCTTTCAATAACATATCATAACTAAACTACAATGTACTCAGCAATCCCTGAACTGTAATAGACTGCAAAGTGTACGCTTAACTCAAATGTAGGTGATTATAACCTATACAAAGTTTTTTTAGCGAAATTATGAAATTGAAATCTATGAACCAAAGAAGAGAAAATATTGAATACTGTTTTGACCGATAGAGTACTGGCCAAGAAATATAAAACATACACAAATACAAACTGAGTTTTACTGCAACTATAAAAATCATACAATTGTTTAGATTTTTGCTTGTTTCTACAATTTAATTCTTTCGGACGCCATTATATGAAAGATACTAAAACCTCTGACGATTTAAAGTGTAAACCGCTTACATTAAATCTGCTTTCAAATAATGTTCTAAATCAAGCGGCTTATGAATATGAAAAGTAACAGCAAAATACTGGCAGCCAGTAATATTGCATACCATATATAATACATTATACATCAGTGTTTTTTTTAATGCTAAAAATTATACAATCAAAATAAAATTTAAATTTTTATCCATACATTTTTTATCTATAATTTTTAAATACAATTTTAGCAAATATATTATAATAATGAATCCTTGAAAGTGCCAAGTCAATCTAATGATAAATAAGGAAGTTATAGCAGTTTTAGTAAAATACGCCAAACATGTCAAAATAAGAGGAATTTCCAGGGGTTGACAGGTACTGTAATAACGGTAGGCCAATGGGTTAAAATTTTCTTCACTTTGTTTCATAAATTTCTATTTCAGAGGAAGAGATAAAAATTCAAACAATTTAATACAGTGGAACTTGGATAACTCAAAATTCTTTAATTAAAAATCTTCTTTTATTTGAATATTTCTTGTGGTCCCTCTCATTTTGTATTCTGACAATGCTAAAAAACTGTGGATAATTTGAAGTTTATTTTGGATGATTCAAATTTTTGGAATGGTAAAATGAGATTTAAAAATTAATCTCCAACTCAAAGTATTTATTATTTATAAAAAATATATCTTTCAAATGATATTCGGCAAAAGTTTTGCGTTACACCAAGAGTCTGCCAGTGCCAACACAGACTCATGCCTTCGCTAAGAAAAATCAGGAGACAAAATCGCTAGAGTACCTACCAAAGAAGTTGAGATACTGGTGCCGAATCCAGCTGACATATTCAAATCAAATCAAAATCTCTTTATTTATCCATCGTACATCAAAATACAAAATAGTGTCGACAATTTTTATCTAATTCAAAGTAAAACAATACAATAACGATAAAGGGCTAATTAAAAAAACAAATTTATGTTAGTGTTAATCTTAAGTTTATGTTTAATTTATCAGAAAATGAAATTATGCTTTGAGTCATGTACAGTGAAGCATCACGGTCAGTGGTCATGTCACTGCCCACGTGACCCGCTAATTGCTGTGAAGTGGTTAGTAAAAACAAACATGTTAGCTTTTCCTGGCTGCAAGTATTTACTCCTCTGGAGTGGAAAGTGTCCTTTTAGACAGGGAAAGTAAACGGTAAATTGAACTGGCTGCCAGTATTTTGCTGTTACTTTTCATATTCATAAGCCGCTTGATTTAGAACAATAATGTTCAAATAATGTTCTAAATCAAGCGGCTTATGAATATGAAAAGTAACAGCAAAATACTGGCACTTTCAAGGATTCATTATTATAATATATTTGCTAAAATTGTATTTAAAAATTATAGATAAAAAATGTATGGATAAAAATTTAAATTTTATTTTGATTGTATAATTTTTAGCATTAAAAAAAACACTGATGTATAATGTATTATATATGGTATGCAATATTACTTAGCATATTCTTACAAAGAAAAAGTAATCTACAGATAAAGTGTACAAATTTATAAATCTTTACACTTTCACAAGGATCATAATACAAACAAATTCCTTGTTGAATAATATTTTGGTTTTATTTACCAAGTTAGCCAACCTAAGAAACCTAAACTACAGACCCGTGCAATTTCGACAATCATTAAAGGGATATCCGAGAAGATTGGCAGAATTCTTAAGAAACACAACATAATAGCTGTGTACAAGCCACCGAGGAAAACTTATCCACTCAATTGCAAAAACGAAATTCATTAACTTCGTCTGGTGTAAACAAAATCCTGTGGTTCTGTATACATAGGAGAAGACAAAAGAATGATTTCTATCAGACTTAAAGAACTCACTTGCCATACTAAAAAAAGTAAATCCTGAGAAATTAGCTGTAGCAGAACACAGTTGTTGCACTACAAAACATGCAAGAAACATAAGAAAACACACAAATAATTTTAACAAAGAAGACAGCTTTTGTTTACCTCCATCATGGCAACTAGTTTTACAAAAACTTTCACAATAATAACTTAACAAAGAATTGCAAATTGGCAGGTCCATGTGATCACCCCAAACCCCCATTAGGGCAGTTGACCCTTCTGCCTACCTGTACTCCGACAAACAACCCTTCAGTCTCAGTCTAGCCACTGAGGATGCCACTTCACATCAAGGGTGACATGTTTGGCAACACAAACTCCATGACAATGAGGTTTATGCAAAAAATCAACTTGACATTGTTGACACCGGCCACGAAGGCCTCTTTGAAGATTACTATAATTTCATAATTCATTTCATTATTATGATATTTTGTGTGAAAAGTTTACACATTTTGTCTATTACCTTTTAAGTAAGCCATTTTTTTAACCATTCTATATTTTGGTTTGCATTTATACAAAAACTTAATTTAAGATCTTATAAACTGTCACTTGAAACTAATAATTATGTGTCACCGGCATAAAAGGAAAATACATGAATTTGGGTTTGAATTGGTCAAACCATTAATTAATATTACAATCATTAACACATCCACTGCGGATAATGCCGATTGATATCAAATTATGAGAATGGTGTGTGCAGGTGACGCCAAACGTCGCGCGGTGCAGCCGACTCTTTCCCGCCATTTCCTGTGTACATATCTCAGTTGATAATGATTAGTGAATATTTATATAAAATATAAATATTTGTAGTAAAGATTACAAAAAATTCAGCATTTAAATTTTTTGAATCTGTTAGACAAGAATATCAGACCTCTGAGAGTGTACCATAATGTAACTAACAAAAATCTTACATAAGAGTTACTTCTAACTTACCTTGCTTGTCCAATATTTTATTAATCTGTTTCTCATATAACTCATATGATCCATACATTGTAATGAAACGTAAACAGCTGATGTGACCGACACATCTAAGGATGAAATTTACTGATGAATTTATGGTCTTCAGAAAAAATCCTGTTAATGATTCAAGCACTAGTCCTTTTTCAACTTCTTCCAAGAGTCTAGAAATTTAAACATAAACTCATATACTTTCACAAGACGTAATATATTAAAATAACTGTGCCAACATATTACTTACCTGTTGCATATAGACCTGGAAGGATCACATAAAGCATTCTGGCATTGTTTCTTCCATACTTCCTTCATTCGTTCTCCAGTTTGTCTTTTTCTATCTTCTGTCCATTATTTGATCCTGTCTTCTTATAGGCGCTTCCTTCTCTAACAATATAATCTACCTTTTTACCTTATTTAACCCTAGAACACAAAGGCGTCGTCTGAGAGACGAAGCGCAAGGTGTTATTTTTACCCCTTACCTCCTTCCACTCCACTAAAATTAACAAAACTCTGTGTAGCTGTCGGTCTTGGCCTAATATTAAAAGGGTCGGATTGTTGTTCGCTTGCGATCTTTGTTTAACGAGATTTAAAAGTTTTTTAAGTTCGCGTCGTCAGGTCGACTACGCCTTTGTAACAACGCATAGTTCGCGGCAGATTCGCAACGTGTACGGATCGTGGTGTCTTGTTGCAGAGTATAGTAAACCTTCGCTTTTTCGCGTGTTATGGTATTAATTAAACAATATATTGGAAATATATGTTGCATATAGTGTAAATATTTATTTGATTTGGACCAAATGTGCAGTAACACTTTCTGCAGTCGTAAAACAAGGAGGTGGCCCCTATGCATGTTTATAACATCATAAACATCACTTTAAATAATATATACGTGTTATATGTAGAAATTCGTGTCTGAGCCAATTGTGTAAGCCCCTAAGTCGGCTAAATTGTTTAAAGAAATGCACAGAGAGCTCCTGAAGTCCTCGCTTCGGGCCACAATTTTGCCACGAACTCTCATCCGGCAATCTATTGCTTATATTTTTAATGTAAGGGTGCCAAATGAAGCTCCACAACCAGTCCAACAAGGTAGGAAGGTGTGTGCCTTCTTACATCCAAGATTACGGCGCATGACAAAACATTTTTGTGGACGTAACACAAATGTCATGTGTGGCGAACACCAAGGGACAATCTGCTGCCAGTGCCAGATCAATTGAGATTTGGACATTAAACTCTTATAAAACATTAATTCAATTTTCACTTTAAGTGTTTTTATAATTTAAAAAAATTCCCCTTCATTAAAAGTATTTTTTATTTATTTTCAAAAAAGTAGTCTGGGAGACTACGCCTTTGTAACAACGCTTGGCTCCGGGGAACCTTGGTGTTCTAGGGTTTAAAAAAATTGTTCTATCTATAAAATCTTTTGGTTCAGTTTTCGATTTTAAAATCTAATTTAATTTGGATAATCTATGGTATTGTTAATTTGATTTTATCTATGTATGTGAGAATTCTATTTTTGGGTCTGATTGGGGGAAGTTTTGTAATTAATAAAATTTTTGTTATATTTAATGTGTTTGATATTTATTTTGTTACTTATATTTACTAAGATATTAAATAATAATACTTTTAATTAATAATGACAATATTTTTACAATGTTTGGACTCACAATATTTTTACATAAATGTGGGAGGTAGCTAGCTAATGCCAAGATGGCGGATGCTGATATAAAATTAATTTAAATTAAAGTTCAAACTGTTTTACAATAATAAATACATTTACTGTATAAAATATAAATATGCATGGATTCTATCTCAGGGTGTAACAGTGAACAATACAGGCAATATGTTGAGGCTATTTGAGTGTTGTGCTGGCTGTACTGGCCACTGATTCAACTTTATCTACTCTATTGTTGGATGCGTGCTCCACAATCTTCTTATCTATTGAGCTTCAATGATTTTACCTTTTCCTGATCCTGTCCAATACTGTTTGGAGATAAGCTTGTGCCCTTCCTTCCTTTGACCAGAGGAGTTTGGAACACGGAGCAAGACACTTCTTACCTACAATTGCCCATCCTTCTACGCGAGTGCGGATTTTATGGAAGCATGGTAAACTGTATGATGATGGATAATTTTTATGTTAAGTAATTTGCCTTTTTCAAAATTAGCATAAAAGTAACAACATTTCACTCTCCAAGCCAATAATTTTTTTCATAAATTAATTTTTATTGTAATGAAGAATATGCAAAAATATTCATGATTATTAAGAAGTCTCGTTTGGTTCTCAAAATAGAATAAATACCCCCGCCGCAGCAGTCCTGCGTACTCAGCGAATTTCCAAATCAATAATATATGACAAGTTTGGTCAAAATCTGTTGATAAACATGAGAATCGTTTGCATATTCTCTATAAGATTCATGGGAAAGACTGAGCAGGTTTGCTGCTATGAGGAACACTGAGAGTCATTTATACCATAATTTTATTTTTCATTATACCAACTTTCATCAACATCTGTATAAATGGAGTTTGCCTATTCTCCATATGATTAACATGGGAAAAGAGTATGCAGGTTTGCTGCCATGATAAACACATAAACTGTGATTTTGGCATAAACGTATTGTCCCAACCACGTAAAGCTAATTATAAAGTTTTATCCAAAAATATTTTAATAAGTGAAAAATTAATTTTTCCTTATCCTCCATAAGATTAACATTGGAGCCTCAAAATACAACGTACTGTGTTTAGATTTTTTAATATCTCGGTAATCATGGAGATAGAGAAAAACTTTAAGGAACTAAATTGTGTATCTTTTTACGCTAATTCTAATGGTGAAAGATAATATTTTAAATTTTTAAAAAATTATGTGGGAAAAATGCAAAAACTCATTTTTGGGATACAAAATCCCCCCAAACTACCTGTTTCCCATTGACCGATACGTCTGGTTTACGAACTCGTCCGAAAATTTGTAGGAATACACTTTACTACTCTATTTGGTCTCGTGCATTTCTATCTGTTATCAATGATTATCCTTTTTCCTGATTGAGAGCGTTTGGAGATCCCATCCCTTTGACCAAAGGAACTATTTCCAACACTTCTTACCTTTTATCTACAAGACCCCATCCACCAGTGCGGATTTTATAAGCATGGTAAACTGTATGATGATGGATTTTTTTTAAGTAATTTGCCTTTTTCAAAATTAGCATAAAAATAACAACATTTTCTCTCCAAGCCAATAATAATTCATAATATTTTTTATGAAGAATATGCAAAAATATTCATGATTATTAAGAAGTCTCGTTTGGTTCTCAAAATAGAATAAATACCCCCGCCGCAGCAGTCCTGCGTACTCAGCGAATTTCCAAATCAATAATATATGACAAGTTTGGTCAAAATCTGTTGATAAACATGAGAATCGTTTGCATATTCTCTATAAGATTAACATGGGAAAGACTGAGCAGGTTTGCTGCTATGAGGAACACTGAGAGTAGGCATTTATACCATCAAAAAATTTTATTTTTAACATTTATACCAACTTTCATCAACATCTGTCCATAAATAAAGGAGTTTGCCTATTCTCCATATGATTAACATGGGAAAAGAGTATGCAGGTTTGCTGCCATGATAAACACATAAACTGTGATTTTTTGGCATAAACGTATGGGTCCCAACCACGTAAAGCTAATTATAAAGTTTTATCCAAAAATATTGGTTAATAAGTGAAAAATTAATTTTTCCTTATCCTCCATAAGATTAACATTGGAGCCTCAAAATACAACGTACTGTGTTTAGATTTTTTTATATCTCGGTAACCGTTGGAGATAGAGAAAAACTTTAAGGAACTAAATTGTGTAGTTTTTTAAAGTAATTCTAATGGTGGAAAGATAAAATTTGAAATTTTTAAAAATTACATGGGAAAAATGCAAAAAACTCATTTTTGGGGTACAAAACCCCCCCAAACTACCCCTTCCAATTGACCGATATGTCTGGATTACAAACTCGTCCGAGCAATTGTAGGAATACATGTTACTACCAAATTTGGTCTCGATTGGACCATTTCTACGAGAGTTATCGTGTTCACAGACACACACACATATATATATATATATATATATATATATATACATATATATATATATATATATATAAAAATTTTAACGACTATTGTTTTTGGACTCTGGGCACCTAAAGAAGAAAAAATAACATGGTCCCGGGCTTAAGTCTCACCATGAGACCTACGGTAATAGCTTCTTCCCTATGGGAAATTCGCTAAAATGTAAGTGTTTAATGCAATATAATAAAAATGTTTATTTAATTAATTTTATTCAAGTACAAGTAGGTTTTTTTATGGAAATTTTTGTAAAATATTGGTAACTCTCTATTGTTTTGTAAAATATTGATAACTCTCGTAAAAATGGTACAATCGAGACCAAATTTGGTGCAGACATGTATACCTACATTTTCACGGACGAGTTCGTAAACCAGACATATCGGTCAGTGGGAACGGGTAATTTTGGGGGGTTTTGTACTCAATAATTGGGGTTTTTGTGTTTTTCATATGTAATTTTACAAAAATTTAAATTTTATCTTTCACCATTAGAATCAGCTCCAAAAACTACACAATTTAGTTTCTTAAAGTTTTTCTCTACCTCCAACAGTTATTGAGATACTAAAACATCTAAACACAGTAAGTTGTATTTTGGGGCTCCAATGTTAATCTTATGGAGCATAAGAAAAAATTAATATTTTCCATATAAATCAATATTTTGGGATTAAACTTGGTATTTACCTCCCTTCATGTGGTTGATATTTATGCTTAAAAATCATAGTTTATATGTTTATCATGGCAGCAAACCTGCATACTCTTTTCCCATGTTAATCATATAGGGAATAGGCAAAGTCCTTTATTTATGGACAGATGTTGATGAAAGATGGTATAAATGTTAAAAATAAAAATTGTTTATGGTATAAATGCCTACTTTCAATCAACAGCATTTTCAATCAAATTTTACTTATATGTTTTTCTGCAAACCATATTTTTTTATTTAAATATTTATTACTTTTATTTCAGCAGTTTATTAATTTAAAAGGTTGTTTAACTTATGTTAAAATAAAATAAATAATCACCTATCACAAAGAAGTTGGACGAATGTTTCCACAGGGATGTCCTTGAAAGTAGCTTGGGGGGAATTTTTGACTTCCACCTTCTTGGCAGTGCCTGGCTTGGAGACTGGACTTTTTTTATTCTTGCTTTGCTCTTCAGTAACTATTACTTTTTTAAAAGACTTTAAGAAGTTCACTCTTTCACAGAGTTCTTCAAAACTTAAACCTGGAAACAAAACTGGTACACTGTAGAATTCAGGTAAAACAGTCATAGTATTTGTTGTTTGAAATTCAATATTGGTGATGGTGTATTTATGTTATTTAGATATTTACTAAGGAAATGTTTCATCACAATTTTAAGTAAAACAAAGTTTTATGACGTTTCAGGATCTGGAATCTGATCACATTCCTCAGACGAGCTAGTACTTAAAAAATATAACGGATGAACTACATTACAACGTAACAATATTACTGGCTTAATCCGGATTATAAACTAATCGTGTTATGTTTTCAGTACTAAGTACCTGGTGACCGAGCTTCGCTCGGATAGAATAAGACATGTTTTTACAAGTTAATAAGCAAAATTAAAACAAATTTATTGCTCAATGAAACATGAAATGAAACAATGAAAATGTGGTTTAAATAAAACCATTTTCATATCCTTTAATTAATATGGCATAAATACTGAACAAAAGTATAGCCCTCGGGTGGGGATCGATCACGCGATCTTGCGTACGTGAGATCTGAGCCTTACTAACTGAGCTACGGCGTCGGCCAAGTTGTCGTCGTCGTTTAAGAGTTTTTGGCCAACCTCAATTGTTTTAGCTAATCTTATACTGAATTTAAATGTCAATACAGTTTGTTATTATTATCCTGTGATCAACTGATTTTGCTAGAAAAGGAATGAGGATTGAAAAGCAAAAGATAAATTTAATTTACACCAGTTAATTGGTTTGTTACAGTGGCTTCAAGTAATAGAATGAATACGTTTTCTTTCAAAACACAAAAGATTTTGGAAATATTTTCTCTGATTTTATTTCGCACAGTTACTTTACCCTTTAGTTTTTACAAATTGTTTAGTACCTAATTTGATAATTTTTCATTTATTACATACATAAAATAAATATTAATGCAAAACCTCTATTCACATATTGTTTGCCACCATCTTCAATCAACAACTGTCAAACGGTTATAAACAGCTGTTTTGATTTGTATTGTTTACATTTGATTCTCCATAAGCGTAATGTTAAATTTTTAGATTTTAAACTTAATATTACAAGAAAACAAGAATTTTCCTGGGCATTAGACCTATCTAGAACTTATTTTATACTCGGAAATTAGTTATTTCTAAAATATAAAGAAATTCCTTAGTGCCGTTTTCGAGATCCGTGTGCAAATATATATATATATATATATATATATATATATATATATATATATAAACCTTGCTTGTATTATAGTATTGGGTTAAACTTTGTTTTACTTAAAATTGTAATGGAAGATGTCCGTAGTAAAAATCTAAATAACAGTAACAGTATATTTCTTTACTTGAGGAAAAAGTGACAGTGAAGTTATAAAATTATTCAACATCTTTTTATGGGACTTTTTCAACGTGTTTTTATCTTTAACTACACAATGTTTCTGGAGGTGGAGAAACTACACCCGTTTGCAAGTGATTACCCAGTAATTTACAGTAATAATTGAAAGTTTAAGTTACAGATATTAATTATATCAAATTATCATTAATACCGTACTTATTTATCATGAAAATTACTTTAAAAAACTAAAAGCTACATCTTTCTTACTTTTTACAGACATCTTCCTAATAAGCTTCTACATTATTCTGCTAATAAAAAAAATTCAGTTAATTGAATGTTGTGTTTGTGTTTGGAACGACTATGTATTAAATGCTTCAAGGGCAAACCCTTGTTACACAAACTCATCGTACAATCATAACTGTTTACGTCAAATACTAATAAATCAATCAACTCCTTATGATCAAACTTCTTTTGCTTCTTTTTTTTTGCTTTGCACAATTAATCATTAATTTAACATTTTAATGATATATATACACACACACACACACAGAATTGGTGTTCAAAGCTCTTGCTAAAATACAGAAACTTGAGCATGGATCACAAAACTTGCATTTGCCTATTTGACATTCTGGATGTGATTTGTAAACGCTATATATACAGTATAATCTATAGTGATTGCAAAGAACTAAATATTTTTGTTTTGATACTTTTCCCCATTTTTTATTTATTTTAGCGAATTTCTCATAGGGAAGAATCTATTACCGTAGGTCTCATGGCAAGAATTAAGCCCGGGACCATGTTATTTTTTATTCTTTAGGTCCCCAGAGACCAAAAATAATAGTCGTTAAAATTTATATATATATATATACTAGTTGACCCGGCGAACTTCGTAATGCCTGACAGTAAATACATGTTAACTTTAAGTTTGGCCATGTTCTGAAGTCGAATAGCAATACAGCTTCATTGTGAAAGGTTATATATAACAAAAGGTGAAAGGTCGCGGCATAATGAATAACAATACTGAAACGATAAGACATATTAATAACATTCCCATAAAACAAATAAATCTGAGTGGATTAATTCACATTTGTTCACAGCTGTATTACAGCTGATTATTATAATAAACGTAATATATATAAAAATTGTAATTATTTTTTATTTGGCCAATACATAAACACGTGACTTTAATCAGAAAGAAAATAAAAATATAAATACATAATCCTCCAAAACCGTAAACTATTAACGTGGTGAATAAAGCTGTTCATTTTTACAGTACACATTTACTTCATAGTTTAACATTAATGAATGATTCAAATGGCATTGGATAGTAAAGCATATTGCTAATGGAAAGTAAACCAATCAGCTGTAGCTAAGTAGCTAATTTTATGGCGATCGGATGAGTAGTTTGGCAACGCATAAAGGATATACAGACATACATACATTCGATTTTATATATAGAGATACTAGCTGACCCGGCGAACTTCGTAACGCCTCACAGCAAATACATGTTAACTTTAAGATTGGCCATGTTCTGAAGTCGAATAGCAATAAGGCTTCATTGTGAAAGGTTATATATTCTGGGTCGCTGCATAGTGAATAACAATACTGAAACGATAAAACATATTAATAACATTCCCATAAAACAAATAAATCTGAGTTGATTAATTCACAATTTTCAAATCCAATCCAAACCCAAACGAAACCTAACTGTAATACGGCTTTTTTAGGAAATATATACAACAGCTGATTATTATAATAAACGTAATAATATAAACATTGTAATTATCATATAAACACGTGACTTTAATCAGACAGAAAATAAAAATATAAATACACAATCCCCCAAAACCGTAAACTATTAACGTGGTGAATAAAGCTGTTCATTTTTTACAGTAGGCCTACACATTAACTTCATAGTTTAACATTAATGAATGATTCAGATGGCATTGGATAGTAAAGCACATTGCTAATGGAAAGTAAACCAATCAGCTGTAGCTAAGAAATGGAATGTTTTCATTGTAGACATTTTGTAAACAAACTTACTCTCCATAAGGTTAACATTAGAAATTTAAAACGCCATAAAATGGAAACTTATGGGGTTTTCGAAAATATTTTTTCACTAAAACCTTCCCGGACACATGTAGAGCAACTTCCTAAAATTTCATGGCGATCGGATGAGTAGTTTGGCAACTCATAAAGGACATACAGACATACATACATTCGATTTTATATATAGAGATACTAGCTGACCCGGCGAACTTCGTAACGCCTCACAGCAAATACATGTTAACTTTAAGATTGGCCATGTTCTGAAGTCGAATAGCAATAAGGCTTCATTGTGAAAGGTTATATATTCTGGGTCGCTGCATAGTGAATAACAATACTAAAACGATAAAACATATCAATAACATTCCCATAAAACAAATAAATCTGAGTTGATTAATTCACAATTTTCAAATCCAATCCAAACCCAAACGAAACCTAACTGTAATACGACTTTTTTAGGAAATATATACAACAGCTGATTATTATAATAAACGTAATAATATAAACATTGTAATTATCATATAAACACGTGACTTTAATCAGACAGAAAATAAAAATATAAATACACAATCCCCCAAAACCGTAAACTATTAACGTGGTGAATAAAGCTGTTCATTTTTTACAGTAGGCCTACACATTAACTTCATAGTTTAACATTAATGAATGATTCAGATGGCATTGGATAGTAAAGCACATTGCTAATGGAAAGTAAACCAATCAGCTGTAGCTAAGAAATGAAATGTTTTCATTGTAGACATTTTGTAAACAAACTTACTCTCCATAAGGTTAACATTAGAAATTTAAAACGCCATAAAATGGAAACTTATGGGGTTTTCGAAAATATTTTTTCACTAAAACCTTCCCGGACACATGTAGAGCAACTTCCTAAAATTTCATGGCGATCGGATGAGTAGTTTGGCAACTCATAAAGGACATACAGACATACATACATTCGATTTTATATATAGAGATACTAGCTGACCCGGCGAACTTCGTAACGCCTCACAGCAAATACATGTTAACTTTAAGATTGGCCATGCTCTGAAGTCGAATAGCAATAAGGCTTCATTGTGAAAGGTTATATATTCTGGGTCGCTGCATAGTGAATAACAATACTAAAACGATAAAACATATCAATAACATTCCCATAAAACAAATAAATCTGAGTTGATTAATTCACAATTTTCAAATCCAATCCAAACCCAAACGAAACCTAACTGTAATACGGCTTTTTTAGGAAATATATACAACAGCTGATTATTATAATAAACGTAATAATATAAACATTGTAATTATCATATAAACACGTGACTTTAATCAGACAGAAAATGAAAATATAAATACACAATCCCCCAAAACCGTAAACTATTAACGTGGTGAATAAAGCTGTTCATTTTTTACAGTAGGCCTACACATTAACTTCATAGTTTAACATTAATGAATGATTCAGATGGCATTGGATAGTAAAGCACATTGCTAATGGAAAGTAAACCAATCAGTTGTAGCTAAGAAATGAAATGTTTTCATTGTAGACATTTTTTAAACAAACTTACTCTCCATAAGGATAACATTAGAAATTTAAAACGCCATAAAATGGAAACTTATGGGGTTTTCGAAAATATTTTTTCACTAAAACCTTCCCGGACACATGTAGAGCAACTTCCTAAAATTTCATGGCGATGGGATGAGGAGTTTGGCAACACATAAAGGACATACATACATACATACATACAGACAGACATACATTCAATTTTATATATAGAGATGTATATATTATTATTATTATTATCTTCATTGTTGCCACTAGGACAGTGGTTGGAAGGGGCGTAGAAACGATGGAGTTGGACCTGGAGCAAAATTTGTTTCGTCGTAGCTCCAAGATTCAAAGAACTCCACCTTCGGGTGAAAGGAAACCAGTCGGGGTCGTGAAGACCACCCCTCCTCCACCTCCTTTCCGAAACCAGGAGGAAAAGCCAGAAGGTGGGGCTAATGCGGATCTCCCGGGGCAATCCTCTTCAGAGCCCCAAATTCAGGGGGGAATTCCTCCAAAGTCAAGTCCCATGCGTTCAATCTTCGAGCTGTCAATCCTGCGCCAGCAAAAGGACGACGACGAGGAAGAGGAGAGTCAGGCATTGAAGAGAATCCATGCGATCCTCAAGGAGATGGAGAAATCGGTCAAGGTGCAGAGGAATGTAAACACCCGCATCAAAAATGGCATTCCAGAAGCAATGGATCTCCTGAACACGGTCATGCAATGCCGGCAGGTCAGGGAGAAAGCAAAGAGGCAAGAGCGAGTGCTGGCTGACCGCTCTCTTTCTGCTAAAGACAGCGTTCTTCCAGGGAGAAAGAGGGCCCGGAACTCGCCATCTGGTAGCCCCGAGCTTGGTAGGGAGCCTATCTGTGTGGGCAAATCCACCCAAATCTCCCCAGCTGTCGGTGTGGCCAACAATCCTCCCCCTGTACCGCAGGAGGTGTTCCCACAGCCACTAGGAATCCAGGAAGCAAGGGTGGAAAATCGGGGCGATGCAGGCTTTCAAACTGTCCTCACCAGGAGAGAGAAACGCAGAAGGAGGCGAGATGAGAAACGCCTGGAACGTTCTCAGGCCTACCCAGCCATTCCTCCTGCAGGTCAGACTCCAAGCAGGACTAAGCCCAAAACTCCTAGACCATCCAAGGCTCCATCGAGGAAACCTGACGCTGTTCTTATTAAGCCAGCTCAGGGACGCTCTTTCAGCGAGGTACTCACGGGGATTCGACAAAAAGTAAATCCTGAAGAGACGGGTACTGTTGTCCGTTCGGTCAGGAAGACAACAACTGGTGGCATCCTGCTGGAACTTGGTAGTGGAACCAAGGACAAGACGGCCTTTGAAGTCGCGGTCAGATCCGCGGTAGGTGAGGGTGCGGTGGTGCGGAACCTGGAGCACCGTATGTTCATCGAGGTTCGGGATCTGGACTGCTTCACCACTGCGGAAGAGGTCACCGAGGCCTTGAAGTCGACATTAGGGGATTTGGCCCAGGGCGCTAAAGTGTTCGTGGGAGCAGAGAACGGGCGGGGACAGAAGCTCGCCCGGCAGTTCTAAGGTGGCAGCTTCTGATGGAGATCGGAGAATTTTCGCCGGAGACCGCAGTAAAAAAAATTGTGACATCTCTTGAAAACTGGACTCTCATCACGTCCTTCGTAGAGAAAGTTCTCAAGAGAAAGAAACTTGAAGATCCTGGATCTTCCCTCAGAAGGCTAAATTGGAGTTGAAGTGCATTGTGCTTTAAATACCAGGCTCCACTTTGAGGTTCATGCCTTAATAGGTTATTCCGAAGTGGTCAACAGCCTGAGGCGGGGAGTTTTAGTTGGGTGCAAGTCCCACACACCGGGGAGTGCACCGTTCTCCTCCCTGATGGTGTATAAGAGCATTTCCCCTCGAAAAAAAAAAGGACAGTGTTTGACTTAAATTTTTTCATGATTTTGCATTCTTTTCCGTTCTTCCCAAAACCTCTTCATTATTTCTTTGTGTTCTTGCTTCTGTTCTTCATTCCATTTGTATCCCTGTTTAGTTTCAGTAGCTTTTTTATGGTTTTCTTTGTTCTTTCTTTCTTTGCCATATTTGTTTCATTACTGTGCTGTGTTCTTCTTTCCTTTGTTTCGTCCATTTTTCCCAATCTGTTTTTGTTCTTTTAATTTTGTCTTCCTGATTAAGTTCCTGAATCTTTCTCTGTTTTGTTTATCTTTATTTTTGATCCCCAATTCTTTGAGGTCGTTTTCAACTTCATGAAACCATGTTACTATTGTTGAGCCTTTGGTTATGTTAAAAATCTTCTTTGTTAATCTTGTGTCATCCATTCTCAGCATATGTCCATAGAATTGTACTCTTCGTTTCCTGATGACTTCTGTTAGTTTTTCTCTGCCTATGTATAGTTCTTCTGTCGGTCTTTTAATCCAGATGTTTTTCCTTTTGACGGCACCATAGTTTTTCTTAGTATCTTTCTCTCTATTTTCTCTGTTTCTTTTATGTTAGAAGCTTTTATTGTTGTTGTTTCTGCTGCATATAGTGATTCTGGCAGTACCACTGTGTCATAGTGTCTTAATTTTGCCTGTATAGATATGTTCCTCTTGTTATAGTGAGCCCATGTCAGTTTGTATGCTTTCTGTAATTTCATTGTTCTTTCTGCGTTGGCTTCCTTATTTGTTCCGTTTACTTGTATGATTACCCCTAGGTATTTGAAAGTTTTTGTTCTTTCTATTATTCCGTATTTTGTCTTCATTTTTGAGGTGTTGTTCTTCTGTTTTTCCACGTATTGTGTTTTTTCGTAATTGTAGTCCAGTTTTCTTTGCAATTTCGTGTAGTTTCTCTAGTGCTTCTTGTTCTTTTTCTCTGTTGTTGCTGAGTACGGCTAGGTGTGTATATATTTATGTGTGTGTGTGTGTGTGTGTGTGTGTGTGTGTGTGTGTCTGTGAACACGATAACTCTCGTAAAAATGGTCCGATCGAGACCAAATTTGGTAGAGACGTGTATTCCTACAATTGCTTGGACGAGTTCGTAATCCAGACATATCGGTCAATGGATAAGGGTAGTTTGGGGGGGGGGTTGTACCCCAAAATTGGGTTTTTTGCGTTTTTCATATGTAATTTAAACAATTTTTAGATTTTATCTTTCACCATTAGAATCAGCTTAAACAACTACACAATTAAGTTTCATAAAGTTTTTCTCTATCTCCAACGGTTACCGAGATCAAACAAATCTAAACACAGTACGTTGTATTTTGAGGCTCCAATGTTAATCTTATGGAGGATAAGGACAAATTAATTTTTCACTTATTAACCAATATTTTTGGATAAAACTTTATATTTAGCTTTATGTGGTTGGGACCCATACGTTTATGCTAAAAAATCACAGTTTATGTGTTTATTATGGTAGCAAACCTGCACACTCTTTTCCAATGTTAATCATATGGAGAATAGCCAAACTCCTTTATTTATGGACAGATGTTGATGAAAGTAAGTATAAATGTTAAAAATAAAATTTTTGGATGGTATAAATGCCTACTCTCAGTGTTCCTCATAGCAGCAAACCTGCTCACTCTTTACCATGTTAATCTTATGGAGAATAGGCAAATGATTCTCATGTTTATCGACAGATTTTTACCAAACTTGTCACGTATTATTATTATTATATTATTGATTTGGAAATTTTCTGAGTACACAGGCCTGCTGCGATGGGGGTATTTTCTTATTATTAGGGGCAAGGGTATTGCTACCATTTAGCTAACTCGACATTGAGATCTTTTGTAGCACCCTAGATAAAGTTAGTCCCACAACTCTAGTCCCTTAACAAAGCCTTAACAGTAGTTGTGTGACAATCAATTGTTTAAATTATTCGGGGTCCACGAAGATCCGGCCGAAGAATTTCATCCTTCTCTGGCTCAGAGCTGAATACTGAAGCCATGACATGTTCACGTGTAGTCAGCTTGAGGTTTCATGTGACGAAACCGGTCATGTTACATAAAAGTCACCATTTGAGCTGCTGACGATAAGGTAAACTAAAACCATTAGATTCACCTTTATGACCATTGTAGTTAATTTTCTTAATAATATATCATGTGTATCATTATGTATTATATTCAGGTTACAATTATTTACATTATAAACTTCTAACAGCCGCCCATGACTATTTATATTTTTAAAATACATTCCAAAGAGTATAAGAGAGATCCAAGAAATTTCTAAATTTAGGAGGTCGTTGAAGGAGTTCCTCATTAGGAAGGCTATATATTCACTTGAAGAATTTTGTACATAGTTTTTGTTTAGCTTTTCTGCTTTTGTATTATTATTATTAAATTGTTATATTAAATTTTTATATTATTGAATTGTTATATTATTAAATTGTTATATTATCAAATTGTAATATTTATAATTTTAATTGTAAATTATAATATTAAATTGTTTTTATGTAATGTTTTGATATTGATAGTTTAAAGTGACACTATTTGATGTACGCTTGTGCAAAGAAAAAATAAAGATACTTTGATTGATTGATTGATTAACCTAAAAAAATAGTATCTTGAATTATTTGTCCAAGACTAACAGTTCCAGGAAAATTTAAATTTACTGTCCATGATAAACGTTGTCTAAGAGCGCCCAATGTTATTCTTACAGAGAATATTAAAAATCAATTTCTTCCTTATTTACCAACAGTTTTCTATGAAACTTGAAATGCAGCCTAAGGTAACATCACACAACAAAGTCCACTCAAAAAGGTTGGTATTACAGGTGTGGGGGGGTTATCCCCCTCATAAAATTCCAACAAATAATTTAACTTAATGTAGTTACTTTCAGGAATTGGATGGTAATATTTGAAACAGTAAATATTAACTTATATTTCTATAAACATTAAATAATATGATCGTATTATGAAGGATTGTCGTTTTGAATTTACTTAAGGGTAAAATATGTGTCAGTCAAGTAGTACCGTTTATTTAAATATTGGGACAATTTTCGCCCTTTTCCAAACACAAGGGAACTTAGAATTATATAAAGAACGATTAAAAATATAAAGCAAAGGGCGAACCAAATACTTTGCACAAGACTTGAAGATGTATGGCGTAATATCATCCGGCCTTGCAGATCTTTTAGGTTTCAACCTGCGAAGCGCCGTCAACACCTCGGAGTGAGTGCGGACACCAAACACGACCGACGAGTCCAGCGCTCGACTGCATAACTCCTCTGAACTATTAGAATTACACTGATCATAAACCGAACTAAAGTGATTAGCAAAACTATCAGAAATCCTCTCCCGCCCCTCCACCTCGTCACCGCCAATACACTGGTATACGCATATTACTGGTGGTAAGTTATCAATTATTCTAGATAGGTCTAATGTCCTGGAAAATTCTTGTTTTCTTGTAATATTAAGTTTAAAATCTAAAAATTTAACATTACGCTTATAAAGAATAAAATGTAAACAATACAAATCAAAACATCTGTTTATAACCGTTTGACAGTTGTTGATTGAAGATGGAGGTGAACAATATGTGAAATAGAGGTTTTGCATACCGTACGTATTAAATTTTATGTATAAATGAAAAATTATCAAATCACTAAACAATTTGTAAAAACTAAAGGATAAAATAACTGGGCGAAATAAAAGCAGAGAAAAGTATTTCCAAAGTCTTTCCTGTGTTGATAGAAAAATGTATTCATTATATTGCTTGAAGCCACTGTAACAAACCAATTAATTAATTAATTGGTGTAAATCAAATTTCTATTTTGCTTTTCAATCCTCATTCAGTTTCTAACAAAATCAGTTGATCACAGGTTACTAATAACTATGGATAATTAAATAATCAGTACATATATGATCAGCTAAAACAATCGTGGTAAGCTAAAAGACCTGAAACGACATCTTCCACTTGGCCAACGCCATAGCTCAGTGCTAGCGTGTAGGATTCATGTATCGAAGGTTAAGAGATTGATCCCCATTTGGGGACATAAATCTTTGTTCAGTGTTGATGTTATATTAATTAAGGTGTATGAAATTGGTTCTATTTAAACCACATAAATGTTTTCATTGAATAATAATTGTTTTAATTTTTCTAATTAACTTGTATAATACATATCTTATTCTATCCGATTAAAGCTCGGTCACCAGGTACTTATTTCTAATTTATTCTCCCTCTGGCCATCTAAAAACGAAAAAATTACATGGTCCCGTGCCTAAGTCTTGCCATGAGACCTACGATAATAGCTTCTTCTCTATCAGAAATTCGCTAACTTGGATGACGCAATACATTAGAAAACTATCTGCGCTGTAACAGACTGTGACTGAGGCATTGGCTGAGCTTCAATAAGCCAGATAGTGTCTTACCATCTCAAATAATTTATAAATAAATGGGAATTCCCTGAGTATACAGGTATGTTGCTACGGGGTCATTTTGACAAACACATTTTGTTGGTTTTTTACAATCCAATTTCACAAATTTCAACCATTATTTTTTATTGAGTTTATTTTTGTTGCGTTTTCCTTTATATGTAGGATGGTTCATTTTTATTAGGCCCAAATATGCTTAACAAAAAGGCTTCCCATAAAAAAAAACAATATAAGACTAACAATATTTTATTGGGACTAGACAAATATGTCGAAGTAGGCTATCAATGCACTTTGCTGTTTTGTGATTGGGAAGCATTCTTCTCTCGGCTGTACTTTTGTTGCTCACGAAGACCTTTCGACACTTCTTTTGACAAAACTGAAAACTTATTATCCTGATCCAGTAGATTTTCCTGGATAGGAGCTAGTTTTGAAAAACAAAACTCTAGAACATCATGTCGTTCATCGATAAGTTTTGAGTACTCCCTCTCAAGCAGTTTTCTGCTATGATCATAATCGCTTCGTATTGAGTCCCATTGCCTCTCAAATTTATGAAGTTGGTTATTAGGCGCTTGACATCCTGACCGCAAATATTGACTAAAACTACTTGTCATTTTTATGTAATTTTTACGCTTCTCTTTGAACTCATCTGTAAGTTGATCCAAATACTCTGGAATTTCATTTGCCCTAGATAAGGAACTTTGGATTTCACTCAGTCTTTCAAATACAGTTACATCTTGTGTAACTCTGTCTAAAGTCTGAACCAGAGTTCCTGTTGGGTTAAGATCTTTATAGGCAAAGTTACCCATTAATTGGGTAACCCTTGCTGCAGCTCGAACCTGCAAATCTAAGCTTTGAGTAAACAGCAACAAAGCCTCTAAGAGTTGAGCAGCCCTTTTCAATCTTTTCTCTACTCTCTCCATCTTCTCGTAGTGCATTGCATCTTCCAATTCTGCACTGTAAAGTTTTGTCTCTAGCTGCTGCAATGTCACATTGCTAGTTTTCTTCTCCACCTTTTCTCGGATGGGCGAGTAAGACTTGCTGGATTTTCTCAAAGATATGTCAGACCTTTGACATGAGCAATTACTGCACTTTTTTTCTGCACGATGACAATTTAGGGATGTAACTAAGCATTCAGGAGGAAAAGGAGGTGGAGGAGGAGCCTCGGTGTCTGATTCTGACTCTGTCCTTGTCATTGCTCGGCGGCGACGAACCACGGACTCGCTCCATGCGAGACCCTCATGGGTACCATCACGTCGTTTTTCAGTACTCGATATTGGATGCATTACAAACACAAGATTTTTAAACTGAATTCCTCTCTGTTAGATGATTTTTTTCTGTTTTCTCTACGGTGACAGCCATAATAAAATTTATAGTTTTATATGTAAAAATATGATTTTAATGTTTTTTTTTAATTGATTATTTTTAAGATGTTTCTATGGATACCACAATTGATCACATAATTAATGAACCAACTAAGTTAAGTCAGTATAATGGGCCTAACAAACTAAGAAAAGTCAGCAGGTCCTACATCAAAAACTAATATTCTGAGAAGTACAGTAGAGGAAATTAACTATACCTAAATAATGGGAATATGATAATACAATATTTAACACTAGAAGTGGCAAGCTTTTTATTTTTAACTGTAACATAAAAATAATTACTAATATCTTCTTGAAATATTAACACTTATAACGAAACATAATTTTTAAAAGGCTGCGAGAAACCTAAGGTCAATTTTACCGTTACTGTGTTTTGTTGGTGTTTAGTGTGTTTATTATTGTTTTTATATATCACTTGGCAATCACATGAGTAACAAATGATACAATACAATATTTTAGTACAATATTTAATGACAAATAATATTTACTACGCAAAAATCATGTGACAGAAAAAACTGAAACTCCAAACTTCACGCTCCAAGATGAGGCAAATCACAGCTCTGGCCTCAGGCAAAAATTTGTATAGGATTGTTGCCAAGGCCAGAGTTGGTGGTCTCATAGCGGGTAATCTAGCTATTATTTTATTTTTAGCAGGTGTTCTTTTGTTTGATGCGTTACACCACAACCTTTTACCGAAATTCAAGGTATATTTGACCTACGATTGCCAGTCGGTAAGCGAAACACGCGGTAAATCTGACCGACTGTATTCAAACAATGCGTCTAAAACGTACGACAACGTCACGCCAACTAGTTGGAAATGACCAAATATTATGGTGAGGGGTTTGGGGGGAAGGTAATAGGGGTGACGGCGTCAAGGTCAAGCAGTTTAGCCACTATTACGTAGTAAAATTATCGATCGGTCAATTTGACCAATGTTTCGTTTTAAGTGTTAAAGTATAAACAAAAAAACATAAAGCATGCCCCCCCATTATAACCACTAACCAAAAAGCAAAACAGGTGTTCACTTCAATCCCAATTAAGCCTGCAAATGCCGTCAACTTCCACCCAAACTGGCCACCGTTTATTTAAGGTGGGCCCCCCACTCTGCTACACCACACATTTGCAAGCCAAATTGGGATTGCTCATGGTCGGGATTCAAACCCTAGCACTTCCGAATGGTTAGAACGCTACACTCGTCAGCGCAGCGCTTTAGCCGGTTAGGCCACCAGTGCATAGGAGTAGAAAGAGCTTACTTGGTTATAAGACATGCCCGATGGCAGTCTAGTGCATACGTGAGCAGGTTCGGTTGCTTGCCCCTACAGGGCAACACGGTCACGTATGCGCTAGTGTCTAACAAGTTCACTAAACTGACGACAGATGCCTCCACCTGCCACTTCTTATTGAATATGTAAATGCGTCGTAAATTACGACTTTGCCAGTTCTAGGGTTTAAGTAAGTTTTCATCGTTACAGTTACAGAATAACTTTCCCTTAAAACATGAGAAAATAATGACGATCTTCTGTTTTGACATCTTCCATCTATTATTATTATGCTTTTATGGCCAACCTTGGACAACTTTAGTCACTTTAATGATTTAAGTCCTTTTCTTTATCTTATTAGCCGAATATTTCTTCATTCTTCCTGATTGTGCTGTTCTCTCTGCATCTGAAACCTCCAATCTCTGTTTGTTTATTTTTAGGAATAATTTGGTATTTTAGTGTGTGTAATTTATTTTAGTAAGTGTTTTTAGGACATCTCTCTTTTCTTATTTTAAATCATCCGTTGTTAAATGTAGGGTTCTTGTGTCCTTCTTGATTTCTGTAATCCATCTAATTCTGCTCTTACTATTCCATAACTTCTCTATTATTCTTCTACTTATTCTATCCTCTGATTTTCTATTAACTGTCCCAGAAATGAAATCTGTTTCTTTTTTATTGTGCTCGTTGCCGGTTTTTATTTCCTTATAAACTGTTTCATTGGTTTATTTATTTTCCTTATTATTTTTATACATTCAATTTGGTGTGATATGATTAGACTAGGTTAATATATTTGTAATCTTGTTTGTTTTATTGCATTAGTCAGTTTCACAAAAATTTTTGTTATTTAAACTACAATTTTTTGCTAATGACATTCATTTATTTTTATGGTAATAAAAATATTAATATTATTGTTATGAGCTATTCTCCAAACTTCACCCTTCAGATATCTTCTATTTATACATTTTCTGACTATCCTCCTTCCACCTTTGAGTAATCTGTCTGTTATTACTGTGTTGGTTTTATGAGTATAGTTTCGCTGGCATATGTTATTTTTGGCTGTGTGCATGTTTGGTAATGTTTTAGTTTGCTAGCTATAGGCATCTTTTGTAATATGTGTTTCTGGTAAGGTGACGTGCATGAACTAACTTGTCTATCCTATTTTGTCATAATGGTTTCTTATTCAAGTTGTATGTCATTATTTCTCCTATGTATTTAAGCTTCTCTAACATTTTTATGTTGTGCTACTCAGTTATTATTTTATGTGTTACTGGAGGTTTAGTTAGCTTTATTTTGCGCATCTTCCATCTATAATGAGATGTTAAATTAAAAAGATTAAGCAAGAAGAGTAAACGGTATCAATGAACTGACACATTATTTCTCCATTAAGTAATTGAAATATTACAACCTTTAACCCTTTAAAGAGTAATGCCTTCAAGAGCTGATAAGGAGTAAGGGGAAAATATCAAATCACACCTCAAAGGAGTAAAACTTTTTTCACAAAATTTTATTGCAGCCTACTGTAAATATATCAGGAAATGTGTATTAAGTTAAAATACTAAAAAATGACCATTTTATAGCTTTTTTCATATGAAAGTCTTTAAAACATGGACACACACATAACGCCATATTACACATTTACGCTAAAAGGTTATGTCTTTTCTCTTTTTTCTCTTTGTGAAGAATGCTCTCTCACTTCACGCTGAGAAAAAGTTATTCGAGCGCTTTTATTTTCCACTAAAACTTCAAGCCGCAGCTGCCATTTCTCGCGCCAAAACTTCAAGCCGCAGCCGCCACCTTTCCCGCCGCAGCCACCATTGTATGATACCCCTCTCTCACAGATGACTTACCCTACCGAATACACCAATACACATGTGCCACAAAACTACACGACTTAAGAATCAAACTGTATCATGTTATAAATATACATAAATATGTATTTGCACAAATTTTGTCAAATGACGTTTGAAAATGTCACTACCGGTACTCCTTTTTGCGTAAACATAAAAAGACGTTTTAAAAAGTCAGTATAATTTTTATGCAAAATAAGGTAATCCTTAAAGAGTTGATAAAATTATCACATTTTTAAAGTTTATCTAAATAGGCCTATCATTTAAAAAATTATCACTTCAAAAATAATCAGTAAATTTCTTATACTGGTACTAACGATTAGAAAAAATTAGAAAAAAATTTATAATTAATTGTTAGACATTATTTGGACCACTATCCCCACCCCTCAGGGTAATACCAAACTTTTTTGAATGTGTTTTGTTGGGTGATGTGAACTTTTTAATATTCTCCATAAGAATAACATTTGGCGCTCTCAGACAACATACTGCGTTTACCATGAGATTGAAGTGAACTTTTCTCTGAAACCATTAGTCATAGACTAATGACTCAAAATTCCAATTGATTAAGTTTTTTAAGGTGGTTTTAATGGTGATGGTTAAATTAATTTATAAAATTGTTGTTTTGAAAGAAATTTTAAAAAGTTTTTTTTTTATTTAGAAGTCCATAACTTTTGAACCATTACTTTTACAGACATTCAGGTGGTGTCCTATTGTTTATGACCTTCAAAGCTATAAACTATGCAATTTTAATCAAAATCATTAGAATAAATTTTGAGAATTTTGTATTTTTCACATTTTTAAGGATTTTTAGGGGTAAACTACCAAGAAATAAAAATTTAAATGTCTGGAGAAATAGCCAAGGTGAACGCTACGGTCTTTAGGTTTGTTCACAGACAGACAGACAGTTTTGCTATTAATTTTCACCTTAAGAAAATTTAGGGGTTATAAATGGTCACTATTGATAATAAGAAAGTAGAACGTAACCAGCACTGAAGGTCAACACTCCCAGACACCAATAAAGATACAGTGGAACCCCTAATATCCAAACTGATTAGGGCTGAAGCCTGTTTGGACTTAGGGGTGTATGGATTCCCGGGAAATAATATAACATACTTATTTAGCCACTGTATTTATGATAAGCGACGGGAGATGCGGTGATTGGGATTATGCAGGCTGGTTGACTAAGTGTTCGAAAGGACAGTGACCTTTGCGGATGAGTGTACAATAAGTCCCATGACATGTCATTATTTCTAGGCCAGAGTGTGCTAAAAGAGTGGTGTGAGAAGAGAGTGTGCTAAAAATAAATCATTCTCCCTCTACTTCCACCCTCACTGAGATGCATCTTGTATCTGTCGGCTGTTAGTAGGTGTTTACCTGCGTATTGGTGCGTATTGCTAACAGTCGAATGACGTGATGTTCATGCGACGCTGGCTTTGAATTGCATCCACATGAAGATTTTCTTCACTTTGACAGTTAAAGATAACAGACTTTAGGAGAAAAACGTGTGTTTGTTCAATCATGTACTATATTTTTTGTGTTAAAACTTAAAAAATAAATTTGTGTAATTAGATAATTTTTTTAAATTTCTAGCAATGTCATTTTTTTATTTTCCTGAGAACGTGTTCGTATTTGCCAGGATTTCTGAATCCCGGGCCTCGGATTTGAGGGGTTCCACTGTATTGAAAAGAAAAAAAAGACTGATAAGCCGAAGTTAACTTCTGTGATGTACCTAATAGAGTGTTCATAACTCAAACCTACAACAATAATCATCAAAGTTTAAAAATAATACTTAATGAAATCCAAGTCTCAACTAGAGTATTTTAAAAACCACTATTTTAAAATATGAATGAATGATTTGATAACCTGAGGCTGTTTTTATATGGTATAACTCACCAGAACTACTTTCACTGATCTGTTGATCCATAGCCAAGTCTATGTAGGCATTGTGAATAGCCTCTTGCACCTGCACCGCAGCAGCCTTGTCAGATGTGGCTGTCTCCTTTAATATCAACTCATCCAGAGTCATTATCTTGTGTTTCAGCATCTTACCTGACCTGTTTGCCCAAAACCTGTAATCTGCAATCATAAATATTTAAATGGTTCTAAAAATATGGTAATTGTAAAATGGTTCTAAGAAAGAATAAAAAAATATATTAATGAAGAAAGATTTTTTTAAACTAAAAAACCCATATTTGGTTAGTTTCCTCAGTCAAAATATAAATGATTCAGGAAATGTATGATCTTGATTACTATCTTCAATTCTACTTCATACCAATAACAACTAAACATCCTAAATATGTTATGATACCGCTCAATAGTATGATATGGAGATTCTAGTGTTAACATTAACAAAAAGAAATTGAACTAAACATCATTACCACAAATCTATGAAATCTCTGCCATCTCACACTTGGTGGCATGCAGACGACGCCTGCCAGATATAGGGTTAATTTTAGTGAAGTTAAACCTACAGTAGTTGTAAGTAGAAATCCAAACATCTTAAAATGAGACTAATTAAATGTAAATGGCTACACCTTCCACAGGTGCCAGGATTTCAAATACTTGAAAGTCACTGTAGATGAGTATAATGATGAAGAAAAATGAAATATTAAAACTAGACTCTTGCAGGAAAATTTATGTTATTTGGCACTCCAGTAACTGCCAAAGAACAAAATCCTCTCCAAAAACACCAAATTAAGGCTCTACACTTGTATAATTTTACACGTTGCGCAATATGGGTCGAAGGTATGGACACTCACTAAAAATGGCAGCAGAAAACCTTGCAAAAAGGTGACAACCACTGGAACCCCCAAGACTGCGATGGAAAGATGAGGAGCAGAAGGACATGCGGAAGCTCAACATTATAACAGACCTAATGCAACACGGAGAAGGATGGCAAGCGTACCTTTAGGGTTTGAGAGGCCAACGTAGGTAGTGGTAAGTAAGATAAGGCTAGGTTTAAGCTAAGTAGTACCTCGACCAGGGTTTGGACCGTTTCCAAACAAAACATTTAAATACACCTACAAATAAACTTTAACATAAGAGGTGAAAAAGGTTTGATCACTTACCAGAAAATGGAGCCCCGTGGAAGACGTTCAGTATTCCCTTATTTTGGTTCCTGGCCTCATCCATCAGTCTTGGCCTGCACCTCAACTCTAGGCCAAGAGGGTCTTTGGGGAGGTGTGACATATTGTCAGGTTCATCGAGTAGTTCTAGAGCAAATCATATGGTTACCCCACAAGAATTATTAAGCATGCAGTCCTGGTTACAATATTGTATTATTATTATTCTATCACAAATGCTGATTGCTACACAATACTTTGACATTATGTTATCTTAACGCGTGTACAGTATTATTACATTTAAAAAAGATTAAAATAGTAATAATAATTTTTTTTTATTTATTATTCATTAATTTGTTATTGATTGTTTTTTCAAGCATATTAAATTTATATGTTTGTGTTATCATATGTTTCATTTTGTTGTAATTGCTATTAATTCACAAACATATGGCAACTAGTGTGTGCGTCGAATACTGGCTTATCAGCCCTGTACAGTTCTGTCCTATGCTTTCAAAATGTTGAAGACTATCAACTCGCTCGCCAGGTGTGAGGTTCTCTCAGTGATACGGTTTCTGTTAGCAAGGAACTCTTCTGGTGCAGAAATTCATCAAAAGATTTTTGAAGAGTATGGCGATACTGTTTAGAATGAGAGCAAAGTGTGTAAGTGGACACAAAAGTTTAAAGGTGATTGTGACTACATCCATGATGAGGACGAGGATTATAGAATTATGATTTGCCTTGAAAAAACCAAGAAAAAAATAGTTTACTTTTTATGAAATTAAAAAATAATTGATCATACAAAAACTTTAAATGAATCTTTATTATTTCTTAAATTAGTATTTAAACACCTTTCAAATAATGTAAAAAATAAATTACAATTGTTTTGCAGACATTTTTCTGTTCCAACTCGTTTTCTTTACTTCATTTATACAAAAATAGGTGTTAAGCACACAAAATGAACTGAAAAAACGTAAGCAATAAAAAGTAAAACAGTCAGATGTTCAAACTAATCAGCTGGTTGAAGAACATTACTGTTTTCATTATTTTAGGCTATACTATTTTATTACTCTATGTGTAATATGCAGTGTTGCATTTTCCAATCTGCCTGCCACTGTGGTTTGTTTTGAAAACCTTATGTTATTTATTGCCTCAAAGCATTTCTTTGGGGAGAAAGCCGTATTGGTTTTCCTTCATAAGACAACACACTTTTTAAATCCAGTTACCCTAAAAACGGATTTTTTCTTTATCAGTTCAAATTCATGACTTCATGAACAAAACTTTCTTTACATTCTATGAGTAGGGGAGAAAATAAAAATTGCCTCCAGGTCTAGACTATTCCATGATGCCTCCTACATTATAAATAATTCTTAAAAATAGAAATAAAGGTCAAATTAAACGAAATTGCTTATTTGTTAATTAGCAACCAATCACTAACCAATCACTTCCTTTTCAATATCAGCTTGGCTTAAAGATATGAATGGACTGTTAATGATTGTTGAATGATTTGTTAATTCCACGGTATTAGAAGCACTCTGAGTTGAAAACTTGCTGTTTGTTGCCTTTGTATTTTTTCTACTTAAGTTGCGCACAAGGACATCTCCATTGGTAGATAAATTATTGACATCTGAAAATTAAAAAAATTCTACCACAATGAATTAAAAGGTTTCTTAACACTAGAATTGGCAAGCTTTTTACTTTTAACTGTAACATAAAAATAATTACTCATATCTTCTTGAAATATTTAGTATAAACAAAAAAAGCATAAAACATGCCCCCCTTATAACCAATCACCATAAAAGCAAAACAGTATCCACTGCAATCCCAATTAAGCCTACAAATGCCAATAACTTCCACCCAAGTCGGCCACCATTTGTTTAACCCTAGAAATGGCAAAGTCGTAATTTACGATGCATTTACATATTCAATAAGAATTGGCAGGTGGAGGCATCTGTCGTCAGATTAGTATACTTGTTAGACACTATCGCCTACATGACCGTGTTGCCCTCTGGGGGCAAACAACCGAAACTGCTCTCGTAGTACACGAGCCTGCCACCGGGCAGGTCTATAACCAAGTAAGCGCTTTCTACTCCTAGGCACTGGGTGGCCGAGCCGGCTAACGCGCTACGCTGACGAGCGTAACGTTCTAGCCATTCAGAAGTGCTAGGGTTCGAATACCGACCATGAGCAATCCCAATTTGGCTTGCAAATGTGTGGTAAAGCGGAGAGGGGGGCCCACCTTAAATAAACGGTGACCGGCTTGGGTGGAAGTTGACGGCATTTGTAGGCTTAATTGGGATTGCAGTGGACACCTGTTTTGCTTTTGTGGTTAGTGGTTATAAGGGGGGAGGGCATGTTTTAAGCTTTTTTTGTTTAAACTTTGATATGTCAAGAAGATATTTATAACTATTTGTAATTTGGGTTTATAACTGTTTGCTAAGTTTAAATTAGGTATAGCATTATTGTCAACTAAATCACAAAAATAATCATTTAAAACATTACTCACTACTTTCGCATCTGATGTTAAACAATAACCAAATAACTGATGTAACCTCGCTTTCAAACAAAAAAACATAAGGAAACAGTTCAGAAATGAATGCAAACACATTATAGCAGTGAAATAACAAACTACAGCGATATTTTGCGGCACATATTATCAGAGAACGTCGTTTTACGGTACTGGAGAACGATGTATCAACTCTTTTTTAAGTAATTTTTTTTAGAATTTCGCGCTGATGATATATGTCGGCAAAAATCGTTAAGGAAAAAATCGAAAGGAAAAGAAAAGCAAAAAAAGAAAATGCAAAAGAAAAGAAAGGAAGAAAATCGTTAAGAATACTTATTATTCTACACTATAATATATCTATTCATATTTAACCCCAAAATACCTACAAAATTAGCCTTTAAAGTTCCATGAATAAAAGTAACTGTTGGGTGTTTGTTGGATATACAATCAGGGCCGGCTTTACAAATTTGCTACCTGGCCATCCCCGCAAGGGAAAAATAATAACTATTTGTAATAATTTGAATATTAACCCTTTACCAACTAATTATTTTAGTATAGGGGGAAATTTGTTTTTTTGTTTTACGTGGATTAGGTTCAGAAATGGTATAGTTGCACTATAAATCCCAACCCAAAACATGTTTGTGTGTGTTCGCGTCGCCAACCCCGTAAGTGGTTTCGAGGTTTATATGCTTACTACGGTTCCTGAGTGATTTTAGTGCACTGAAAACTATTACAGTGTGAATCTTAATGACTGAGTAAGATCAGTAGCTATTTCACGCCTTATAGAAGTGCAAAACGGCGAAGATCTTGTTTGTCTCCTACCTCTTCGAGTGACTTTGAGGCGTGCATTGGACTAAGTAGCATGGGAAACGATGAGGAAAAGGTGGGTATTCTTACTAAGGGTCAATTGAGAGGTGCTTTGAGAGATGTTATGTCAGAGCTGCTGGACACTAAACTCTCCACCTTAGCAACGAAAAGTGATTTGATTAATCTTGGGAAAACGATCTGCCTTATGATGGCGATATAGAATGTATCATGAGCAGAGTTAGAGACTTAATAAGTTTAGGCTACTCTGTTTACTGAGATTTCCCACGAGAGATTCGTATAAAACGTGCGTGTTTGGCGGCAGTTAGGGCTTTGGTCAGGAAAGTGATCGGGCACCAGAGAATGCCGCTAGTACATCACCACCTCACTATAGACGAGTGTAGGTTTACTTGGGAGGATTGTAAACTCTTGTCGGGTCAATAGAGTGGTGTAGAAAAGCTGCAGAATATGTTTGGACATGATTTCTCTGCCTTCGTGAGTAGTCCTTGGGACCCACCACCACATCAGGATAAGAGGAATGAAGGTGTAACACAGTTGGCACGTGCATTAATTACATCTGATACTGAGTTGGAGGAAGGCATGATAAAGCAAGAAACACAATAAGCGAGTGGGCGGAGGTGAGAAATGGCGGAGGTGACAGCAACAGGAGAGGAACAGGGAAGGTGACAACGCCAGCGGCAGCGGGTCCAGCGAGCTACTCTCAAGCGCTACAGGGCTAGGGAACCGACGCCAATCCAGCGAGTGACGAACATCAGGACAACACAACAGAGAAAAATGTGCAAGTGTTGGAACAGGTTGTTTAATAATAGTTAGTTATATTATTTGTTGGATTAAAAGAAGTTAGATGATTTTTCATTTTATTGATTTTGTAAATGAATATGACATAATAATACTTTTGGAAACATTTATTTCAGAGAGAGATTTTGAATTTATTTCTCAGAAATTTAAAGGGAAAATTTAGAATAACAGTTAATTTTGCAGAGAAAACTGATAACTATGGAAGGCACATAGGTGGGTTGATTGTCTTAACCCATTCCCGTCTAATGACGCACATTGGACGTCCACTTATTTCGCTAGACAGATGTCTAAAGACGTACGTCCGCAGGCGGTTATGAGCAAACAATGTGCATTGCCTTCTTATATTTTGACTTAGTTATTTTTTCCGCAGTTAGGTGTGCTAGTTCATTTCTCATCAGATAGATGGTGTTGGCGTCCTCTCTTAAATCATCGTACTTTGTGTCCAATTTTCTGTATTAACAGTAAATTATTTTATCATTCGCACAATTTCTTCAGCGATTGTATTTATTGATGAGGATACAGTAATATTGATTTTTTTTAAGATTTATCACTAACCATTTATTACTGCGGGTGACTAGAAGTAGATGTGCCAAGTGAAATAAAGGAATCATTTGAAAATTAAATAAGTCTTGATGAAACAGCAGTACCTATTGGATTAAAGACTGAGATCTTGTAATTTTCTTAGATATTATTTAAGGAACAAACGGGTACTTATTTCTAAGCACACCACTTGGAACTAGTGAAAAGGTACAGTAATAATTTTTTTCTTGCTAAAAGTGATTGCATACGCAGTTAAATGGTACAAGTAACAGGGCAAAGAAATCAAAACATATAATTCATGAAGTTACTGTTAAATTTGTCAGGCTAGTGACGCACAGTCATAGTGAACAAGGCTCGATTTTTGTTCAGACCGGAGGGCCTCAGGCGTCAACCGTTCTGTCCGACGGGAATGGGTTAATAAACTTAAAAGTCACCCTTCATTGACCTTGTTTCATTTACCGAAATTAGGGAATTAATGTTAATTCAGATCAATACAAAATATATGGTAATTAATTGATTTTGCACCTCTATAATTTAATTGTAATTTCTGGAAAAGATTTTGAGCATTTTTCAAACTGTTTAGTTGATTTGGAACTGGGAAACTTAATTATAATGGGAAATTTAAATGGAGGAGTCGGGAATGAACAAAATGTGACTGAGCTTTCTGTAGCCGAAATAGATCCTTTTTTGAATGATTAAGCAAGTCTAAGGATAATACGCCTAATACAAGGGGTACACAAATATTAAAGTTGTGCGAGAATTTAGGTTTAATTATTTCAAATGGTACAACCATAAATGATGCTAATGCTGAGTATACTGTTATTGGGGCTACTGGTTCTTCTGTCATTGACTTAGCTGCTGTGTCAATTGATGGTTTACATTTGGTAGAAGGGTTTATAGTGGTGAGTGATGCTGGATCAGATCATATGCCCATTGAGGTTTGTACAAAGTTTATGGACGTAAACTCTAATATCAGAGTGTGTGATAGGAAATTACCTTTATTGCCAAAACTTAAATGGTCAAATGATAGCAAACAATTGTATAGCATGAGAGTAAATCGGAATAGGGATAAATCGGGAGATAATCAAGAGAATATCGATAACATTATTAAAATAATATTTGAATTGGCTCAATACAGGCCAAAACGAAATTCTAATTTTAATAATAAACAAAAGTGGTTTGATTAAGAATGTTTAGCTATGAGAAGGTGTAAATTCAAATTGTTAAATAGAATGTTAGAATGTTAAATAGAAGTCAAATTGTGAAAATGTAAGAGAAAAGTAAGTAAGTAAGTAAAAAATTAGTTAATTAGTCAGGTAACACCATATATATTTTAAGGGATGTCTTTGATTTGTATCTTCAAATTTGAATTTATACTTTTTTACCCAATCAAGGACAACCAGTAGAATCTCATGAAACATATTCTTATGACATTAGATTGCATGAAGTAGTACAATTCTCTTAAGCAAAACCTTGAAACCTTAAACAATATGCAATATATTTCACTATGCAATGCTCAAACTCACCAGAGTTGTAGCTTTTACTACCATGCACCTTGAGTTTCAGAGACATGGACAGATCATTTAAAACATTTCTGTAAAAATCTTCCAGTTCTAGAGATGGTACTTTATCATAAGTTTCCAGAGGTAGAAGCATCATGTCTGTTTTGTAATAGTTGGTTAAAACACGCAGCATTCTGTCCTCATTTATTATGTCCCTGAGTAAGTGAAAAATTCAAGAACTTTAGGATCAAAAACAAGAAAATTAATAACTTAACAAATTGGCAGCTAAAAACACACACAATAGGTGTATACGGTCAAGAATGATAACTTTTTATTTCTAATTTCTACCAAACTTTACTTATAGAATGATCAAATATGAAGCCAAAATGACATAAGAAGCAAAAATCGCAGCTCAGCAGCCATTTTGAAACTATGGCACATGCACCCAGGAACCCATCTGCACTCACTCGAGTTTTTTTTTTACTTGAAGACCAATACAGACCAGCTGCCCAAAGCAATAGTTATTATTTGTGTTAAAAAATTTGTTAATTTAAATAAGTGAATAAAATTAATTTTAATTTACTACAAGATTATAGTTTTTTAACCAACCCAAAACTAAACTTCATGTCGTTAGTTTAAATTTTTCTCTACATTAGAGCCCTTTTATGTATGCGTTTTTGTACGAACGACAAAACAATGGACGTTCTTAAATACATTGGAAAAAATTAGCATGTTGTCTATTCCTATCACATGTCACAGTGTTTTAGGCACAGACAACAAATTTAGTGACGAACATCAGTACAAAGTACACGGTAGTATGTGGCTGTATTTATGCAGACGCATGACAACACACGTTTCCTATTCTAAGCCACAATGCAGCCAACCTCCCGCATTCATGGGCTACACGAAACAGTTCAGTAGTTCACTAGTACACGTGCAAAAAAACTACTACTAGTACAAACTACTAGTAAACTAAACTACTAGTAAACTAAACTACTAGTAAACTAAACTACTAGTAAAACTACTAGTACACTAGTACAAAAAAGTGCATGTAATTATGGTTATAATAGTACATAGTTTCTTCAATTTTTTAAAATAATGGAGCACCAGATGTTTAATTTGTTACAGTTTTACTATGTGTATATTACACAACCCATTTCAAAAATGAAAAAATGAATGTTAAGATCTTCTAACCCTTTCATCTTTCTACCCAGGTGTGTTTGCTAGAGCTATCTTTTTCACAAGAAAAAAATGCTATTTTTACATTTAAAGTGAGAACTAGCACAAACTATGCAATCAATCAAAACTATTTTTAGAGTCTCTTTCAGAAGTGGAAAAAATATTTGAGCATTTACTAAGGATCTTACTTATGAAACTTATTGTGAACTTATTGTGCTAAAAATGATTTAAAAAAACAAAAATATACATTACCTATCAAAATCTGGAAAATATATCTGAACATTAAATGGGCAGGGGTTAGAAATGGAAAATTTGCTTTCAATGGGACCACTAAATGGAACATGAGTTCCAAACTGGACGGTTTTTGGAGAAACAGTTACTTTTGGCTCAACACCATACCCGGACAGACGAACCATTAATACCTCTGGGTTATGTTTAACATCAATCATCAGCATAGTCTCATAAAAACTCTGGAACAAAAATCATTATGATTGAATTGATGTAATATCTCTATAAGTTGTAAGAATAGCATGCTAGTGAAGAAACATTTTAGAAACTCTACTACTTATTTCATGCCGATGAGTAAATACCCACAAAAGCATTATATTTAACAATGATTTTTTATACACAACAGTTTCACTTACAGTAATAATAACATAGATAATAACATAGCAATAATAGCAGCTTAAGTTTAGAGTGATATCTCCAAATGCAACATCTACAAACACTAAAATTGTCTATTGTCGTAGCACCACACATAATTTCAATTTTTTTCTTTTCATGTCTAACTCTATTAATTTGATTAAATATTAAAACTCACAGTTATTATTTTCAGTAAAATATTATTATTCTTTTATTCTTAACAAAGTGAAACAGTTTTAAAGTACATAAATTCATTTAGCATTGTGTAATAGATTTTAATGGAGTCAATAAATCTGCTAACAAAATTAAAATTGACTTGGGAAAAAACTTTTCAAGTACATTATTCCATTAAAAAAAATTCTTTTACCGTACCGAGGTTCGGTACAAGGCTGGAACCGTACCGTACCAATTTTTTCGGTGCACCGCAGACCCCTACTGGAAATAAGTTATTTTTTGACTTGACTTTGTTTGTCACATTACAACAGGCTAGGCCTGAATTTGGCTTACGCCCTAGGGGCTCACTCCATGTCCAGGCACTTTTTTTAGGTGATCTGGACCTCTTTGCGGTCCAGATGGCTTTTCTTCTCTAGAAGGATGCCCCGGACGAACTGTGACAAACAATCCCAGGTCCCTCGTCCTCAAGGATCTTCTGGTAGACTGTGTCCACCGTGAAAACATCAAGTTTTCGTGCAGCCTCCAGGCAGGGCCTTTCCTAACGGGGGCAGCAGAAGAGAGTGTGCTCCGCATCGTCGGGATCGCCTGGGCAGTAAATGCAATCCGGTAAACCGGTTTTGCCCATCCGATACAGATACGACTTGAAATAGCCGTGGACTGTCAGAAACTGAGTGAGAAAGTAATCCATCTTGCCATGCCGCCGTTCTACCCACGGTTGGACATGCTCTATGAGTCGTGCAGTCCATCATCCTCGGGCGTCGTGCTCCCAGCTGTGTTGCCACTATTGGAGGGTTCGGGAGCGTAACCAACTAAGATGATCTCCTCTGGCATGTCGAATCTCAGAAGGCTGTCATAAGCGACGTTCCTAATGGAATACAAAAGGTGTTACGAAGCGCATCCAACACATCGACCCACCTCGCCGAGTTGAAAGCATTCTTGACATCAAGCGTAACAAGAAGCACCACTCGGTGGGAGAAATGTTTGTGGCTCTCGGCCCTCCCCACGGCTTTCTTGACTTCGGTGATCGCGTCGATTGTTGATCGGCCCTTTCTGAAACCGTATTGCCGTGGGGACAGATCCCCAGCAGCTACCAAGGCAGAAGTTAGTAGACGTGAGCGAACATCATAAAAAATTAAGTAGCAGCCAAACAGTATAACTAGTAAAAACAGTCACTACAGATGACCAAAACGTCGTAAGAGAACAGCCCACATGGCAGCACTGAACTGGCAAAGATTTTCACTAGACAGGACCTAAGGGAAGAAACCTATTCTGGTTACTTTTGGGTACACCCTTTAATATTAAAATGACCATTAAAAATAAATATGATTTGCTAGACTAACAACTTACTTTGTACAACAACTGTTTAGTTGTTGTTAGAAAAACAAATAAATCTTAATTTTTAACATGCCATCAAACCTCAGAAGACTTTGCATAGGGGTTTAAAAAATGGTATATTAAAAAATAATTGAAAATAAGTTTAAAATTAATAATTAATTAAATTATTAAAATTTAGCAAGGATCATTTTGGTTTCTCAAACTCTCTTTTAAAGAAAACTGTATCTTTTTTCGTCGTTCCTTTGACTTATCTTATTAATATGTGTTTGTTTCATGGCCATTTTCCTGATATATTAAAACTTTCTGTAGTGCACCCTATTTTTAAAAAAGGCAGTTTTAACGAAGTTAGTAATTATCGCGCCCAATTGCAATTGTGCCTATTTTGTCCAAAGTTTTGGAGTTTGTAATTGGTATGCAGCTCACTGTTTTTCTAGAAAGTAATCATATATTAAGTAAAAGTCAATTTGGCTTTAGAAAAGGCCTCTCAACCACAAATGCCATCATTCAGCTGGTTAATTCCATTTTAGATGCGTTTGAGCATAAAAGCTTTGCTTCAGCAACGTTTTTTGACATGAGCAAAGCATTTGACAAGGTGTCCCACCAAATCTTGTTAGATAAGCTGAGACATTATAAAATAGCTGGTAATGAACTCGGAATGTTTCACTCTTACTTAGATAACAGGGAACAGTATGTCTTGACAGCATCAGGTGCTTCAAATGTGAAACGAGTAACAGCCGGAGTGCCCCAAGGCTCAGTCCTTGGGTCTCTACTGTTCCTCGTTATGATAAATGACCTGAGCTCTAGTGTGCCTGCCACTGTCGTCCTTTACGCTGATGACACCACTGTAGTCAATGTAAATAAAAATTGTAGACAAGTTTTGGCAGACTCTGAAAATTCTAAAAATATAGTTAAAAATTGGCTGTCTACAAATCAATTGGCTTTAAATGAGGAGAAAACCTCCACCCTGATATTTAGTTTAAGAGAGGAACAGGTTGATATCAATGTTCCTAATCCTAGGTTCCTTTATATCACCCTGGACCCGAAACTTAATTGGCTACCACATATTATTGGACTTAAAAAAAACTGTGTTCCAGTGTTTTTGCCCTGCATAGGCTCAGTGCCTCTTTGGACGTGGACGGCATGAGGCAGGCATACTTTAGCCTCTTTCAAACCCATGTAACCTATGGTCTTGTGGTGTGGGGCTGCTCCTCGCACATACAAGAGATCCTCATAATTCAAAAACGTGCTTTACGCATCATTGCAGGTGTAGGTAAATTGGATCATTGTAGGCCTATTTTTGAGGACCTAAAAATACTTTCTGTCATTAGTTTATATATATTCCATTGCTTACTTTATATTAAAGCAAATCTGGATCTTGTGTGTGAGCGGGGGGCAGTCCACGCTTACGGGACACGCATTAGGGAAACCCTAAATGTTCCGAGAACTAGATTTAAAAAAACTGATAAATCGATTTTGATACAATCTAGTAAATTTTATAACAAATTACCAAAAGAAGTTCGCAATATGAATTATAGGCTTTTCAAAAAAAAAATTCAATGTTTCCTTTTTAAAAACTGTTTTTACAATATTAATGAATTTTTGGCTAAAAACTGGTCAGTTGAGAAATTCAGCTGAAAGCCTAATTCTAAGTAATTTACAAATGTATTGTGACAAACCAATGTATTTATGTAAATATCTACTGGCGAATAAAGAGTTCTGAGTTCTAAGAAAAACTCAAACTATTCATAGATAGCTTCAATTTACCTCTTCTTTGGGCAAAAACCCTATTTCTAAGAGCTCTGCTACTTTTGGTTCAAAAACTCCTGAGTTTTTGTTCACTGTAAATCGTACAAGCTCTTCTGGGAGATACTTTCCCTGTTTCTTCCGTTTCATAGCAACTAATTCCATATTCCATTCTGCTTTCACAGCTCCACTGTAATTTCAAAGATAATTAAAAAATTTATCATCAGATAAATGATAAACATAAAAATTAAATACCTATAAGGAGAATGAAATCCTACAAACTCCTTTGAGAATCTTTTTTGGAATTACACAGTTACAACCAACTTTTGGAAACTGTTGATTGGCTGGTCTTGTAGATCAAAATTGATCATACAAAGATGACACTTCTGGCCTCCTGACACACACCATATGACATAACAAATTGGTTTTCATCTTACAGGTTTAAGTAAAAAATTTACAGATAATAATTTTTAGGCCGCTAATTTCTATTTTTCATAAATCTAATTGGTTAGTAGTCCACTGTTAGTGTTCTACTCTATAGTCAGAACATGCATGCCTGTTATTTTACTGTTACACTGTGTTTCTCAAAGGTACAAATGCATGAGTACAGAAAGTACTGAGACATATTACTTATCTTGTGATGCACTTCAATCTTACTCTTTAACTTTTTAATTTATCATAATTATTAGTATACAAACCTATTCTTTAGCAGAAGACACATTTTCTTACACTGACCACACTGCACAATGCCAAAGTCCATAACAGTGCAATCCACTATAATATATGGAACGGTGAACAAAGCTTTTAAATATAAAGGAACTGTGGCCCCGCTTGCAACCTGAGAACATAACAGTTTTTGTTAACCCGCCGTTGGTCGAGGTCACATGAGCTACAAGGATAGTCGAGGGGTGAGCTCACCTTTAAGCGAATTTTCCATATGGAAGAAGCTATTACCTCTCATGGTGACACTTAAGCCCGGGACCATGTTATTTTTTCGTCTTTAGGTGCCCAGAGGCCAAAAACAATAGTCGTTAAAATTTGTATATATATATATATATGTATACAGTATTTGTATATATATACAGTATATGTATATATATGTGTGTCTTTGAACACGACAACTCTCGTAAAAATGGTCCGATCATGACCAAATTTGGTAGAGACGTGTATTCCTACATTTGCTCGGACGAGTTCGTACTCATATGAATGAATGAATTAAAAGGAGTAACAAAACTGGGCAATCTGGTAACAATTTATGAACATTTTTTGGACTGCGACAATAGAGGCTTGAAAGGAAGTTTTTGAAACTTGAGGAAGTTATGAGGAATCTAACTACAGAATCTTTGAAATTCATAATGGCATTGGTTATTAATTACTAAGATTATTTTATTGGACTTTTCCAACGCATCTGTGTTTTTAACGACCAACGTTTCTGGAGGTGGAGAAACGCGTTTTCAAGTGACTACAGTACCTAATAATAACATTGAAATTAAAAGTTTTGGTTAAAGGTCCAATATGTAGATAGTTATAGATTTATAACTAAAACTTTTCATATAAATGTCATAATAAATTATGTTACTTTTTGGAAGAGTTCAATAAAATAATATTAGTAAACGTAACTACACTTTTGACTAACCCTGTATATAAATTACAAATTATTTGTATTTTGCGCTGATTCTAATGGTGCTAAGAAAACCCACCACATTTTTGAAAAAAATTATACGTCAAATCCATAAAACTCATATTTGTTGTACTAGTCAAGCAAATGTGAAAATGAGTAATCTTTCAAACAAACATAGACTTTGTATAATTCGAGCTGAGATGTAAAACGATAAAGATTTTTTTAGTCTTCGCTTTCATCCATGACGCTGAGAGGCCGATAGCAACCGCTCAACAATGAGGTCATTTTTGGTGAACCAGATGGAAGTTGATCAACGAGAACAGCATTTTCATACTTCCTAATGCATATATAAGTAATTTCAGTCATAAAATTTTCAGCTTCACTAAAAGTGTTATAAGTTTTTTCAGCATTGAATGTGTTAAACTCCAAAGTATTTTTTTCATATGATATAAAAACCATGCATTTATATTAACAAATGTATTTTAGAGAAAAATAAAATAAAAAATACTCACGCCTCACAAAATGGCAGATACTGCTATGACTATTGGTTGAAAAATCAAAAAAATGTGAAATAACAACAGGTTGGCCAACCAAGTAAAACAATATTTATAATTGCTTTCTAAAGAACATAGCAACACCATTTATTGGGAAAAGTTGGAACTACTTGAGAAATACTGCATATTTATCGATCATGTGGTCTAGCATTCAGTCCGCACACGGTGTCACGAATCCAAGTTGTGTGTCAACCCCAATGGGTTAATTGTTAATTGTTGTGGATATGAATACCATTAAAAATTTAGTTTCATTTAACATCACTGTTTAGTTTACGTATTACAGTAAAAAAAAATTTTTACAATTAAAATTACTGTTTTGTTGCGTGTTTTCAGTACTTTTGTGAATAACTATCTGAATACCCCAAATGATCGAAAGTTCACTGTAGTCTGGAAACAAAATTGAATAGATAACCATGTTGCATGGAGGCAGGCGAGAAGTCGGAAGACTCCAACCAGCCAGGGGGAGCTGAGGGAAGCGATGTACAGGGCGATGACCTGGACCTCTCTAGCCTCAATATAGCAACCCCCAAGATGGTAGAGAGCACCCTAGATGGCGAGGAGGATGCCATCCCTCAAGAAAAAGTTGGGAAGGGATCTCCTCAACTTTAGGATAGCCCAGGTAAACCTTCATCATGCCAAGGGGGCCTCGGCCTTGGTCTTGAGAAGATTTTCCCGGGAGGGACAGATGGTGGTGCTGATCCAGGAACCCTGGGTTCTCAGAAAGAAGATTTTGGGCCTCCAGAGCAAGGAGGAAAGAGTACCTATCACGGGACCTAGTGCCAATTAGAACCTGTCTAAGCATAGGGGGCACCGACCGATTTCTAACCGGACACTGTAGGCTCAGGGGTCATCTGAGCAAGATGGGCATTGTCCAAGAGGGTGAATGCCGCTTCTGCCAATCTGGGGAGGAAACACCTAGACACCTATTGGCTGAGTGTGACGCGATAGGTCAGAAGAGAGCCAGAAGCTTGGGAACACACCAGGTGGCGGTGGAGGATTTTCCAAAGTTAGAACCCCTCGTTATACTAAACTTTATTAAGGCATTAGGACTAGAGGGGGTTCTCTAGGCAAGAACTAGAGACTAGTCTGGGGGGCACAATAGATCTCAGGTCGCAGTGCAATCTTTCCCCTAGATTTTATCAAGTATCAAGTATCAAGTAACCATGTTGCATTGATCATAGATTGCCTGGAAATATTAATTATCAATCAAAATGTTATTTACAATATTAGTGCTACAAACTACCATACAAAAGAGTAGTCACAAAGTTTTTTAAACATTTTATTGTGTTAAATTTTTTCAAGTTAAAATTTATAAGTAATTCCAGAAAATACTTTTATTAGTTTTAGGTAAGGTGAAATAAAACATCCTAATTCAAAGGGAAAACCTATTTTATTCTGTAAAATTCAATTCCATGAACCTAAAAATCTAATATTATTTAGTTTAATCCAGATGATTCGGACTTGGATAAACCAGACTTTACAATTACCCGATGTATCTATTACATTTATTATTAAAAATAAATTAATATATATTGAAATAATAAAGTAAGCATAAAAAAGTTTAATCACATCACAGCTTATTTGCCACAATCAAAATTGGCAGCTGGTCTGTTTTTTCAATGCACTGCTTATTGAAGAGAACTTTCTAATTTTTTTTTAATTTTTTTTATTTTGATATAGTTTTCTTTACCTGCAAGTAGAAAGTAAGATGTACAGCTTCCTCTTTGCTCAGGTACTTCTGTGCTGTCGGCTTGATGGTTATGTCCAGCGGCACAGATTTCCCCACAGGCAAACCCAGATGGTTCTGGAAGCTCACAAAGAATCCTAGATGCTTGAGCTTCTTCTCCACCATGGGCAGAATGAGTTTAACGTCACACCTCACAAGCCCCCGGTTCTCCACCTGTATCGTAACATCGGTTGTCGTACCCAGGACTACACTCCCCAAGTCTGAAATAAAAACAGTGTTCATGTAAGTGTAAACATTATATGAGAGCAAATACCCCCATGGCAGGCAGACCTGCGTACTCAGCGAATTTCCAAATCAATAATAATATATAACAGGTTTGATCAATATCCGTAGTAAATAAGAGAAATTTTCTATTCAACATAAAATTAACATGTGAAAGAGAAAGCAGGTTTGCTGCTGTGAGGAATGCTAAAAGTAGGCATTTTTACAATAAAACATTTATATTTTGACCATATAACAACTTTTATCAATAGTTATCTTCTGTCCATAAATAAATGAGTTTGCCTATTCTTCATAAGATTCACATGGGAAAGAGTATGCAGGTTTGCTGCTGTGAGGAACACTGAAAGTAGGTCTTTCTAGCGTAAACAATTTTTATTTTGACCATTAATACCAAGTTTCATCAACGAATGTCCACAAATAGAAGAATTTGGTTCTTCTCTATATGATTAACGTGGGAAAAGATTATGCAGGTTAGCTGCCATGATAAACACATAAACTATGATTTTTAAGCATAAATGGATGAATCTCAACCACATGAAGTTAAATGTCAAGTTTCACCCAAAAATATACATTGATAATTGATAATATATTTTTTCCTCATCATCCATAAGATTAACATTGGAGCCCCAAAGTACAACATACTGTGTTTAGATTTTTACTTTAAGGGACTAAATTTTTAAGCTGATTCAAAACGTGAAAGATCAAGTTTTTTAATTACATATGAAAAATGCAAAAAAAAAATGTTTTAGTACAAACCCCCCCAAAGCCAGTTATACCAAAATTGATAGTGAGCAGTGAACTTACTGATAGTGTGTATTGATAATAAAATACATTATAGTTTTTTATTTGGGTTGTTCATCCTTTGTTTCATAGACTTGAGAAAATGATTTCCCCTCATTAATTATATAATAGAAGCAAGGTTTGTTTATATATTTGCACAAGGATCTCGAAAATAGCTCTACGAATTTCTTTTAATTTAGAAAATGATTAATTTTTGAGTAGAAAATATGTTCTGGACAGGTCTAATGTCCAGGAAAATTCCGGGTTTCTTGTAATATTAAGTTTAAAATCTAAAAAATTAACATTAAGCTTATGAAGAATCATTTGATTCTTCATAAGCTTAATAAAACAATATTTAATTAATTTGTAAACAATACAAATCAAAACATCTGTTTATAACCGTTTGTAACCAGTTGTTGATTGAAGATGGTGGTGAACAGTATGTGAATAGAGGTTTTGCATAAATATTTATTTTATGTATGTAATAAAGTAATAAATGAAAAATTATCAAATTACTAAACAATTTGTAAAACTAATGGGTGAAATGACTAAGTGAAATAAAAGCAGAGAAAAGGATTTCGGAATTGTTCCTGTTTTGATAGAAAACTTATTCATTATATTGCTTGAAGCCTACGTAATAAATCAATTGGTGTAAATTAAAATTAATAAAAAATAATAAATTTAATAACAATTTAAATTTAATAATAATTTAATAAATTTAACTTAATATAAATAAATTTGCTTTTCAATCCTCGTTCTGTCTCTAACACAATCAGTTGATCATGGGCTAATAATAACAGTATGGATAAACAGTTGAGTTTGGCTAACACCTTAAACAACAGCGATGCTCAGCAGACGCTGTGGCTCAGTGCTAGCGCAGAGGATTCACATGCGGAAGCTAATGAGATCTATCCCCGTCCGGGGTAGGCAATATTTTGGTTCAGAGTTTGTGCAAGTTAATAACAAAAGTGTTTATGCTATATTAATCAAGGTGTATTAAATCGGTTTTATTCAAACCATATAAACTGTGTTTCCATTTAGTAATAAATGTGTTTTAATTTTGCTAATTAACTTATATAATACATGTCTTACTCTATCCGAGGAATGCTCGATCACCATGTACTATATTATAAAGTAACTATTGTTTTAAATTGAAATTCGATAAAAAGTGGCTTGCAGTGCTCTCTGAAATTAAATTTGTTGAGTGTTCCAATAGCCTTCTTTTGAATTATTAATTTATCTTCTACTCTATTCAATTGCAATTTCAAAAAAAATATTAATCCTCATCTGAATACTGATTCAAAATAGAAAAAGTACGCTGTTCTTAAATTCTCTTTATGAATAATATCCGACAGTTGGCTCAAGAGATAAATAACTCGTGATAATCTCCTGTTCAAATAATCAATGTGCGAATTCCAAGACAACTTTTAGTCAATCACCTAAAAACCTGACTTGATCCACAAAATGATCAGACAAGGAGCCCAAGCTATGCTTAAGACTGAATATTATTTTTTTTGGTTTATCTGTATTAAGCAGAAATCCATTAGAGTGAAACCAATTACAAGGGTTTGTTATCATAAAAGATATGATCAGCACTTGGAATAGACTCTTTCATCACACTAGTGGCAAACACTTTGGATGATAAAAATCTCTCATAGGAAATTAGAAATATTCAACTATTCACAAAACTCTATTTATGTCCAACATAAAAATCAAAAACATAGTTTGAAAGAATTTAGTCTAAAAAACTTACCAAATATATATCCTGGAGTAAAACACTGAGAGAAAAGCTTTTTGTTGCTGTCACCAGCTTTAAAAAGGTGAAGGGAATTTTCTTTTATATAATTGCAAGCTATGACTCTCTCTAAAGCTAGCCCAATATCTTGTGCAGTGGGAACCTTTGGCTGTAAATAATCAACAAGAAATGTAAAACAATTTGTAGTTTTGTAGTAAAACAAGTAGTAGTTTAGTGGTCCTTTTAATAAATAGAGTTTGTAGTATTCTAAACCAGTGGCAAACTCAGGAATTTTTTGGGAGATACTCTTTTATAAATATACTTTTAATACTTAAATGATACTGTGATAGTAATTACTAGGATTTACAATTAATTATGCTGTGATAATATTTTATAATTTCACACAAGGTTAACGTTATTAACATTGAGTCTGAGTTGCCCATAACAACTCTATTTTGTAATCGTGGAGAGATGAAGTTTGTATCATGACAATTCCTTAATCAATGGAAATTTGCTTAGATACTGGCTTTATACTGGTACTGGCTTTAGGTATTACATCTATTATAAAATATATAAAATATATATTGGGGTGAGGGGGTACCGTAAGGCCCCCAGGCAGAAGTCAATGCCACACGAGCTTCGTGAGGCAGACTGCTTCTGCAAGACCGCTGTGTTTTTGCTGCCCGATTGGCCTTGTTGCCATTCATACTGTGTGCTTGCACATAGCCTACTTGGGGTGCCCCTGTTTTAGCAGAAGGCAACAGATGCCCGTGAGACGGGGAGCAGTGTCTCATGTAGAGTGTTGGGGTGGAGGTGAGGTTCACTGGAACGGCCTAACACTCAGTTAGCGGAGGGGCAGAGTAATTGGTAACTACTCAATGGCCACCGCACTGCCGTTGGCATAGGGGTTAGCGATCCCACCGCCCAGTGGCATGGCCATTGCAAATAGCCCTGACCCTCTACTCTTCTTTCGAGCAGGGTCATTCCTATCTACCCACATTTCTTCTCCCCTCCAATGCGTGGATAGACTGTCTTCATCTATCTGTACAAACCCAGTCTTATCTTCTTCTTTCACCTTCCCCCTGTTCTTCTTCTTTGTTTCAGGCCAACTCAAGGTGTCACGTGGACCGTTCTGAGGAGTGGATGGCACCAGGCCTTGTAAATGGTGTCTAGCGACCTCCTGCAGTATGTAGCCTTACCTGGACATGCGGGGCTCTGTTCAGGCGGACGGATATTTCCCTAGCTACTCGTGGGAATAATTATGGAAGGATAAAAACAAACAAAATACCCCCGTCGTAGCAGACCTGTGATCTCAGCGAATTTCCAAATCAATATATAATAATAATAATATATGACAAGTTTTATAAAAATCTGTCCATAAACATGAGAATTATTTGCCTATTCTCCATAAGATTAACATGGGAAAGAGTGTGCGGGTTTGCTGCTGTGAGGAACACTGAAATTAGGCATTTCTACCATAAATAATTTTTATCTTAACATTTATACCAACTTTCATCAACATCTGTCCATAAATAATGGAGTTTGCCTATTCCCTGTATGAATATTATGGGAAAAGAGTATGCAGGTTTGCTGTCATGATAAACGCATAAACTACGATATTTAAGCATAAATGGATAGATCTCAACCAGATGAAGCTTAATATCAAGTTTTATCCTAAAATATTCATTAATATGGGAAATATTAATTTTTCCCTATCTATAATATTATAAAGAAGAGGTGGTTTCTGTATGTTTGTTTGTGGGTTTGTTGTGGCAAGTAAATGCGAAAAATACTGAACCGACCGGTTTGAAATTTTACAGAAAGGTAGATCTTAAACTCATGCAACTCCCTCAAATTTCTCCCTGTTTGTCCGATGTAAAATTTTGAACATTCACCACAAGTAATTTTATAAATTCTACTCTTTGCAAATTTGTCAATTTTCTGTTCATGTTTGGATCGACTAAGATTTTGGATAATTTTAAATGTATTGTTTTTTTTTTGTAGCTGATTTTCATGTTGGTGTTAGTGAATTTTTTCCTTATAGCCTTATTTAGTAATGTATTGTATGGCATGAATAACACCTCTACACATGAAAACACAAGAAATGAATATATTTGTATGCCAATTCAACACATGTTTCTTAAACCAAAATTGAATTTAGTATGTAATTATATTTAAACAGAGTAGTCGATGAGTTTCTTGGAAAACTAACCAGGAAGGGCTTGCGATGTATCGGATATGCAGATGATGTAGTCATCATCGCAAGAGGGAAGTTTGAAAATACTCTCTGTGATCTAATTCAGGGGGGATGGCTGCACCAAGGTTTGATGTGAATCTGTTGGGCTGTCAGTTTACCATAACAAGACATCACTTGTGCCTTTCACAAGAAAGAGAAGACTTGAACATCTGAAGACCAACAGGCTTGAGGGGGAGGATCTTGAATGGAAATCAGAAGTGAAATTTCTAGGGTTAATACTATATTAGAAACTTATGTGGAATAGACACATAGAGGTGACCAACAGGGCTAGTAATAACTTGATGATATGCAGAAGATATGCCGGGAAGATGTGGGGTTGTAACCCATATATATAAGAAGTATGTACACCCTGTTGGTGAGACCTATCATCACATATGGGTGTGTAGTCTGGGCGGGTAGAACCAAGGTTGAAGTAACAAGAAAAGCCCTGGAGAAAGTACAGAGACTAGCATGTATCATCACCACAGGAGCCATGAGATCCTGTCCAACTACTGCCCTGGAGGTGATCCTGAATCTGACACCCCTACACATTGTAGTAGAGAACAGCATGGGAGACTTTGGTTAGAATGGAGAAGACTGGCTTTGACATTTTCTCCACAATTTGCGGTGAGTTATTTCCGCCAGGTCTAAGGGATCTGATGAAACAACCAAAGGAATCCATGGTAAGAAAGTACAACTTTAAAAAGAAATTCCATGTGGAGCTAGGATATAAACTTATTAACTTACGTTTGGGAATTAACGGGAAAACCCTAAATTCCCTCGGGAATCAGGTCATTAGGTGGTACACTGATGGCTCCAAGACCGAGGAGGGGACTAGTGTAGGGGTAGTTGGTCCAAGGATCAAATAACATGAATCACTGGGGCATTCCCCCAGCATATTTCAAGCTGAGGTCAAGGCCATAGAAAGGTGTGCACACTTCAACCTAAGTAGAGGATACATGAAGAGGGAAATTGTGATCCTGTCCGATAGCCAGGCTGCCATTGGAGCCTTGAGCTCAGCAGCCTTCAGATCTAAGATAGTCTGGAACTGTCGGAAAAGTCTGGACCAGTTGGGGAAGAACAAGTTATCACTACTTTGGGTACCTGGGCACCAAGGTGTTCAGGGGAATGAAGTAGCAGACAAACTGGCAAGGGCAGGGGCAGCCACCCCCTTTGTTGGGCCAGAGCCAGGTTGTGCACTTGAGGACTCTTTTTTCAAAAAGAAGCTCAAGGAGGAAGAAAACGAAGCCAGAGGGAAAGCCTAGACTGATCTTCCAGGATGCCGAAAGGCTAAGGAAATGCTTGGAGGGCATAATATAAGAAAGTCTCAGAGCATTATCAGGCTTAAGAAAAACAATTTATGGATACTGACGGGTTTTCTAACCGGGCATTGTAGGCTCAGGGGTTTAAGAGGGTGAATGTCGCTTCTGTCAATCTGGGGAGGAAACACCAAGACACCTATTGGCCGAGTGTCATAAGACATAAGACATAAGATCTTTATTTCCGTCAAATATTCACAGAATACAATGGATTCGTCAAAATATTATAAATTGATTTAAAATACAATTTATATTAAAAAAAAAAAAAACTGAGACTACCTTACAAGATAGTGTGAGCCTGCTTCATAGCTTTAATCGCAGTTCAATGAGGTGAAACCACAAAATCGTGAGGCGTCCAAGTGCCTTCTAAGAATTCATTAATTGAATAAAAAGCTTTTTTTTAACAAAAAGTGAGTTATTGCAGACTTAAAGCCCTTAGTATCTAAATTTCGTATTGAAAGAGGAAGCTTATTATAGAGCCTTGTTCCAATGACGGATGGTTTTTTCATAGTTTTACTTAGCCTAACGTAAGGAATCTGAACATCATGTTTACTTCTAGTATTATGGTTGTGCTTGTCGACATTATAGGATAGAATACTTCTATTTTTCATGTACATTAAATTTTGTAATATAAACACTGAATAAATAGTTAAAATTTTTAAACTAATAAACAATGGTCTGCAGTGTTCTCTGAAATCTACCCCAGCAACCACTCTTACTGCCCGTTTTTGCAAGATAAATACATCTCTAGATGCTGGAGCTCCGCCCCATACTATAAGGCCATAAGACATTTTTGAATGGAATAATCCAAAATATGCTAATCTGATAATGTGTTGAGAGACAACACCACAGAGACGTCTTAAAGCAAAAATATCACTAGCCAATCTCTTACACAAATTTTGGGAGTGGTCCGACCAAGTTAGAGAGGAGTCCAACCAGACACCAAGAAATTTTGCCGTCCTTCCCCGCTCCTCCTCAGTCAGATCCCTCAGGCCAAAAAACATAGTGGTGGTTTTGTCTCTATTTAAAACTAAATCATTGGCATCCAACCAGCCACTAACTTTTTCCAAATTTTCCTGGATGTCAATCTCTGCCAATTGTTTTTTTTTTGTGTGAGGCAATAGGTCAGAAGAGAGCCAGAAGCTTGGGAAAACACCAGGTGGCAGTGGGGGATTTCCCAAAGCTAGAACTCCACATAATACTAAACTTCATTAAGGCATTAGGATTAGAGGGGGTTCTCTAGGCAAGAACTAGAGACTTGTCTGTGGTGCACAATAGATCTTATAGGTCGAAGTGCAATCTTTCCCCTAGGTTTCTCAGTAGTATCAGTAGTAAAATATATAAAGTGTCTCTTAACATGTTCCCAGCAAGCAGCCCCACATGGCCTCTGGAAAACTTGAGGCCTGCACCGACGTACAATATTTCAAAATTTCAAAATTTCTTACGAATAGATCAAATAATGAATTAGAGCTAGAATACATACACAATGTGAGAAATAGTTATGATTTTGTAGATAGAATCAAAAATTTTAAAATAACAAAAAAGACTAGTATCATTTGACATTTCAAGTTTATATAGTCATAGTCATAGTCATATTTCTTTATTCATTTCTATGTACAAATGGTACAAGTAATAGTGTCAGCGTATAAATACAAAATGCAGACCTAGCATAGACAGAAATAAAATCAAAATCAAAACAGAACACAAAATGTTTTGTCTATAAAATAATGTTAAAAATAATACAAAACAATCATCCTGACATATGAAAGCACTGTAACACTGAAACGATAGTGACTAAAAAATAAATAAATTAATGAATTAATAATTTGTTTACAATTTTTTTATTTGTTTTTATTAAAGGGAGGTAGAAAGTTCTTCAAGAGAATAAAAGGCTTTGTTTATCAAATAGTCTTTTAGACTTCTGACAAATTTAGTCTCACTGGGGATTAATTTGATATTCATAGGCATGTACTTCAAAAATTTATTCCCCATGTAGTTTGGGGTTTTTTCAAAAAATTTAAGTCTGTGTGTGCTAATAGTTTCATTTTTTCTTCGTATAAAATGGGAGTGTTGAGGCTGCTTAGAATTACTCATTGTTTCCCCTTTTTTTGCTATCAGTATGGTTTCAAAAATGTATTGGCTATAAACAGTGAACATTTTCAGTTCTCTGAAATGTTTCCTTGCTGATGCATCAGGTTTTAATCTCAACATGATTCTTATAGCTCGTTTTTGTTGTTTTAAGATGTTATCCATATTAGTTTTTTTTGTTGAACCATATAGTCCTATACAATATGAAATGTGCAAATGCACATGAGCAAAGTAAATGTTTTTTAATGTTTTTAAATTACAGTAGTATCTCATTTGAGACAAGGCATAGATTCCAGAATTTATTTTCATTAGATTACCATGTGTATGGTCATCCCAATTCAAATGCTGGTCTATCTTCAGTCCCAAGAAATTAGTGCTTGTTTTTTACTTTCTCCCCTTATACAGCTAGAATACATACACAATGCGAGAAATAGTTATGATTTTGTAGATAGAATCAAAAATTTTAAAATAACAAAAAAGACTAGTATCATTTGACATTTCAAGTTTATATACTAATGTACCATTGAATGAAACTATAAATCTAGTAAAGGGTAAATTAGAATAAAATGGACTACAAAAGACATACGTGAATCAACTTATAAGATTGTTAAAACTGTATTAAAACAAAATTACTTCAGATTCAACAATAAATTCTACTCTCAAACCGATGGCTTAGCAATGGAAAGTCCACTCTCTGGAATAATGTCCGAAGTTTCATTGCAACATCATGAGAAGATCATCTTAGAGAAATTAAAGTTGAAACACGAAGTTTTGATGTATGTTTGATATGTGGATGATATCTTCATTATTTACAATGAGAAGGAAGAAGAACAATCAGAAGAAATATTTAACGACCACCACAATAAACTAACCTTCACGAGCGAAACTGAAGAAGAATGCAAAATAAACTTCCTGGACTTGACAATAAAAAGAAAATTCAATCATCTAGAGTTCGATATATACAGAAAACCTACACAGACAGACACCACCATCAACAAAAATCAAGCCACAAGAATGAATCTTTCCGGACAATGTTAAATGGAGCATTTAAAATTGCCCTAAACAAGATAAACCATAAGAAGGAGATAACAACGGTCAAAAATATAGCACAAGCTAACATATATCGCCCCTCACTAATAGATGAATTAGGTAAAAAAAGTATTAAGAAAAATAAAAAATCAAGACCGGATTAGAAAGCCAGACAACACTACAAAACAAAGGTGAGGCAGCCAATAAATTTGCAGTTTTTAATTATACAAGGGAGAAAACTCAAAGAATTGCAAATAAATTTAAAAAGTATGGAGTTTTAACAGCATTTAGGACGCAGAACACAATGGATATAATACTACACACAAAAATTGAAATGAACCGATGAATTCAACCAACCAGGAATATACAAAATTGGATGCAGAGACTGGCGATAGGCCAGACCGTCAGTTTTAAAAAAAGATATAAAAATCATATATCAGCATGGAAGAATGGGAAACCGAAGCGATCAAACATTGCATAACACTTACTAGAAGAAGGACGTAATATAACAACAATCGATGAAGACCTCAATATTATCAAAACTTGTAAATACCCCCGTCGCAGCAGACCTGCGTACTCAGCGAATTTCCAAATCAATAACATAATAATAATAATATATGACTAGTTTGATAATTATCTGTCAATAAATATGAGTATTATTTGCCTACTCTCCATAGATTAACATGGGAAAGAGTATGCAGGTTTGCTGCTGTGAGGAACGCTGAAAGTAGGTGTTTCTAGCGTAAACAATTAATTTTTTCAGCATTTATATCAACTTTCATCAACATCTGTCCATAAATAAAGGAGTTTGCCTATTCACTATATGATTAATATGGGAAAAGAGTATGCAGGTTTGCTGCCGTGATAAACACATAAACTATGATTTTTAAGCATAAATGGATAGACCTCAACCATATGAAGCTAAATATCAAGTTTTATCCAAAAATATTGATTAATATGGGAAATATTAATTTTTCCCTATCCTCCATAAGATTAACATTGGAGCCCCACAATACAACATACTGTGTTTAGATTTTTTAATATCTCGGTAACTGTTTGAGATAGAGAAAAACTTTAAGGAGCTTAATTGTTTATTTTTTTAAGCTGATTCCAATGGTGAAATATAAAATTAGAAATTTTTAAAAATTACATGTGAAAAACGCAAAAAACCCCATTTTGGGGTACAAAACCCCCCCAAACTACCCGTTCTAATTGACCGATATGTCTAGTTAACGAACTCGTCCGAGCATTTGTAGGAATACACGTCACTACCAAATTTGGTCTCGATCGGACCATTTTTACGAGAGTTATCGTGTTCACAGACACATATATATACAGGGTGATTCACGAGGATATGCGGTAACTTTGAGAGCTCATTCTATATGTAAAAATAATGAAAAAAACTTATATAAACATAGGTCCGGAAATGTTTCGTTAGCGAGTTATACAGGGTTAAAGATTTCGCCTGGATTTCAGTTCCGCTGAGTAAATGAAGACTCTCTGAAATTCTGGGAAGTTAAATTTAGGGGCAAATGCCATTGTTTCTTATGGTTTTTTACCTGAAAAATTGATTAGAACAGGTCCCAGAACTGTAAGATGAGTAGTTTTTGAGTAATCCAGTGTAAAATTCAAAAACATTGAGTAAAAAAACACAATTTTTACATTTGGCCAGCAATCGCTTTGTTATTTTACCAATAAACTGATCAAATTTCAGAACAAAACTTGTAGAAAATTTAATTCTAAACAAAACGGTATGATTAAAGTATACAGAAAGTGAACAGATAATCGATTAAAGGAAGTTTTATTGAAAACTGTAATGTAAAGTTATGCAATAAAATTACAGTAAATGCTCAAAAATGTTGCCATTAACTTCAATGCATCTTTCTGCTCGTTTAAGAATTGCTCTTGTTGCTTTTCGTAGTTCTACGGGGCTCTCCTTTAACTGCACAAAGGCTTCATTAATTCGATCAAGTAACGCCTCACGGGAATTTACTTTGACCTCGTAAACATGATCTTTCATCCATCCCCATATGCAGAAGTCCAATGGCGTATGATCTGGTGACCTTGGTGGCCAGTGTATAGGACCACCACGACCGATCCATTTATTTGGGAACTGATGATTTAGATAGGTGGAAACATCATTTGAAAAATGTGGCGGTGCGCCATCATGCTGGAAGTACATCTTGCGTCGCGTTGCAAGAGGAACATCTTCCAGCAATGTCGGTAATTCTTCTTGAAGAAACTGTAAGTACGCCTGACCTGTTAAGCGCTCTTGAAAAATAAACGGTCCAATTAGCTTATCATCAATAACACCACACCATACATTAATGTTAAAACGGTATTGAAAGTTACGTTCAATTGTTGCATGAGGGTTCTCTTCTGCCCATGAATGTTGGTTTCGTAAATTGTTGATACCATCACGAGTGAACTGTGACTCATCGGTAAATAAAATGTACTTGAAGAGTTGACGATGATTGACTAACCAATTGCAGTACTCCAAGCGATGTTCATTGTCTCCTGGTTGTAAATGCTGTACTTTTTGTTTATGGTAGGGATAAAGGTTGTTCTTATTAAGTGTTCTCCAAACTTTACTTTGCGAAACCCTAAACCGCTTTGAAATACGTCTTGTACTAATACCTGGACTACGTTCAACAGCAGCAATAATGTTTTCTTCTACATTAACATCATGTTGGCGAGGGCGGTCAGACTGGATCTTTACGCTTGGAAGTGATCCTGTTTCCCGTAACGTACGAAATGTAGAAATAATGGTTCTAGCATTTGGAATTCTACGATAAGGGTAACGTTGTCTGTATTCTTCCACAGCGATTGTAGCATTGCCTTCACATACACCGTAAATAAACACCATATCGGCGTATTCTTCAGTTGAAAATAAGTATGGCATTACTACTCCAACAATTTAATAATTACTATGGACAAAACAATGCTAACACGGACTAAAATTCAATACGACGAACAGAACAATACACACGTGGACTAAAACTCAGTTGTTACCTCTCAAGGAATTAAAATTCTACAATTCAAATCACATCATTGTTGATCAGCTGTTATTGTAGTGCCAACTTATGAAAAACAAATTATCCGCTCAACATGTGTATTTTTTTTTTATTATTTATGTTTGTTGTTTATGTTTATTTCTTTATTTTAAAACTGTGTTTTAATATTATTTTATTTTGAAATTTTAGTAAAAAAATTAAGGTGTTAAATTTAAGTAAAAATCATTAACTTTTTACAGATCTTTAATAAGAAATCAACAGAGTTATTGTCGGCCAAATGAAAAACGTGTGTTGTTCTGTTTTCAATAAAACTTCCTTTAATCGATTATCTGTTCACTTTCTGTATACTTTAATCATACCGTTTTGTTTAGAATTAAATTTTCTACAAGTTTTGTTCTGAAATTTGATCAGTTTATTGGTAAAATAACAAAGCGATTGCTGGCCAAATGTAAAAATTGTGTTTTTTTTACTCAATGTTTTTGCATTTTACACTGGATTACTCAAAAACTACTCATCTTACAGTTCTGGGACCTGTTCTAATCAATTTTTCAGGTAAAAAACCATAAGAAACAATGGCATTTGCCCCTAAATTTAACTTCCCAGAATTTCAGAGAGTCTTCATTTACTCAGCGGAACTGAAATCCAGGCGAAATCTTTAACCCTGTATAACTCGCTAACGAAACATTTCCGGACCTATGTTTATATAAGTTTTTTTTCATTATTTTTACATATAGAATGAGCTCTCAAAGTTACCGCATATCCTCGTGAATCACCCTGTATATATATATAAAAATTTTAACGACTATTGTTTTTGGACTCTGGGCACCTAAAGAAGAAAAAATAACATGGTCCCGGGCTTAAGTCTCGCCATGAGACCTACGGTAATAGCTTCTTCCCTATGGGAAATTCGCTAAAAGGAAATGGAATGAATGCATGGGAAGATTTATTTATGTATAAAGAAAAATGTAAAGATAAAACAAAATTAATAAATGAACAAATACATTTTGATTCTGCAAGAAGGTATAAAAATCTATTTCCGGAACTCAACCAGCCAATAAATGCTACCTAATACGCCATGACAGGAACTTCCGGTAGCCAGCAGTATTTAAGCAGGGATGCCATCTTGTTTCTTTCAGTCTCCATTTGGGCCTGATAATGTTTGATGTAACTGAACGAAATCGATTGCCAATTTAATAGCTTTTGTATATATTTACCGTTGTATATAATTGCAATATTAGTGTAAATATATTAAATAGTGTTGGAAGAAGTGAGTTTTTACTTTATCCTATAGTAAAACCAAAACTTATATCGTATAGTGCTAATCAAGAAGTTATCCAATCTTTTTCAAACTTTCTTTCTTTTTCAAAGGCAAACTTTTTCTAATGGAATCTGAAGATGAAATTAACGTTCATGCCTTATGTTTGATCTATTTATACTGAAGAGTTAAATCATTTAGAAGGGACAAAATCCTAACTTGATTACAGGTTACAGTAGGCCTTCTGCAGAACAGAGTGGGTGCTTACCGCTGGCCCTGGGTCTCAGTCCCGGTGAATGTTTCGATGCATTTTACTGTTGTCAGTAAAATAAAAGATCATAAATGATCTTTTGTAAATATTTGTAATATAATTATATTTTGTTCATTTATATAAGCTTTTTTATTGTTTGTGAAAGTGAAAAGATGAATATTTGAATATTTGACTTGTGGTGTAACATGTGAGAAGTGAAGTGAATCGTTGTTGATTTTTTTAGTCAAATTGAGAATTGTTGCAACATTCTTTTTGTTAGACTGCAATTACCTTAACGCATGTGTGACTGTGAAAATATGAACTAACAGTCTTGGAAACATCGACTGAACAAAATGAGGGTGCTGGGTGCATGTGGCGCTCTAATTTCAAAATGGTGGCAGACAAAAAACTGCTCAGAAAACGATTGAACCCCTTCTACATGCATTCCGACATAAAAAAGAATAACTTTGGATTATTACATTTTTAATTAATATGGATAGGCTTTTCAGTTTGCGTTTTTAATTTAGCATTCATATCCCACAGAGTACGTGTTAAAAGAGTCCCCCTCGTTTAAGTTCTTTTCCATACTATCACCTTTGATTTGATTTTATTACTCAATTTACCACTTTCTTATTACCACCAGGCCATTAGAAATAGTTGACTAAACTAAAAATTTTACTGTAAAAAAATTTTAATTACCAGGCTTGAAATTATCTCCCAATCTTCAAAATCAGGATCATCTGCATTTTCGTTATCAAAATGGGAGGGTGAGCTTACTAGGTGAATGAATCTCTTGGTAGTGAGGCTGGCAACTGCCTGGTAGCCCCAGTTGATGGGTACCTTAGGCCTCGACACATGTGGGGCGTTGACTACCACTTGAGGAACCACACCGTAACCGGTCACCAAGATGTTGACTGGCTCCAGGTAGCCCACCTTTGGGACACATCAGGCATTATTAACTACACATCGTTGCAGTGCAATGTGGAAAACATAATAAAATATCTACCTCCACTTGTTTCTTATCATTGATGATTAAAACTTAAAACAAATACAAATTAAGTATATTAAAGTCTTGCAAGTGTGCTAAGTACAGTGTAAAAGTCAATCATTCTAGTGCAGTTAATTATCAGATTATTGGCTTACTATTACTTTTAACAACTACATTTCCTATTTATATAGTGTTCATTCAATAAGTATTGGGACTGAAAAATTAAGGTACCATGGCTTTGCCAAATTTTGCCAATATCCGCTGCACAACAATCGCATGGCACATTGTCATGGTGAAGTAAACAATTCTTCCTGTAGACTGGACACACGCACATTACGCGAATTTCTGGTGTGTCCTTAGCATTTACTGTCGATCCTTTAGGCACAAACTCCTTACGATCAATGCCACGTCGATCATAAAAAATCAGCATGGTTTTGATTTGGGATTAGGACTGACTTCTAAGCCTTCTTTGGTTACGAGAACTCATCCAGGTTTCACTCTAAACTTCAACGTTTTGTTTCTGGGTCATACTGGAACACTCAGATCACCAGTAATAATGTTGTCCAGTAAATTTGGATCTCCCTGGATGTAGTCCAAGATTACTTGTAAAATTTCCACCTGCAACACCATTTGTTCCTTGCACTTTAACCCTAGAAGTGGCAAGCTTTTTACTCTTAACTGTAACATAAAAATACTTACTAATATCTTCTTGAAATATCAAAGTTTAAACAAAAAAAGCTTAAAACATGCCCCCCCCCTTATAACCACTAACCACAAAAGCAAAACAGGTGTCCACTGCAATCCCAATTAAGCCTACAAATGCCGTCAACTACCACCCAAGCCGGTCACCGTTTATTTAAGGTGGGCCCTCCACTCCGCTACACCACACATTTGCAAGCCAAATTGGGATTGCTCATGGTCGGGATTCGAACCCTAGCACTTCCGAGTGGCTAGAACGTTACGCTTGTCAGCGTAGCGCGTTAGCCGCCTTGGCCATCTAGTGCCTAGGAGAAGAAAGCGCTTACTTGGTTATAGACCTGCCCGGTGGCAGGCTCGTGTACTACAAAAGCAGTTTCGGTTGTTGGCCCCCAGAGGGAAACACGGTCACGTAGGCGATAGTGTCTAACAAATTCACTAAACTGACGACAGATGCCTCCACCTGCAAATTCTTATTGAATATGTAAATGCGTCGTAAATTACGACTTTGCCATTTCTAGGGTTAAAGACTTTCGACACTTGCTTCAAACAGCCTTTTTCTTATCACCAAATCCCATCAACTGGTGACCGTCGCAAAAGCGACAGTCTATCGCTCTCAACAACTGATACGTTACATAAACATCGCTATGTATTATCATTGAATTTACATACTACGTAGTTATAAAATCAATGGTATTATCCACTTCTAATAGTAAAATAAATATTTGGTCGACGATATATTGGTATCATTCGATTACGGATGTAACGATCTATCGATATATACCATTCAATAGGCATTATATTTTGTTCAGCTGGAGAAGAGAAAAAGAAAACAATGCTACTTTTCAAATACGTCGTTCGTCAATGAGCTCTCTGTTTATGTTCGCCACAGTTCTGGTTTCAGTTCGGTTATGAGTGAAAATTGCTTACTTATTTCTTGGAATAAGTAAATAACTATTTTGACTATTATATTTGTAAAGTTTTAGTTTAGTTTTGCTGTTTTATATTTAGTTATGTAATTAGAAAGTGGTGGGACCTTCCTGAAATCAAAATAATGTCTGTTGTGTTTTTAAATATGAAAGCCTATCATAATTTATCATTGGATTTTTTGTTTTTATATAAATGTTTTGAAATGGATAGAGACTATTTAGATCCATCTAGTGACATTAGAAAAATATTGTTTGAAAGTGAATTTGCCAACTATAATAAAGTATTACTATGGTAATGCTGATTTTGAAAAAAATGCCAATTTTCGATTATGGTGTTATTATAGACATATAGATGTGTAAATGTCAATCAAACTGTATATTTTTATAAAACTAGATACAATTTATGATAGTTTGTATATTTTTGAAATAAAATTTATACCATATTAACTATTTTGTGGGGATGGTCTCCCCCCTTCATTTTTTGAAAAAAAAAATTTCACTTAAAATTATAAATATAAGAATAAAATTAAAAATATCATCATAAAATATATTTTATTTTAAAGTTCAGTAAATTGTGAGTTTTCCATGTTGGCATGACATCACAATGGAATAAAAACAATCAAGGCAAAAATTGATTTCCTGTCTCAACAGCATGCAACTGACCTTAAGTGCTCCTGTATGGTAGGGTACCCCTCTATTGAGCCCCCCCCCCCACCACACTGTTAAGGCTACAGTGAACCAGTATTGATACTAAATGGACCCTATATTTGACCTATAAAAACTACTAATAAAATACAAAGGAACTTTGCGTCCTCATATTATTAACCTTGTTAAACGTTATTAAAACTTAAATATTGAGCTAGGATTAAAAAATATGCTAACATTTTGAGAATCAACCCCAAAAGTTACATACTTCGCACAGAACGTAGAATGCATAGAGTAAGCTGTAGCCATCACCAGCATCTGTACGAAGTCCACACTGTTATTGACACTTGAAACACATTGTTGTATCAGAAGACAGGTAGCCACGGTTTTGGACCTTGCTCGGTCCCGGCGCATGTGCTGGAGGAGGGTTCGAACGCCGGGGTAACGGAGAGGAAGTCTGAGTGAGTTGAGGACCACATCCCCCCTTTGTGGTCCTCAACCCTTCTGTGGTGTTTCCCGCGCTGCGGTTTTTCAGACTATCAATTCCTGGGCCAGGGATTGTCATAAGAAAAGATGGGCTGAACTTTCCCTGCATAGAGTTAGCAAGCTCAATCTTTGTTCTCCCTCTCGTCAAGTTGCAAAGAGGTTCCTGAAACTTGGCAGGAAGGATGCCAAACTTGTCACAGGTATCGTTACTGGTCACGGTAATCTGAGGAAGCACCAACTGCGTATGGGGGTCTTCAACGGCGACCCCCTGTGTAGGAAATGTTATCTGCAGGAGGAAACTGCAGATCATCTACTCTTTGATTGCGCGGAGCTGGCAGAGGTAAGGTCCTCCACTCTGGGCAACTTGGTAAGGGGTAGTTTTCTGCCTCCTGACGAGCTTGTTGACAGGATGCTGCAGTTTTGCAGATCTCTTCATCTAGAAGATTCCTGATTCTCCAGGAAAGAGAATTTTAGGGGTGCGCAAAAAGCTGCAACGGCTGAAGCGCCTTGGGAAATCCGCCCCTTCGAAAAAAAAAAAAAAAAAAAAAAAGTCTGAGTGAGGGATTCAACTAAGATAGTTCAGGATGGATATGATGGGAGTGTAAGTTAGGAACCTTTGGGGAAGGGATTAATCTTGTGGCAATTGGCTCATAAATTGGCATCAACTATCAAATTATAAATTGATTATTGGCAGTATTCTTTCAACATAAAGTATTTACTGATGGCTATACAACAGTTGCGGGGTTGACAAGATTTTACCAATGGCTGGGCGGGTTGCAGGTGGCCCGCAAGTGGCACAGTATGCCCGTAGTAGCACACCCCAGAGCAGCGGAACTTAAAGTACATAGAAAATTAGATAAAAACTGAGTAAAATGATTCTCTTAAATCTAACATTCTGTTGTCTGTAACTAACTGTTATTTTAATCTATCAACCTCATTATGTATAAAATATATTTACTCAGCATAAGAAGAACCAAATTTAACTATTCAATTCAGTTAACATGTAAAGAAATAAATAAAAGAATAATTTATTTTAAAAACTGTTACATAATTTGAATGCTTCTGCATTAGTAAGAGAGTGAGAACTGACCTGAATAGTGAATTGCTGCTGGAACTCACCAGCCAGTCCAGGGTAGAACTTGACTGTTAGGGAGATTGCACTGTGGGCTGGCAAGTATGCGAAACAGGGCTCCACAGTGAGGCAGCCGACTTGTATATCATATATCTCTGGTGTCATGGGTGGACTATTAACTGAAATTACTTTGAAGTGGAACGGTAGCTGACTTAAATTGTTGATCTTTATAGTTTCCTCACAAGGGTCCATGAATACCTACAGAGTAAAAATAAGAATATATAGTAGTTTAAAACCATTGTGGTCACTGCAATGAAGGCGGATGTTGGATAGCTACCACTACCTATATTACATAGCTGCGGTAGTACGTAGAGAAATGGGGTCCACACAGACTACCAACAGCGCACAGTACCCCATCTAGAGACTGTACACTTGCTACTTCTGAACCACATCAGAAAAAATTGTGAAGCACTTAAAGTCTCTGCCATCTTGGTATAAATGTATTGTTTTGTCAGGGAAATTTTTTATTCGGTACAATCTAACACTCAGCTACATTATTCCATATGCACCTTAATTGCAATAAAGTTATGGTATTAACCCTTTTCCGTTGGGCAAACCTGTCGACAACTGAGGCCCTCCGGTCTGAACGAAAATCAAGTCTTGTTCACTACGACTGCGCGTCACTATTAGCGTGAAAGAATTAACAGTAGCTTCATGAACTATATGTTTTGATTACTTTGCCCTGTTCCTTATACTCTTTAACAGCGAAAACAATCCAATTTAGCAATAAAAAAAATTATTACTGTACTTTTTCACCAGTTCCAAGCTGTGGACTTAGAAACGAACAAGTGGTACTATTGTTTCGTCAAATCTTATTTTATTTTCAAAAGATTCCTTTATTTCACTTGGCAGATCTACTTCTAGTTACCGGCATTAATGATGAATCCTTAAATAATAATCATTATTACTGTATTATCATCAATAAATACAATCGCTGAACAAATTGTGCGAACGAGAAAATAATTTACTGTCAATACGGAACATTTGACACTAAATAAGATAATAAAAGAGGACGCCAACACCATCTATCAGATGAGAAATGAACTAGAACACCTAACGGCAGAAAAAAGATCTACATCAAAATATAAGCAGGCAATGCACATTGTTTGCACGTAACCACCCCGCGGGACGCACAGTGCACGACATAAGACAACCGTCTAGCAAAGTACGCGGACGTACAATGTGCGTCATTAGACAGGAATGGTTTAATAATAGCAACTATTTCATAAACACAATGCATTTAATAAATAGCAAACATTTAATATGACTTTTTAGTTTTCAAACTTCATTATTTTTGCTTTTGAAAAATTGATTTTTCAAAGGCAGTTAAAGTTTATATTTAATGCAGAGTTACAACATTATTTACTATATGATAAACACAATACATTTATTTCATAGCATACATTTCATGATATATATATATAAAATATATAGTCATATATATTTTTCAAACTATGTTATTTTTGTTGTGAAATTTAAAATTACTGCAGGGTCCAGACATAAAAATTTAAAAAAAAGACTTGTTTTTAATAACTTAAGTTATTAAGTAAGTATTAAGTAACTAAAGTTACAAACACTTTTATTTTATTATTTTAGATTGCCCTAAAATTGTGGAACAATGCAGTGATTCAACACTTACTGATGTCTTTCTGATTAAAAGATGTCATACATTGCCGCTCGACAACGATGTGAAGGACTTTCTAAAAAGCAAAGAAGCTCTGTTTAGAGCTTCATTGCATTTTACAAACATGCTCTCATGTTTATGAGAGCATGTGTGTGGGTCTGGAATAGTCTTGATCATAGGCTGGCTCTGCAGTCTTGTTCCAGAGATGTTGTCGCGGTTCGGACTGTGTGTGAATCTTCTGGAAAGCCGCTTCAGTCTACATGCCCAGGGATGTGCTGGTGGGGTGCGATTCCAACTCCCACAACTCATCTGGAGCTGCAAGGAGACCAACTGCAGAGGTAGGCAGCTTCTAGCTTTATTGCATCTAGTGTGTAGCCAATGTCGGCTCTGAGCCAACCTTTTCAAGTTGTGTAAGTGACTCTGTGATTAATATTACTCTTTGTTCTGAGGGGCTTCAGGATAGAATCATGTGATGTCTCTCCTGAACCTTACCATTATATTCTCTATGCGATAGGGTATTTTGTGCCTGCTTTGAATTTTGATTCAGGAATGCAGAGAAGAAAGATTGGGTCGTTTTCAAAAGGAAGGTTGATGTGAAACTTGAGGGGCAAGATCTTCGAGCCAAAGACACGGAGAAATTGGATAAGCCTACCAGCATTCTGGGGAACTTGATTGTTTCCTTCTTCCAGGAGAGCTGTCCACTAGCAAAGGCTAGTGCCAAAGGCCGTCCACCAAATGCAACTGGTGGAATTCAGAACTGGACAGCATGAGGAAACGGGTAAGAGCTCTATTTAGAAGAGCAAAGTCCATCAACAACTGTTGTTTTAACATGCTCATCAGGTACAACCTTGCAGTAAGAAGGGCAAAGAGGCTGTCCTGGCAAAATTTCTGCCTGGGTCTGGAGGGTAGCAGAGACACTTCTAGGCTTTGTAAGATCTTGGCCAGGAACAGGACCCTGACTCTGGGGTCCTTGGAACGACCTAATGGAGAGGTAATTTATAAGCCACAAGAGTTGCTGGAATAAATGGCCAGGATATACTTTCCTGCATGCATCATCAGTGAAGGCATTATTGAGGTCAGTGGCATTATAAATTTCGGAGGGCCAAGGGTGTGTGCAACCAAGTAGGGTGCCGCTAGCAGGATTGTCACCTTTAGCACGATCAGGTGGGCTATAGGCTCTCCCAGTCCTTTCAATTATCAGGATCAGACATTGTCAGGCCAGTCATTCTTGAACAGGGCATCAAGATCAACTTCTTGCCTCTCTGTGGCTGATCTCACTCTTGTCTTCATTCTTGCTGAAGACTTTGGAGAAATTAGTGGTGATGTATACCTCGGACTCTTTGCTGAAGTACAATCCTTTGCACATAAACCAGTATGCTTACATCCAGAGTGGGTCCTGTGATTTGTTAGCCCTAGACCAGCTGGTAGGTAGGATTGAAAAAGCCATAGACCAAAAAGAGGTGGCGCTTGAAGCATTCCTGAATATACAGGTGGCTTTTGAGTTTTGACAACATGGAAACCAATGCTGTGCTGAATGCTGCTAGATTTAGAGGATTTAGTGATATCACTTGATGGATTTAGGCACTTTTACATAACATGTAGAAGTGCTTTACATAACAGGTAAAGCTTTCTCTACATGTACAGTAGAGAATGACTGAGGAATGAATGACTCCAAGATGACTGAGGAGTTGCTGTGAGGAGGCTGGCAGCTGTGCAGCGGCTGGCTTGTATCCTGATCATCCTGAGCTCCTGGGCCACTCTTTTGACCTTTTGCTTGATCTTTTACCCATTCACATTAGGATGACTGCCAGAATGGGTGTTTTTGTTCTGAAGAGAATTGTTATTTTTGTTGTTGTTTAAACTGTCTAACATGGTTAAGGTGATAAAAAATGTGATTTGTTTTTGATGTGGGAATAGAGTATTATTTTATTTGATTCATAATTTTGATTGTCTGATTTTAATACAAGCTATTTTGGCAACATAACATTTTGATCATGACAGCTACCGGTACTAGGTTTTCAGATTTCAGAAAAAAATGTGATTTGTTTTTGATGTGGGAATAGAGTATTATTTTATTTGATTCATAATTTTAATGATTGTCTGATTTTAATACAAGCTATTTTGGCAACATAACTTTTTTGATCATGACAGCTACCGGTACTAGGTTTTCAGATTTGTTAAGCAGTATGACGGAAGTGGAGATTTTAGTGAGTGGCTTAAAAAGTTGGAATTGGTATGTAAACTACAAAAAGTTGAAGATTTGCAAATTATTTCTGTCAGGAGGTGTATTCGCTGTTTATGACGGGCTATCGGAAAATATCAAAAGTGACTGTGGTGCTCTCACCAATGTGTTGCTACAGGCCTTTTCAGCAGATAGCTTCCAAATTTACGCAGAGTTTACTGTTAGCCGTCTGCTCCCCCTGGTGAGTTACTAGATGTTTATGCTTCCGATATAAAGAGGTTGGCTAGATAAGTGGATCCTTTAGTATCAGATGAATGGATTTAGAGCGCACTAGTACATGGGCTGCCAGAGAATATAAAAAACCAATTGAAAGCTGCTTGTTGTCTTTAAAGTATGGGGCTGTCAGATGTAATGGTGAGAGCTAGGACAGTTATTATTTAGGACAGTTATTATTTAGTGTGCTGATTGTCTTTCTGTTAAATTAATATTTATATTAATCAGCTGTTTGTATTGGTATTTGTTTATATTTATGTTTAGGTTTTATGAATTCTGTAATGAAGTGTTTCTTTTAATGTAACTTTATTTTATTCAATTGAGTTATTTATTACTTAGAAATAGAGAATAACACATGAATGCCCTTAAATAGAAGAAAAAGGCAAGTAGATGTAAATTTTGAGGAAAATTATTCTGGCTCAGAAAGGATGTGAGATGTTAATACAGGGAATGGATCTTCTACTCAACATCGACAATGGCCATCTGCAGATCCACCAGTACGTAGATATGTCTACGTTCCACCTCCTTTTGAGAAGTTTTGCGGCCAAAGTACCGACTGGGCCTCTTGGATTCGCAAATTTGAAAGGTATAGGATTACTTCTCTACTACACTACGAGCCAGAGGAAACGCAGGTTAGTGCTTTATTACTTGCAATGGGGGAGGACGCTGAGTACATCTATGACTCGTTTACTATTGATAGTAAAGAGGTTTCTTATGAGAATATTGTAAAACTGTTTGATACTTATTTTGCTCACGTCTGTAACGTATGTTAACGTAATATATGAAAGGACCAGGTTCAATAAAAGAAATCAGCTAGAAAATGTATCTTTTGAAAATTATTGGAAATTATTTTACATAAATTAGTTAAAAATTGTAATTTTGATACCATGAAAGATAAAATGCTACGGGATCGTATTGTTGTCGGGGTTAGAGACGATAAACTGTCGGAGTCCATGCAAATGGACCACAACTTAACATTAGGTAAAGCTGTTGAAAAGGCTAAGTTATGGGAAGCTGTAAAGTCTCATCAAAAAACTATAAGGGGAGTTTCCAATAGTTTTGAAACACTTTCAGTTAAACACAAACTCGAATCAAACCTTATCAGAGGCAAAAGTTTTAAATGTTTCCGATGTGGGGATGTTAATTATCACATGAAAGACAACTGTCCTGGTTACAAGGTTCGATGCAATTATTGTAGTGTATTAGGACACTTTGAGCGTTGTTGTAATAAAAAGAAGAAGGAGGTTAAAGAGCTTTCTGCTACTGAAATTGATAATTCTGGTGTTGAGCTTAACTTCCTTTGTCTAAGTACTGTAGAATTTTGTGTTCAAGATGTATCTATTGCACCTCCCTATCAAGTTTGTATGGAAGTTGATAACGTTCTTACTTCTAACCGATATATGCAATTCCAGAGGATACGAAGGAAGCGTTTGACGCTGATGTGTGAGATTGGATAAAGGATGGTTGGCTCCAACCTTTATGATGGGGAGTTGGACGGATTAATACCCTAAATGGCATTCATACAGCACAATAAGGACAAAGTACGACCCGCTATGGATTATAGAGAGCTAAATCAGTATGTATCAAGCCATACAGCGGAGAGTGAAGTTTGTGGTGAAAACCTAAGGTTCTGGAGAAGGTTGGGAGAACAAGTCAGCACCATCGATCTTCGAAAGGCTTATCTACAGATTCTTATTGCTCCTCATTTATAGAGGTATCAAGTCGAACGATTTAAGGATAAAATTTATTTTTTAACTCGGCTTAGATTTGGTCTACATTTTGCACCAAAAATAATGAGCAAGATTGTTAATAAAGTTCTGTCAATGGATCCTGTAGTCAAAAATGTTACAGACTCTTGTGTTCATGATATAATAGTGAATGTAAAGGTCATTGGTTCGGGATGTTGTAAGAAAATTATTGGAAAAATATGGGTCATTAGCAAAACCGGCAGAGCCACTCAATGCAGAAGAGTTTTGGGACGGAAGATTGTTAGAAGAGGTGGCAAGATGATGTAGACCAGAGACAAAAAAATTAAACCTTTGAATGAAATTAATACTAAGCGATATGTGTACTCTTTGTGCGGCCAATTAATTGAACATTTCCCAGTAGATGGTTGGTTTCAACCAGTGTGTAGCTTTCTAAAAAGACATTTGTCAGACATAAAGCGGGATGATGAAGTGAGCGAACATATCAAGACAATGTTAGGAGACATAATAGAAGGTTTAAAATATAAGGACCCTGTGTTTGGGAAATAGGCTGTGTCGAGTTGTAATGAAGGAACGGTGTGGTGTGACGCTAGCAGCTTGGCAATCGGTGTTTGCATTGAGATTGAAGGGGAGATAGTTGAGGATGCGTCTTGGTTAAGGAAGGAAGACGATTCAGCACATATAAACCTGGCTGAGTTAGAGGCCTTGTTGAAAGGAGTAAATTTGGTGTTGAAATGGAATTTAAAAATATTGAGCTTAGTCACAGATTCAGCCACTGTTTATGCTTGGGTACCATCCATATTGATTGGTGAGCAACGAATTAAAGCACATGGATTGGGTGAAGCTCTTGTTAGAAGACTGGGCTTATTGAAAGACCTCATAACTGAATATGACCTTAAGGTAAAAATAGATCTCGTTAAGTCCCAATTCAACAGAGCAGATTTGCTAAAAAGTGGTTGGAAAAATAAAGATCAGTGTTGATATGTTGGGTGAAGAATAGGGCGAAAACAAACTAACGCTAGTCTGAAGAATCCATGCTTTGCATCACTTTGGTGTTAATTGGACACTTGTTACGGTTAGGCGTTGTTTCCCAAACATTGAGTTAAGCAAAAATAACATGGAGAGTGTGGTAAAGAATTGTAAAGATTGTTTGTCTGTTGATCCTTCCCCATTAAACGGGAGCCAGGACATTTGGATTGTACCGACGATTGGCACAGGCTTGCTACTGATGGGATTCATTTAGATAAAGTAAATTTCTTACAATTATAGATTGCGGTCCAAGTAGATTTTGCATATCTCGTCGGATCCCAAGTGAGACTAAAGAGCACGCAGTGAATATCTTACTTGAATTGTTTTCAGGGCAAGGTCCACCCCAAGAACTGCTGATGGATAACAATACAACGATTAGATATGAACAAATTAAACACATTTTGAACGCAAATTGAAGAGTGGGGAGTTATCCATCGTTACAGGTGTGTGAACCGTCCATGTGGGAATGGAATTGTTGAAAGAAACCATATAACTAAAAAAGGAATGGCAGCAAGAACTAATGGAAGTGTACAAGACATGGTTTATTGGTACAATTTAACACCCAAAGAAAATTTAAATGAAGGGTCGGCACCAAGCTCTCGAGTGTACAGCTACAAGTGGAGATGTTAGGGTGAGCCTGTAATAAGAGAGGAACAACCAGGTTCTGAGTTTTCTCCAGGTGAATCAGTATTTTAAGCCGAAAAACCATCTCTGCACAACAGCCTGGAAACACGGCGTGATTACAAGGCAGCTTACCCAGAACACCATGGAAGTTGATGGCATGCTGCACCACGTCGGGGACATATGCAGAGTTGGTATTGACACCACAAGGGCATGTGTATGTGAGATCAGCTGATTATTACAACTGTTAATTGTTTTATTTTTGTTCTGAAGAGAATTGTTGTTGTTGTTTAAACTGTTAAGGTGATAAAAAATGTGATTTGTTTTTTATTAGAGGTGTGCGGATATCCAAAAATTCGGTTCGGATTCGGATCGGATATCCGATCCGAATGTATTTAAGATATCCGATCCGATCCGATCAATATCCGAATTTTCGGATAGACTGTATAATAAAGCAATTTGAACAAAAACAACGAGATTTTCGTCGAGTTAATACCCGCGAAGCTGGAATAATTTTTGCTTAAACCTTGACAAGACGACGAAATTACGTAGTCTTAAATCAAAACAATGTCGTTGACTGGTAGACGCGATACACTTATAGCGATTCGAATGACGACCGCAGATGACGAAATTACGCAATTCATATCCAATTGGAATGTAAGAACGTCATTGGGCGGTCCGAGGATGCGGTATGATTATTCAATTCTTCAACTACGCATTAAAGTAACCGTAAATTCAACACGATATTGCATTTTGAAATACAAAGCATAGCGTCATCGATAGTTGCACCGAGTATCAGATTGCGGTTTGATATTGTTCCATATAAAATTTCATTTCGGCTACGAAAAAACTTGAATTGTTGATTTAATGTTACTGGTAACAAACCATAATAGCTCGTTCTGCGACGGGGGTTTCCGGCAAAAATAATACTACTGCATTCTGATCGTCTACGTAGACGATCAATTGTTTAGTTATCGCATTCTCAACTACTCCGGGTTTGAGCAATACGATAAAGTGTTGCCAAATTTACATTTGGCCTATTTCGTCGTTCAGTGTTCACATAACCAACAAATTTTCCACTTGTTTTCAATCTACATTTTATCTTTGTTAAATGAATTTAAGCGTTATTAGTTTTACATTTATAGATAATTTTAAGATGAATAACTAACTAGATTACGACGAGGTACCATAATTTCACGGGTTTCAATATTGTTACACAGCCGATCGGGGTATTTTATCTGCCAAATATTCCAACTCTGCGCCTGCGCACAGGCCTTTGTTTGATAGCAGCTGCTATCAAACGATCTGCCGATACACAGATAGCCGATGGCATCGAGCCAACGGCGTCTGTCAAATCTTAATTCTTTGTTAATGGTGATTTGTTTTTATCATTGTAATAAGTAAAATAATTGAATCGTGAAATAAAATTGAGAATTAGTTGATTATTAGTAGAATGAATTGATGAATTAGTAGAAAGTTGATGTCATTGGCGAATTATAAGGTTTCTGTTGATTTAATTTGTGAATTACGCCATATTAAAATTTTTTACTGGTAATTGTTATTTTGTAAATTTGTATTTATTGATGGAATAAACTTATTATTATTATTAATTTAAAATGCAGTGAAGTAAAAATTTTAGTTTTGTTGTTCATCCTATGAAGAATTTATGATTTTTATGTAAGCTTACCATTTAATAATTTTGATAACATTTTATTGATTTTTTCCTAATTTATTCTTAGATAAGTCTGATTTCACTTTTTTATTGCGAGTATCCGAATCCGAAAACTATCCGATCCGAACCCAAACTATCCGATCCGGATCCGATCCGAATCTGATCCGAAAAAATAATTTACTATCCGCACACCTCTATTTTTTATGTAAGAATAAAGTATTATTTTATTTGATTCATAATCTAAACGAGTGTCTGATTTAACTACAGGAACTTTCCCACTACCACCTTGGGATCAGTGGTTCACTGTTGGGTCCAAGAGTTGTTGAGGCACAGGAGCGGGCATCTTACAGTGCAGGATAACGTAACGTCAAGTATTCATATAGGGACTTTTCCCACTGTTTTCCAGTCTGAGATCACTGTCATTAAGGAATGTGATAGGGATATTAGGAATATTTATGTATTATAAATGGACCTTCCTGGGAGGCCAGGAGGGTCTATCCATGAACATATTTTCTGAAGCGGCCCTTGAAGCGAGCGTTTGACTCGGAGTTCAGCTCCAGGGTTGTGTGGGACTGTTTTAAGCTTGTGTCCTGTGTGGGCAAACACAATGACACCACTCTTTGTTGGGTTCCAGGGCTCTCTGGGGTGAATGGCAATGAGCTGGAGAATGGGTTGTCCAATAGGGCTGCATCATCCTGCTTTTGTCGGCTTCAGCCCTCTTGTGGTATCTCCCACGCTGCGGTATTTCAGTATATCAACTCCTGGGCAAGGGATCGCCATAAGAAAAGTTGGGCGGAGTTAACTCTACATAGAGTGAGAAAGCTTAATCTTTTGACATGGATATGTCTTAGCTCTGGGGGGGTGTTGGTAATGTTTAAGATTGAAAATATGTAACAGGTTTCCATGGAAACTACTAGAGCTCAGTTATTAAATTTTTAATCTAAAAGAATAAGAACAGTTTTTTTATAAGATCTGAAAGCATTCCTTTAGACATATCCATGATCAAACCTATTTGCCACAGAGAAGTAATTACAAACATTTTTCTTCATAGACATGTCACAAATAGGTTCCTGAAACTTGGCAGGAAGGATGACAAACTAGTCACTGATATCTTCACTGGAAATGGTAATCTGAGGAAGCATAAACTGTGCATGCAGGTCTTTGTGGGGGACCCTCTGTGCTGGAAATATTATCTGCAGGAGAAAACAGCTGATCATCTACTCTTTTATTGTATAAGGCTGGTAAACATGAGATCCTACACCCTAGGCAATTTTGAAAGGGGTCGTTTTCTGCCTCCTAACGAGCTTGTCGACAGTTTTCTGTGGGTTTCTAGGTCTCTTCACTTGGATTATTCCTAATTCTCTAGGAGAGAGGAACTAGGGCTGCACAAAAAGCCATCATAGCTGAAGCGCTTCGGGGGAAATCCACCCCTTTGGATGAATGAATGAATTCTTATGGAGAATAAGTAAATTTACTTCACTTCCTTACTTAACCCAGGTAGGTAGTAGTTAAATAGAACTTGGACAAACCTTAAACTAGCAATTAAAATTACCCATTTTGTAGTTTTAAGGAAGGTTGCATTAAATTGCTTGTGTATGAGATATTTGGATAATTTTTTGTTGGTAATGTATTAGGGCATAATATTATTCTATTTTAATTTTTATAAACGAGTTTTATTAAATGTAAAAATTTATAAAGTAAAGAATAAAAATACAATTGTTTTATTTTTCAAAGAAGGAGTTATATTTTTACTGAAATATTCTTTGAAACTACCTGAATTAAACACGTTCCTAAACTTCAAAATATTTTTTACTTAGGAAATAAAAACCAATCATTTATATTAACAAATGTATTTTAGAAAAATAAAATAAAAAATACTCGCGCTTCACGAAACGGCAAAATACCGCTGTCAATATCAGCTGAAAAATCAAAACAATGTGAAATAACAACTCAACAGGTTGGCCAACCGAGCAAACCAATACATGTTTTATAAAGGATTTATTAACACCATCTTTCGGGAAAAGTTTGAACTACGTGGAATACTATGTATTTATCAATCTTGTGACAGACTCGTGGTCTGGCATTCAGTCCGCGCTCGGCTTATCGAGTCCAACTCATGTGTCTACCCCAATAGGTTAACCTATGATTACGCTTGGATTGAATTAGCAATGATTAATTCCTAAATCAATGTAAATCCCTTAAGTATGCAGGTCTGCTGCTAAGGGAGTATTTTAGTAAGTTTCATGTAGGTAATTCAAAACAAGATCGAAAGTGAATAGGAAAAAATAATAACTAATAAATATTTACTCTGAATCCAAAGTTTATAAACGTGGTGCTGATAGAGAAGATATGCTTGGAACTCTGGCCTGCCAGGCGGATTGTCTCTTCAGGGCCTCCAACAATGGAGCATACGGCTGTTGCGGCCACACCCATGAATGGCTGTGGACGAAATGCCACATTCAGCACTTGCGAGTGGTGAGGAGGAATGGTTCCGTATGCAGGGCTCAGGTCGAACACCTATCACAGTGTAAACAACAGATATTTGATAGTGGAAGTGTAACTATATACAGGAACATAAAATTAGCTAGCAGAAAATTAATCATAAAATTAACGTGTGAACAAAGCATAAAACTGAGAAATTATACAACACCATTGAATTTTCAATATTTTTTACTAGCCTAAGCTTAAAACCCCAACAATGAAATGACACACGACCAAAAAAAACTATATAACTAATAATTTCAACAATATCATTACATTTGTAATATTTTGACTAGCCTAAGCTTAAAACTCCAAAAATGAAATGGCACAAAACCCAAAAATACATTGTGACCAATGTATTTCAACACTATTATTACATTAGTAATATTTTTTACAAGCCTAAGCCCATTAACCCCAACAATGAAATGACACACAAGCAAAAAATACCATATGACCAATAATTTGTGACTAAAAATTTGGATACAACTATTTATTGTTGAATTGACAGTTTTGTTCTGAACGTGTCTTAGAGGTTGTGGCAGTCGAACTGGTGGAAACTGACACAATAATTATAAGCGTCTATCGCTCCCCTTGTGGAGAAATTGAACAATTTTTTGAACTACTTGATCAGTGTCTGTCATACATAATTGGATTGAACAAGAAAATTATCATCGGTGGGGACTTTAATATTCCCTTAAACATCGATGTGCAAGTGACTAGAGACTTCGCCAATCTGTTGCGCAGCTATGGCCTCTTCCTCGCCAACCTACTACCCACCAGAGGGACCCGGTGCCTCGATAGTGTTGCGACCGACCTAGACTCATGGGATTACAACTCCTGGGTAACAGAGGCTTTCGTGGCAGACCACAAGGCTGTCATGGTCCAAACAAACTTCAGTTCGGTAAGTACCACTCCAGATATTCCTGCATGGCTTGACAAATATGATAGAAAAGCTAGGGTTATTAAAGAGGACTTGATCCCTTCTTTCAAACAGGCTCTCTCTGAAGTTACCTGGTTGGACCTTATTGAGAATAAACAGCCGGAAGATGCTTTTGAATCATTTTTTGACGTGCTTAATGACTTGTTGAATAAGTTTTTTCCATTGCAAGCTAAGCGATCTAATGTTGCCTCCAGAGTTGCTAGACATAGACAAAGTAAGGTTGATAAACCATGGTATACTGATGAGTTAGCTAGGTTGAAGATGTATATTCTGACTTTTAGGGACCTGTATATGAATGCTACAGAAAACACAACCAGGGATCACTTACATTCATTATATGTTAGCGCTAAGAAGCAGTATAGAGTTAAGGTGGATGAAGCAAAAAAATTGGCAAATGCCCAATCTATCGAAAATTCATTGAATCCATGCAAGGCCCTTTGGAACCTTGTTAATAGTTGTAGAAAATCATTAAAACCTCCAACCTCAAAATGTTCTGCAAATCCAGATGATTTTAACAAGTATCTCATTAATAAAGTGACCAGTATTGCAAATAGTTTTGGTGGTGATGACAGAGGGGCTGTGGAATTAGTCAGGAATCAAACATCTAGTCTAAACCAATGGAAGGAAATAACTCCTGAGGAGGTGGTTAAGTTGGTCAGTCGATTCAAGGCCTCTCATAGTCCTGACATTTACGGGATGACCTCCGTCCTGATGAAATCCATAATAAATACCATAGCTGTACCACTGAGCAGGGTTATTAATATGTGCCTGCGAGCGGGGATCTTTCCTCATAGGCTAAAAATCTCGAGAACAGTGCCCATCCTTAAGAAGGGCGATCCTTCAAGTATGTCCAGTTATAGGCCAATCTCAATTGTACCAATGATTGCTAAGATAATGGAGACAGTACTGAAGTCACAATTGGTCCGATATATTGAATGTAACAACTTGTTTTCTGATCTCCAGCACGGCTTTAGGCAGGGTAGGTCTACGGTGACAGCTGTGGCGGATCTGACTCAGCGAATTTACGAGGCTTATGAGGTCGCCGACTCAGTTGCGCTGACCCTATGCGATTTAAGCAAAGCTTTCGATGTGGTCCCACATCGCATCTTACTCATGAAGCTTCAGCGTTATGGAGTTCGGGGCACAGCATTGAGAACCCTCACCTCCTACCTCAATAACCGCCAACAGATCATCTCCATCTGTGGCGCTCAGTCTCAGCCTCTCCGAGTCAATCACGGAGTTCCGCAAGGGTCCGTATTGGGACCTGTGCTGTTTTTAGTGGCTATCAACGATCTTGAACTTGAGGGAAGAGCGCTAAGATTTGCTGATGATACCACTCTCATGTCCACTGGGAGCGATCCTAAATCAGCCAGCGAAAGGTCAGAGCTTCTCTTTATGAGAGCGAAGGATTGGTTCGAGGTCAATAGGCTAAAGCTAAATGAAGAGAAGACACAAAAACTGGTGTGCTCATTAAGTAGTACGTTGTTAACCCAAGAACCTTCAAACGTTACACTGCTTGGCTTCGTAATAGATTCCAAACTGACCTGGAACGACCATATTGAGAGTGTGTGTAAGAGATTGGCTAGGGTAATCTTCTTGTTGAGGAAACTGATTGGCTTAGTGGACAGATCTTACCTGCTTGTTGTGTACTATGCAATTTTCCACAGCCATGTCACCTATGGCCTGCAACTTTGGGGTCATGCATCGAGCTGCTCAAGAATCCTTAAGCTCCAGAAGAGGGCTGTTCGTATACTGACGGGGAGTGGAAGACTTGACCACTGCAAGCCACTTTTCGAAAGAACCGGTATCCTGACTGTTCACAGCTGCTACATCCTTACTTGTGCTAGTTTTGTCCAATCAAATCTGAACAATTACTTGGTCAGAAGACAAGTACATGACCATAACACCAGGCACAAAGGCAAGCTAGATGTTCCCCGTTGCAGGCTGAACAAAACTAAAAACTCTTTCCCAGTCTTGTCAATACAAATTTATAATAAGCTCCCTGACAGCATAAAACAGCTTGAGCGTGAGAGGTTCTCCACGCTACTTAAATCCTGGCTGAAGAAAAAACCATTTTACTCGCTGCAGGAGTTTTTTGATGATGACTGTGCGGGCTTGGGGCTGACAGGCCGTTGATCGATCTCATCCACTGCCAATTTAACCAATTTATAAATACCTACGGGAGGCTAAGTTTCAATGTATATATTTATTTATAGTATTCTATTTTATTTATTTGACGCTGCTAATCCAGACATGTCTGGTCTCAAGCAAAGGAGGAGGTAATAAGGTAATAAGGTAATAATGAGATTTTTAGTTGGTGCCATATAATAGGCCGACTTGAAAAAAATATAAATACAATTTGTTTGCGTTTTTAACCTTAAACTTTAAAACACAGTCGAAAAAGTGTATATATATATATATATATATATATATATATATATATATATATATATTGTTACTAATGTAAAAAACATTTAAAAACACAGTACCCTTTTAATAATTATAATAGTAGCCCTCCTTACCTTAAACAAGAAGATAAATATATATATATATATGTGTGTGTGTGTGTGTGTTTGTAGGCTTATGTATGTGTCTGTTAAAACAATAATTCTTGTAAAAATGATTCAGATTGAGACAAAATTTTGTAGATATGTGTACATTTATAGGTACATCTTCCTTTATTCGGATGAGTTTGTAATCCAGATACAGTAGAACTTGGATAATTCGAACCTCAAGGGACCAGAAAAAAAATTCGAATTATCCAAAAATTTGAATTAGAAAAGGTTTTGCAAGTGGTTGAAATAAACAATCAAACATCATGTTTTAACATTGTATATTAAAAAAGTTAGGTTAATAATATTACAATACAGTATGATGTGAAATATGTACTAACTGTATATATTTTAGCAGTTAAAATTACTTTATTCTCGATTAAAATTGAAAAAATCGTAAAAACAAAACATAATGCAGTAGCCTACATACTACATGTGGTTACTAAAACCAAGTTGTTTTGATAAGACTAATAAAGATCATTGTTTTTTTAAAATTCTGAAATCTTCACTTGTTTCCTCAAATTTAGTCTCTCAGTTATCAAAAACGAATCTAACAAATTCAAAGAACGGAAGAGTTCATCACTTACTTCAATTTTACTTTCGAAAAACCTTCTGAGTTGAATGATATGTTCCGCTGCCTCGGCCGCACTCGGAACTGATTGCTCCGGTGTCTCGTCACTCTCGTCTGTGGATGCGATTTTGTCATCTTCATTTGTGTTTAAGACATTGGCCATAATATCTAAGTCGGTTAGTTCACCACAAACTGCAACTTCTTCATCGACATTAACAAAGTCCTCATAGGTGATGGCAAGATCGTTGGCGACGTCCTCCCAGCTATCAACTAGAGGTGCTGTTTCAGGTGTGGTTTCTGGTGAAGTTTTTCTGTCATTGTCTTCTCTACTGAATCCCGCTTTTTTAAAAGAGTTTTTAATTGTATCTTGTGTCACTTGGTCCCATGCTTTCTTGCACATTCTAGACGCCTGAAGAAGGTCAAGCTTGATCTTCAGGACGTCGGCATCTTCAGTCAGGATGTTTTCTACCAGCAGTCGTCTATAAAAATGTTTAAATTTTTTTATTACTCCCTGATCCATAGGCTGGATGACGGAGGTCATATTTGCAGGAAAAAATATAGCTTTTACATTTTCCAACCATGGAATTGTGTTGTAGGCTGTAGAGTTGTCAATGAAAAGGATAACATTTCTTTTTTCTCTCTTAAACCTTTTGTCCAATTTCAACAGCCAGTTCTCAAAAAGACTTCCGGTCATCCACGCTTTGGAGCTATTGACATATTCCACTGGTTTTGATTTGATGTTCTTGAAACAACAAGGATTGCCGACTTGCCTATCATCAATAGAGGTAGTTTTTCTGTTCCATCCATATTTGCACCAACGAGCAGTGTTATTCTTTCTTTGCTTAGTTTTCCTCCATGACACTTTTCATCCTTGAATGCAAGGATTTTATCGGGCGTACATTTAAAAAAAAGGCCGGTCTCGTCGACATTAAAAATGTCCTTCGCATCTCTGTCTTCAATCATTTCTGCTAAATCATTTTTCCACTCATCAGCCTCTTGCTGGTTAACTGCTCCACTTTCGCCACAAACAGATTTGAAAGAAATTTTATTTCTTTCCTTGAAGCCATCCAGCCATCCTGTACTCGCTTTAAAATTAGTTTTCCCCAGTTTTGAAGCAAACTGGTCGGCCTTTCCTCTTACAACCTTTTTATCTCTTGTTTGTTTGAACCACTTCAACACGCACTGGTCTACATCTGGATTTGTTGGATCTTTTGTTCTTTTCCGGTCTTTGGCACTTTCACCTTCACACGCAAGAATTTTATCCTTATTTTTTTTAAATGACGATAATGTGTTTGGTGGGATCCCAAAAGCTTTGGCTATTTCAGACTTTTTCTTAGACCCCTTCTCTACCTCTTTGATCGCCGCTATTTTTTCTTGCAATGTCAGAGATTTGTAGGTTCGTGTTGACGAAGCCATCATACACACGACACAGACAAAGAAGTCACAAATTTAAACAGGAAACAAAGACGACGACGATCGGAACTAACCACCATCAACGATACACACGTTACTGAACTGCGCTGGGTAGTGACAGACCAGAGATGACACTGCTGTGTGACACTGTGTTTTTTATGATTGTGTTGTTTTGAAATAGGTGAATAAAAAACCTTACTTCCTCTCCCATACGATAGTGCCCCCTAAATTGATAAAAGTGGTTTTTAGAATATTTATGAGCAGTAGAGTCAGTAGAGTAGTGATGGGTCTGGTGAAGTGGGCGCATTGATTTAGCTAAAAATAGTCTGCGGACAGGAAGCCAGAACGTCGTTTCCTGGAAAATCGCACACAATAACTTGTTCTCTTTATAGATCTATGCTGTAAAAAATTTGAATTATCCAAATAATAAATATTTGGATATCAAATTAACCACTATATTTTAACATTGTTTTTAAAACTCTAGGGACCAAGTCAAAACTTCGAAATAAAGAAGTTTTCGAATTACAGAAGTTCGAATTATCCACGTTCCACTGTATATCAGTAATAGGGAACGGGTAGTTTGAGGGGTTTTGTATCCCAAAAGTGGGGATTTTGCGTTTTTCATATGTTGTTGTCTTAGGTTTTAAATTTTATATTTTATCATTAGAATCAGCTCAAAAAACTACACAGTTTGGAATTTTAAAGTTTTTTTCTATATCCAAATAATTGTTACCGAGATAGTAAAAAAAGTCAAACACAGTACATTGTATTTTTGTACTCCAATGTCTTAAAACCCCAACAATTAATCTTCAACCCTCAACCATTAATCTTTAGGACAGGAAGGACAAGTTTATCCCTCTAAGTGTACAATAATTCATAATGTCAAGCAATTTTTGACAAATTTGGAGTTTTGTTTAGACGCACAAAAAAATCATGAAACACCACAAACTTATACGAGTATAATATTGGATATTACCTTAAAGAAGATAAAATAGACTACACAAAAAATTAATATATGTTAGTCTTAGCTTCTTATTACTTATCATCCTTATAGTTTCAAATTAAGGTATTCTTAAAAAAAGACGTTTCTGCTCCCTAACGAGTCATGTAAGTTCTGTCATATACACTATATTAAAATTCCAAAATGTACATTTTGATTGGTACAGTGAAATCTTATCATCTTTTAAAATTCAATTCAGTCTTAAATTAAAATCTCCCGCCAATTTCATTTCAATAAGGACCCAGCTGATAAACATATCACCTGGAGGGGGAACCTGTCTTCTCAGTCATCTATATTATTTCAGTGAGTAAACAGTCAAACACTGATCAAGTCCCAATGGATAAATGTCACAAGGTTCCCCAGCCATTGGGTGACTTTAAGCCTGATAGGGAATCATTAAAGGACACTTTGTTAGGGGACTCACTATTCGGGTATTCTGGCTTAAAGTGTAAAAGCACGGGTGAAATTTTTGATGTCAACCAGGAGCCAAAATTGAGCATATTAAAGATAAACTAGCTAGCAACTTATAAAAGTGAAAAACCTAGTAGTTTTTATTTTAGTAGGCACCAATAACCTTTTTTATGGCTACAATGGGAAGCAGGATTACAGTGGTGGTTGGGGTAAGCAAGCTGTCCTACATGCTATGGCTGACTTGTTGAGCACAGCCAAGGTGACATTCCCTGATTCCAAAATAATTTTGAATATTGTCTTGGTTTGTAGAGATATAACTAAACAAGCTCTTTTTTACTTTAATGAACAGTTATATTTTATGTGTAACAATTTTTGTATTGAATTTCTAGATGTAAGTGATGATGTAAATATGCATCATGTTGCCCAAGATGGTAGGCATTTGAACTACGTGGGTAATAACTTATTTGGAAACCTGATCTACAAAACAGTCAATAAAGCTTTGGATTAAATGTGAATATGGAGGACCCTTGCTTCGAGCTTCCTTCTTCTACAGGTACCAGCCCTGATTACAGTGGCATTGTTCCAATAAGAGTTGCTGCTTGTTCATCTTCATCTTCTGAATCCGATTTGGGAAACAATGTAGGAGACCCAAATCTGCATTCAGGATAGCCCATGTCAATGCACACTCTCTTAACACAGGTTTTATAGAGCTTTGTAGCGTCATTGAAGATTTCAATTTTAATTTACTTGTAATATCTGAATCATGGCTTTCTCCAGATCTGCCATCAGAGTGCTTCAACATTGATGGCTATTATCTTATTCGAAAAGATGGGGAATGTCATTTGGGTAAAGGCGGAGATGGTGTCGCTTTGTATGTTGCCAAAGGACTACATTTCTCTTCTGTTCAGCTTCCCAATGGTATTGAGTACATATGCGGCATCATTCCTGTAAATGGATTGAAAATCTCTGTTTGTGTCGCTTATAGACCTCCTCCAGTTTTTTACTCAAGTTTAACCCTAGAAATGGCAAAGTCGTAATTTACGACGCATTTACATATTCAATAAGAATTGGCAGGTGGAGGCATCTGTCGTCAGTTTTGTGGAATTGTTAGACACTATCGCCTACGCGACCGTGTTTCCCTCTGGGGGCCAACAACCGAAACTGCTCTTGTAGTACACGAGCCTGCCACCGGGCAGGTCTATAACCAAGTAAGCGCTTTCTTTTCCTAGGCACTGGATGGCCGTGGTGGCTAAAGCGCTGCGCTGAGGAGCGTAACGTTCTAGCCATTCGGAAGTGCTAGGGTTCGAATCCCGACCATGAGCAATCCCAATTTGGCTTGCAAATGTGTGGTGTAGCGGAGTGGAGGGCCCACCTTAAATAAACGGTGACCGGCTTGGGTGGAAGTTGACGGCATTTGTAGGCTTAATTGGGATTGCAGTGGACACCTGTTTTGCTTTTGTGGTTAGTGGTTATAAGGGGGGGGCATGTTTTAAGCTTTTTTTGTTTAAACTTTGATATTTCATGAAGATATTAATAATTATATTTATGTTACAGTTAAGAGTAAAAAGCTTGCCACTTCTAGGGTTAAACTCTTCTCTATCCTTTGTTTGTGTATACATCTCCGGAAGTTAATGATGTTGTTTTGCTTGGGGATTTAAATATAAATCTCTTGAACCCCAATAGTACTGACACCAGATTCTTAGCCAATGCCCTCAAATCAATGAATCTTCATCAGCTCATCAGGGAACCGACAAGAGTCACTGCCTCAACGTCATCTCTTATTGATCATATAATTGTTGACAAAAGTAGGAATCAAGAGGTGGAAGCCATTGACACATCTGCCATATTAGAGTTAATGGGTAAACATATCACGGATCACAAGTTGTTCTGTGATGTTCTACGAACGGAGTCTAAGAGTAAGGCTAAGTTTATTTCTTACCATGACTTTAAAGGGTTTACCATATCAAAGTTTATCTCGCTTGCCTCATCTATCTGTTAGGATTACATAAAGTTGATTGACAGCTTCAATTAAATCGTAAAAACGTTGAGTTGTAGGATATTTTCTGTCTTCGATGCTTGTGCTCCCTTAGAGAGGAAAAAAGTTACAAAGAGGAGAGCCCCATCGAGAGACAACATAAAAAAAGTTGACTAAAATAAATAATAGGTTAAAAAGAGATTTTATTCAAACAAAATGTCCAAAGATCCGACATAATTATTGTCAGGCTAGAAATAAACTCAATATTGCTATCAGAAAAGCGAAAAGGACATTCTTTAAAGATAACTTGAATGTAAAGGACCCAAAGTCATTTTGGGCTACTTTAGGCAAAGGAGGAGCTATGGCCTCTAACGTGAAGGATGACATGTGCCCTATTGCTCCAGATAAATTAAATTTATACTTCCCTTCTCTTGGTGGGGAGTTAGACATAAACCCTGATAAGCTAGATTTCTATCGACAGAGTCGTTTTCGTGGAGAGGTGTCTTTTAACTTTAGTCCATTTTCGGAGTCCGAGGTAAAGGATTTGATTAATAGTATCAGGACCTCTGCATTTGGCACTGATGGGATATACATAACTTTGATCAGAAGCTTGAGCCCCTTTAGCAATGGAGCGATAACTCACTTAGTCAATACATCGCTCTCTTCTGGTTATTTTCTATCCTGCTGGAAGGAAAGTGTAGTTATACCCATTCAAAAGTCAGGCAGTCCAACAACTGTTTCTCAGTTCCGCCCTATCTCCATCCTTCCCGTTATCCAATACTATAATACGAGCAAGGTTTGTATATATATATATATATATATATATATATATATATATATTTGCACACGGATCTCGAAAACGGCACCGAGGAATTTCTTTAAATTTTGGAAATAACTAATTTCCGAGTAGAAAATAAGTTCTAGATAGGTCTAATGTCCAGGAAAATTCGTGTTTTACTGTAATATTAAGTTTAAAATCTAAAAATTTTACAATACGCTTATGGAGAATCAAATGTAAACAATGCAAACCAAAACAGCTGTTTATAAACGTTTGACAGTTCTTGATTGAAGACGGCAAAGAACAATATGTGAATAGAGGTTTTTCATAAATATTTATTTTATGTATGTAATAAATGTAAAATTATCAGGTTACTAAACAATTTGTAAAAACTTTAGGGTAACATAACTGTGCGAAATAAAAGCAGGAAAGAGTATTTCCAAAATCTTCCGTGTTTTGATAGGAAACGTATTCGTTGTATTGCTTGAAGCTACTGTAACAAGCCAAATAATTGGTGTAAATTAAATTTATCTTTTGCTTTTCAATCCTCATTCCGTTTCTAACAAAATCAGTTGATCACAGGATAATAATAACAAACAGTATGGACATTTAAATTCAGTATAAGGTTAGCTAAAACAATTAACTGAGGTTGGCCAAAAACTCTTAAACGACGATGCGAAATCGGCTGACGCCGTAGCTTAAGCGCTTAGATCTCACGTATGCAAGGTCGCGTGATCGATCCCCACCCGAGGGCTATATATTTGTTCAGTATTTATGCCATATCAATTAAGGGGTATTAAAACGGTTTTATTTAAACCACATAAATGTTTTCATTGAGCAGTAAATTTGTTTTAATTTTGCTAACTAACTAGTAAAATACATGTCTTATTCTATCCGAGCAAAGCTCGGTCACCAGGTACTGTCTAAAATAATTGAATAGGCTGTATCTGAGCAAGTGATGACATTCATAGAGGCAAACAACATTCTTCCTGAAACTCAGTCTGGTTTTAGAAGGGGACATAGCACCTGTACAGCACTCCTCAATATTGCTGATGAGTTGTATTCTTCAAAGGGCAGGGGTTTGGGAAGTATTTTGGCTTCTCTTGATTATTCCTGAGCATTTGATTCAGTAAACTTTGACATCCTTTTAGCCAAGCTCAAATATTATGGCTTTGAAGAGTCTTCTGGAACCTCGATCAGCTGGTTTTTGTCTTATTTGTTTGGCCGTCAGATTACGAAGGTTGATGGGATATATTCTACTGTTCTTCCTCGGACCACAGGAGTTCCACAGGGCTCTAATTTGGGACTGATCCTTTTTATACTGTATACAGCGGATATTAGGGCGCAGCTGAATTTCTGCTCACTTCACACCTATGCCGATTATACCCAAATGTTGCTGCCCTATCCTCCATCTACTGTCAGAGGCAGTGTCCCAAATGACAGCTGATCTATGTACGATCAAAGCGTGGTCAGCTGATCATGCTCTTAAACTCAATCATAAAAAATGTTCTTTACTACGATTTGGCCATTCTTTCTCAAATGGCAATTAATCCCTAGGAATCTCAATGCCCCCTGTGAATCTGGATGGAAATGTGTTAACTGTGGTAGAATCACTCAGAGCTCTTGGAGTAACGCTTGATGCCAATCTTTCTTTCACGAGCCATATTAGTAGCATTTGTAGGGTTGTTGTCTGTAGGTTGAAGGTTCTCAATAGACAGAAATACGTGTTGCCTGAGGCAGCCAAGCTGGAGATCATTCAGTTGACTATTTTCTCAATAATATACTATGCTATCCCTGTGTTTGGGAATAGCCTATCCAGCGAAAGTGTTACGCTGCTTACCAGACTCCAAAATGGTGCTTTACACTTTGTGTATAATTTAGAGAAGTTTGATCACATTAGAGAGTACAGAGAAAAAGTCATTGTAAAGGAAATAGTGCAATGCTGCCAAATTCAAACTTCTCTTTTAGTCCACAAAGTCTTGCTCACTGGCACACCGTAATATTTGGCGAGGAAGCTGGTTTCTGGGAGCGAGGTGAATCTGCGATGTAACAGACAGGACTGCCTTCTGCAGTTTCCATGCGTTCGCCTGGAATTGGGCAAGAAGGTGTTTTCTTTTTTTTAGCTCAAACATTTATAACTCCTTGCCAAGTGCCATTAAGGGCAACAGTTACTATTTTTCAAAAATAAGATAAAAAAACATATGTTTTAATTATGTATATAAAATTAACCAATGTTATGTTTAGTATTAGTTGAGGCAAGTTTCCTTGTAAAGCAGAATGTAAACTATGTAGGCCGCTAAAGTATAAAGTCATTATTTATTTATTTAAACTTTTGAGTTTTTACAGACATGTGGGTGGTGTCATATTAGTAAGTACTCTGCTCACTATAAACTGTCAAATTTTAATCAAAATTGTTAGTCATTTTTGAGAATTTGGATTTATTTGGATTTTTTACAGGTTTTTAGGGGTGAACTCCCTATGAAAATCAAAAATTCAAAAAACACCTGGAGATACGGTGAATATATACATACATGCCAAATTTCATCTAAATTGGAACAACGAGGTAGGCTTTGGCTCTGTACACATCCAGACACACGCACACGGAAGGACAGACATCACGTCAAAACCCGCTTTTTTTGATTCAGGGGGCCCCAAAACGGATATATCCACTCTCAACTCAAATTCAAATATTTTGAAGAAAACAACTATTCTCCATATACTCTGTATAAGGGGAGAAATTAAAATTGTCTATTGTAAAAATGCTTATCTTCCCCATACTTAATTATGCCCAAGTTAATCTTACAGAGAATAGGCAAACTCTCTTATTTATCGACAGATATTAATAAAACTTGTCATATAGCTTCAACTGACCAAAAGTAAAATTATTTATATTAAACATGCAACACTTTAGTGTTCCTTGTGGTAGCAAACCTGCCCATTCCTTTATAATTCATCACCAGTTATTTCATTTCGGAAAAAGTATCAAAATGTTTCTAAATAGGTAATTCATTTTAACATTACCATTCATATCATTAATTTGGAATTTCACTGAGAATGTAGGTCTGCTGCGAAGGGGGTATTATTCTTTATGGTCAAAAGAAAATATTAGTGGTTTTTGATACATTTCCCCTCATCAAATGTGTTAGGAATTATTAGATTAGATTACCATTTGAAATGGCGACCTACCCAGGTAGGTATTTTAAGCCAAGTATGAATGAGAAATGATCGTGGGATGATTGTGGCACGATCTTGTAGTATTGTTACTGACTAAGGCTGGCATGTTCCTTAGACAGGACAGTTAATTAATAGCCCAACAGCCGATGGCAACTAAGGGACCTACAGTTTAACGTGGAATCCGAACCACGGCCTCTGAATTACAAATTGGTCTATTTATGATGATGGTATTTGCGGATTAACGCAGTATTCAATAGTGCGGACGTTAATCCACACAAGAGAACACTACACCCACTGACCATCGCTCATAACTATCCACAATTCATGACCTCCAAGTAGCTGGATTACAGAACGTCACCACCGTCCCAGTCTTATTAGGTCTCATTAGGTTTCATAAAGTTAAAATAGTGAACATCCAAACAAAGCACAATATTATCTTTGGAAATTGAAAAGCCTCGTGGCAGCACATACAGAAGCTGTATGAAATTGATATCACTTCCACCAAGGGTCACGCTTTATGCTAACAAATACTAAAGCAGCTCCAAATGCATTTAAAAAAAACTAAAGTTAAATTTTCTTTGCAGGTTTCAAGCCATTCTGTGAAGTCTGCTATGATACATATTTCTGTGAAAATTACGAACAAGTAAAATATATGTAAATATATATGTATATGTGTAAATATATATGGCAATTGTTAATACCTCATAAGTGTTATAACATGAATAAAGAGATCAAAACAGTTTTTTTTTTAAAAAAGGGTTTTTCGATTGCAACTAAATAACTTGATATTTTTCTCTATTATTAACCCCTTAACGCTCTTTGCCGTAGTATTAAATTGTCACAAAAGTGTTAAAAAGGACTACTGACGTAATATTGCGGTGTGCGGTAATACGACGTTCCATGATGCTATTTGTTGCAACATTTCATTGTAGTTCATACGCCACTAGAATGTGTCAACATTCACTTTTGAACTGTTTCCTTATGTATTTGTGTTTGTAAGTGACATTGGAAACGACTAGAAACCAAATCAGCTGTGTTTGACATCTGGTGACAGGCATAGTTGTTATTGTTGTGTCCTTGTGTTTTTTGGCACGTTGTTAGATTATTTACGGTTTGGCTTTTATAAAATGCTAATAATTAGATTACATTAGAATATTGAAAGTGACCGTACAAGGTAGGTCATTAGTTAATTAGTTTATAGGTGTGTTTTAGTTTTATTTTTCCATTGTAATGTATCTCTAAAGACTTTTAAATAGGAAAAACATAAGTTTAAACTCAAATTTTACGACTAAAAATAGGTTTAATAAACGTTTTCTTTTCTTTTTAATCGACTTTTCTTAAAATGTAGAATGGTTAAGGTCAAAAAAACAAACCGTTAAGGGGTTAAAAACCCTTCAGGAATTTAGGTAAAGTATTACCTGAGAAACATCAGGAGAAGGGTGAGGTGTGTTTGGAAGAACACTATACTCTGGAATAGGATGTTCTAGGCTGAAATAAGGTTGAACCATAGGGAAAAGCATCCCAAGAATCTCATCCATCTCCTCTTCTGACAAAGGCAAATCTTCTCCTTGCTATAAAATTAGTAATAAATTGATATAACTAATTTTAACTATAATCCAGTGGCCTCCTAATGAATCTTGGCTACCTTAAATATTAAATACAAAAAAATACACTGAATTTACACACTTTCTTCATTTAAAAGAGATTTTTTGTTCAATCCGTGAATTTCATTATTTTGATTTAAGTTAGTTTACTAGGATATTTGTAATGAAACATTTTGTACCGTAGATTATAAAAACTGCATTAGTCAAACTGTTTCCAGAGTACTAACCAATTCAGCGAGAAGAGAACTGGTTGATGGGTGAACTAGGTAATCAGAAGCAACTGGCTCAACATATATTAGTGGTAATGGCCCAGAATTTGATTCTTTATTCCCCATTTCAATCAATGTGCTCTTGTGCTTCAATGGGTTCTCTTTCAAATCTTCAAGAAAATCAGATCCCACTATGTCCTCAATGTTCTAAAGAAGAAACAATATTTGATGGAGTTACACAAAAACAAATGCATTAATATTATTTCACTAGTTACATAGCTTTATGTTCAGAAAAAAAATTGTGACTAATGGATTATTAAAAAAGTAATTCATGTTATTGTCAGCAGTGGCATGGATACAGTTTTTTCATAGGAGGGGATATAACCCCCCTCCCCCTGAGTGAAAACCTATTCCAGATTATGTATTCTAGGTTATGAAAGGATGGCAGTATTTGAGATTATTTATGTTTTGAAATTATTTATAAAGGGATATATCACCCTTATCACCCCCCCCCCCCTGTACCTACACCACTGGTTGTCAGAACTAATAATGTTGTATCCTAAAGTGATTCATATAGGTGGAAAAATAGTAGCAATGTGGTTGTTGGTATATAATCAATTCATGTTTCAATTCTTTAATCCACCAAAATTACAATCAAGAAATTTCAAATTTTTTTAAGGACATTTTTGTAAAATTGTAGAAAAATGAGGAAGTTAGTGAACGGGCTATAATTATTACATCATACAACCAGAAACGGATATACCGTATAAAGATTTCTCCAGTTTAATCTATAGTCAGTTTTTAATTTTCTCAAAAAAATAGTTTGTTTATATGTTGACATTACGTAATAAATTTACTCTCCATAATATCATTCACTAATTATTTTGATGCATTAATGATAAAAAACCTTGATAACAATGAACAAGTAACTAACCTCGTGATCAAAATATACAACCACAATGGACTTTGGATCAAAGGAAAATGAAAACTTGACTGGGAGAGGAGTTGGGTTTACCATGTAGATTTTCTTATGCTCCTGAATATCTAATGGAACACAATCAAAATCCAAGGAATGCTGGGACATATCTAGGTTGGGAAAGTTCAACATGCCTTTCAATGGAACTTTATCCTGAAAAAATATATATTCATATACATGTAAATGAATATATGTGGTTGACATCCATTCATTTATGTTATGTTTTTATTTAAAAGATATTAAAAATGGTAACCACAGTAAGTTGCTCAATGTTAATCTTATGTAGAATAATTAAAAATCAATAACTCAATAAGTTAACTAAATGTTCTTCCAAAATTTGGCATGCTAGTCCTTAGTTTATTTTTATTAATACATCTATAAAAACACCAAATTAATTGTTTTTTATGATAGCAAACCTACATCCTCATTGCCCATGTAATTCTTATGAAGAATAGATAAATTTCGTGTTGGTTTCCTGATCCGACTTTCATAAAAACAATGACAACTGCTTCTTTTAAGGAAAACTTGCATTACCTGTTTCTAAAACCATCACTTCTGTTGATTTAAAAAAAGAACATATGAATAAATAGAATTATTTTAAACAAAGATGAAAATGACTCTTTGAACGCCAAATTTTTCATTGCAAGCTTCTCCTTAGCACCAAATAATGCTAAAAAACATTAAACATTTTTTAAGCCAATTTTATTTATTGCTCTAACTATTAATATAGACTCTAATTAAATTATACATCCGTAACACCAAGTATAATTTCATCCAAAGTGGGTTGTTTAGATTAGCCATTTTGTTCCACTTCACAAAATTACTAAATAATATGTTTTCACAAACAGAGCCACTAATGTTATAAAAACAAACTTATAAATAAAAAAGTCCTATTGTTGATTTTTATTAAATTAACAATTAATTAGTTGGACTTTTCCAACGCCTCTTGTGTTTATAATCTACATAACGGTTTGAGAGTTGGTTGAACTACTCCTATTTTCAAGTGCATAACGATATTTACATTTTGTATAAATGTAAATATCGTTAGGCACTTGAAAACGGGAGTAGTTCAACCAACTCTTGAACCGTTGTGTAAATTTTACACACAAGACACGTTGGAAAAGTCCAACTAATTGTTTTAATTTAATAATTAATAACCTGCGCTATCATGAATTTCCAAAACTTTGTTGATTTTTAACTAAACTTAAGCCATAACGGGAAGTTGCAAGTATACTTGCTTATGGCATGGAGTACGGGCCACTTGGTTAACTTGCCTATGGTGTTCACAAGGTTATGTGTATTTTTACTTTGCATTAAAAGCCCAGCTTGAACTTCAAGCTATTCAAAATGCCTCAAGCAAAGCCAAGCTTTAAAAAGCTCAATGACTTCCATCGCACACCCCTAGTAAATAATTATTTATCTCTCCTTTTCCTCTACAAATTTACTTAAAGATAAAACATATTCTTTTTAAATACCTTGTGTGGATGTTCCCTATAACTTATTAGAAGGGTTTCAATGTAGGCTATTGAGACAAGATTGTACTGAGTAGGAGGACAAAACCCCAAAACAATTTCTGTTTCTTCGTTAGGCTCGAGTTCTCTAACAGACTCACAGTAACGGTCATTGTTTTCTATGATTGAAAATGGATGATTCAACTCCAAAACCACTGTTACAGGCAAGCTCGCAACACTTTTGAGTGTCAAAGATTCTGAAACAGTGTAGTTTAATCAATTTTAAAGCAAAATTTCTATTAAAAGCCATTGGTCTTTATTAATTGTTTTACTTACTCCCACGGCCATTTATACCCTAGATGGTATTTGGCCTCGCCAACTGTCTGCCTCCAATTATTCCTGTCTTCTGCATCCTCCTCGTTAACTCTCATTCTCCTCATGATAAGACAGACTTTGTCCTTCCATCTTTATTGGCCGTCCCGGTGGTCTTCTTTCATTTGTGTTTCCTGCCCAGACCTGTTTCAGTTAAGTTTCTTGCTCTCATCTTATAATGTAACCTGCCCAACGTAATCTTCGGCTCTTGGCTTCCGCTACAATATCTGGTGAGTTAAGATCCCTAATCTCATTGTTATGTTTTATTCTCCACATTCCATTTTCTTTAGTGGGTCCAAAACTTTTCTAAGTATCTTATTTTCAAATATGACTAGTTTCTTTTCTTTTCTTTTGTACTTTTGTTTATAACCCAAGTTTCGGCTCCATATAGCAGTAATCGTCTAATTAATTATTTATTTTATAAATTTTTAATTTGGTTTTGTGGGATAAAATTCTAGAGCAAACATGCTTCTATTCGCTGAGTTAATTCTGCTTTGACTTTCATGTGATCCATTGTTGTTTGTATTGTTATATTCTATTTAATAGTTTGTAACGTATTAAATTGCTGCTAGGTCTAGTTACACATGTTTTTAGTTGCCACGGATAGCCTCAGGGACACTGAGTTTCTAGGGTTCGGTTAACTTAATTTTGAGAAAACTAATTAATTTATTTTAAATGGTTCATGAGAGTTCAGAAATCCTTTACCATTTAATTCACAGTCATCAGAGGGTGTGTATCATCCTCGCCCCACGAACCACTAAACAATTTGGAAAAAGGTTTTATTATTTTATTACTCATTGAATTTCTATAATTCTCTCCTCAGGCTTATTCCAGCCTGGATCCTATCTGTCTCACACAACACCAGGCTTATTTCAGCCTTATACTAGCGGTATTTATTATTTTATAAACACCAGACTTATTTCAGCCCTGTACGCATAGCTGTATTATATTAATCCAACACCAGGCTTGTTCCAGCCCTGTACTCTAACTGAATTAATACACAACTAGGTGCTTACTCAATTTGTCTACTACAGAAACCAACTCAACCCTAATAATTAAATAAAAGTTCCTTTCTCGGACAAAACCACATGAAGCTAAATATCAAGTTTCATGAAAAAGTATTTATATGGGAAATATTAATTTTTCCCTATCCTCCATAAGATTAACATTGGAGCCCCACAATACAACGTACTGTGTTTAGATTTTTTAATATCTCTGTAACCCTTGGAGATAGAGAAAAACGTTAAGGAACTTAATTGTGTAGTTTTTTAAGCTGATTCCAATGGTGAAATATAAAATTAGAAATTTTTAAAAATTACATGTGAAAAACGCAAAAAACCCCATTTGGGGTACAAAACCCCCCCAAACTACCCGTTCCTATTGACCGATATGTCTGGTTTACCATCATGGTTGTGAACCATGCCACAAGCCTCGTTGTGGCATTTGCAAAATTATGTGTAATTTCACTGAATTTAAAATCAGTGTGTCTCACAAAGTTTACCCAATAGTTGGAAAGTCAACGTGTGACGTCAGTCGTGTGAAGTCAATTGAAAATAACATTTAAAAATTACGTGTATAAACCTCTATATTTATTTATTTTAAAATGTACCAAATCATATAATCATATATTCCATAATTAAAATTTACTGTCAAGACAATCACATGTTAAAATATTTAGTTACTGTTTATTGTTCTCTCATTTCTCTCTCAAGTATTTATTCAACAAAAGCTCGCATAACTTTTCATTTTCATATTTCATTTATTCTATCGAACCAGTTGAATAATTGTATTAAGTCATTTGACACATTTCTATAAACCAATATATATATATATATATATATATATATATATATATATATATATATATATATATATATATATGTGTGTGTGTGTGTGTGTGTGTGTGTGTGTGTGTGTGTAAATTTAATCTATAGTGTTCACTGTTAAGGACTACTGTTATTTTAAGTATAATTTAAAAAATCAACTGAGTATCATTTAATAACATTTTTATGCAGTTAAAACGTGTTATTAAAGGATACTCAGTTGTTTTTTTCTATTATACTTTATTATGTCACCTTAGACGTTTTGCCGTCTAACAGATTTCATTTTCAGCCCAAACACATCAATACATATATCAAACCATATGTTTTCGTACACGAGGAGTCCACTAAAACTAAACTAAACTAACTAACCAACTAAACTTTCAGCCCACTAAAAACTTATAGTCTGTAGCAGAGTCGGTGCTAGACGTTCTTCTTATTTATAGATTTATCTCAATAAGTTTGTTTTTGCCAATTTAAAATATCGCTTATCTTTCATCTCAAGTTTTTTTATATTACTTCACTCCTACACTTACTACAAATTATTAATCCCCAGACTACTCTCCACAATGAGCAGTGGTGGTAGCTTCACCGCGATACGTAACATGTAAATTAAACCTTTCATTTGAAAATCAACTTTTTTTGCGGGCCTGGACGACCCGTACGGTTTGTAGAACGAACGTACTGGCACTTATGCCCAACATATACATGGAAGTTGGAGGCATTGAAGACCAGAAACGGGAACTTTACGATCATTTGGGCGGGCAAAATGAGAGGACTAGGCCAGCTAAGGGAAATCCCTGCTCGGTATGCCTGTCCAACGAGTCAACCAGGATTTGTAGTCCTTGCTGCCACTCTGCGTTATGTAGAGTATATGCCGTTCTAATGGTGTCAACGGACATTTCATTAAATGTCACTACAGCGGATGGGGGAGTGGGGAAGGGAGGTAGCAGACGACCGACGTGCTATCTTGTGGTGAAGAATTGAATCAGCGTGTGCAGCACTCCTGTACGAGGCACAAACGCACTAACCACCTAAGCCGATTCGAGAACAACTCAGGCCACTACAGCTTGCTCATATGAATAAGAAGTCTATTGAAATGGATAGTGAAAGGTTCTAGGGTTAAACATTTCTAAATTCAACTTACTGAATGCAGTTCCACCTTGCTTGTCTTTTGGTCCAATATTCATGTCAAACTCCAAACTCTCATCGGAAACTTCTACCATTGGAGAGATGAAAATCGCTCGTATTGTGAAATTTCCAAGATTCTGTTTAACTCCTCTCTTGTTGATGATTGCTAAGCAAGAGTAGCTCTCAACAACATCCAAATCCCTGGAAAAAATTTCTGTTTAAAATTTTGTTGTATCTGTTTTACAGGTTATTGCTAAAACTCTCTTCATTATGTCTGAATATTAGAAAAATTGAGAAAAATGTTGATTTGGAATTAAGTCTACAACTTACTTTTAATCTTCTGGAATGTGATTCTTACATCCACTTAAGATCACAACGTATTGTCTTGTAGCTCCTCTTCAGAAGAAGCAATGTATTAAACTTATGAATTCTTCAACTTTCTTGCAATAGTTTTCATTATTCATTATTACAACTGTATTACCTTTGTCTGCTTTCATTAAAATTGCATTATTTTCTTGTAATTTGTTTGCTACTGATTTGACAATTTCTATTCTATATCTGTTTTTGATTTTTCTACTTTCTTCTTGTTTTTTATTTCTACTTTAGCCTTGTTCATTTCATGAATCAAGTTATGTTGTAGTGGTTCTTGTATAGCTTTGTTTTAGCGCATTTCCCATAGGGAAGAAGCTATTACCATAGGTCTCATTGCGAGACTTAAGCCCGGAACCATATTATTTTTTCTTCTTTAGGTGCCCAGGGACCAAAAACAATAATCGTTAAATTTGTATATTCATAAATGTATATATATATATATAAAATACAGACATATCGGTCAATCGGAAGGGGTAGTTTGGGGGGGGGGTTTGTACCCCAAAAATGGGTTTTTTGCCCATGTAATTTTTAAAAATTTCAAATTTTATCTATCACCATTGGAATCAGCTTAAAAAACTGCACAATTAAGTTTCTTAAAGTGTTTCTCTATCTCCAACGGTTACCGAGATATTAAAAAATCTAAACACGGTACGTTGTTTTTTTGGAAATTGATATTTACCATATCAATCAATATTTTTTTATTAAACTTGGTATTTACCTTCATGTTGTTGATACCCACCCGTTTATGCTTAAATATCATAGTTTATGTGTTTATCATGGCAGCAAACCTGCATACTCTTTTTCCATGTTAATCGTATAGCGAATAGGCAAACTCCTTTATTTATGGACAGATGTTGATGAAATTTGGTATAAATATTAAAAATAAAAATTATTTATGGTAGAAACACCTACTTTCAGTGTCTCTCACAGCAGCAAACACACTCTTTCCCATGTCAATCTTAAGGAGAATAGACTAATAATTCTCGTGTTTATAGACGGATTTTTATAAAACTTGTCATATATTATTATTATTATATTATTGAATTTGAAATTCGCTGAGTTTGCAGGTCTGCTAGGACGTGGTTTTATATATGTATAATATATATATATATATATATAATTCGGTGCGGAGGAACAATTGAAATGGCAGAGGACAGAGAAGAATGGAGGAGGCTAATCTACGAGGCAAAAAATCTACTGAGATTTGTGATTTGTGATGTTTTTTCTGATTTGTTTGGATGCACATGAAATTTGTTTTTGATGTGTTAATTGCGAGGTTGTTATTAGAAAAGAATTGAGCTAGGCCATTGACCTTCATGCAAGTGTCAATTTCTAGCTGTTCAATTTCCTTGTTTTTTGTGAAAAGGGTTGTGTCATCTGCATAGATGAACAAGTTCTCTAATGGAATTGAATTTTCAATGTCATTTATATAGATGAGGAAAAGGATTGGACCAAGAATCGATCCTTGCGGAACACCGCTAAGAACCTGTTTGGGTTCTGACTTGATTTTTTTAATTTTTGATTTTGTTTCATAGTTAATTTGAGTGATTTGTAGTCTGTCTGTCATGTAGGAGGTTAGCCAAGTACTGACAGAGTCTTGGATGCCTATACAGGCCAACTTCTCTGCCAGAAGCGCATGATCGACACAGTCGAATGCTTTGGAGAGATCAGCAAAGCATCCAATTACCGTCTCTCCGGCCTCAACTGCATCGATACATTGATTTACAAATTCAGTTAAAGCCAATTTGGTTGATTTATTTGCCCGAAAACCGAATTGTCTTGGACAGAGGAGATTGTGTCGTTCTAAGTATTCAATGATTTGAGTACAGGCGACTTTCTCCAGTAGCTTGGCCACTGATGGCAAGAGCGAAATTGGACGATAATTTTGTATCAGATTTTTTTCGAGTTTTTTGTGGATTGGCCTAATGACTGAAATTTTACCCCGGTCTGGGAAGACTCCCCCTAACAGAGATGAATTAACCAAGTGCAAGAGTGGTTTGGAAATCTCCTGTTTGCAGAATTTTAGTACCTCCATGGTGATATCGTCTAGGCCAGCAGACTTCTTAGATGGGAAACATGACAAAATTTCCAAAAGTTGATTTTCATTTATTGTTATAAAATTGGAAAAACTATTTCTTTGATTTATAAATGTTCTGTTTTGTTGGCTGCTATTTTTTGGTAGGGAGGCTTTGATTTGCACAGCAACTTCAGCAAAGTAGCTACTGAAAATAGCGCAGACTGTATTCGGATTTTTTATATTTTTACCCTCCCAGTTTAGTGAAATGTTTTCGGTGCTGGTGGGGGATTTACTCTGGAGTCTGTTGATTACATCCCAGGTGGCCTTGGATTTATTATTTGATTGGTTTATTTTTCCTGTCGCCCATTCTGCTTTGGCTTTCTTTAGAATTCTTTTGTAATTGTGTTGTATTTTGACTGGGAATAATTAGCTTTATCTATTGTAGAAAGGGTGGACTTCCATCTGTTGTATAATTGAAACATTGTTTGTTTTGCCCAATTTGTCTCATAATTTTTCCAGGGTATATTGTTTGTTTCTTGAATTTTGATGCTTATCACAGGGCAGGCTATATCAAAGTGGTATGTAAAAGTTGATATAAAACTATTGTAGATATGGTTGACATCTGCTGAGTTGAAGCTTTCCTCCCATTTTTCCATTTTTAGTCTGAGTTTAAGCTCCTCTAGGCTTGCTGTATTTATTTTGCGTTGTTCCATCCGTTTGCCTTTACTTTGTAGTTCACTGTTTATTGTTACTGAAATTTTAATTGCAAGGTGGTCTGAAATATGTGTTTGTATTGCAGCTGGTTTCTGTGTTGATAGGTTAGTAATAAAATTATCTATGCAGGTGTGTGATTCTTCGGTGATCCTGGTAGGTACTTTAACTACAATGTTCAGACCGTGGCTCTGTAGGATATTTTTGAATTTTTTGGTCTTACTGTCTTGACTAAGTGTATTTATATTGAAGTCACCAGCAATCACTAAAGGATTGTTTTGAGCTTGTATTGTCTCCAAGTAATTATTTAATTTCTCAAAAAATTCTTCTATATTTTTATCACATGGGGTTCTATATAGGCCTGACACTATTATGGGTTGGTTTTGTATCATAATTTTTATTTCAGTACATTCAAAAGTTGCTTCCTTAGATAATCTTTGTCCAATATTTTCTATTTTAACTGATTCAGAAGAGATTGATGATTTTTTGTAAATGGCAACACCACCCATCTTTGCTATAGTTCTGCTGTAAGAGTTAATGAGGTCATAATTTTGTATTTTTAAATCTGTAATGGTGGATGCACCCAACCCATGTTCAGTGATAATAAATATGTCGGGTGATTCATCATCCAAAAAGTCCTCAATTATTTCCACCTTACCTGTCAAGCTGCGAACATTTTGGTGGACAATTTTTAGGGTGGGTTGTTTCCGTTTATGCTTATTTTTTAAGTGTTGTGGCTTTGAGGCTGTTCCAACTTGTTTTTTGTACGATGTTCAGTCTCTGTCTCCCTACTGCTTCGTGACTTGAGAAGATCTGAATGGTGTAAGTAGTTCGCTATGATGTCGCACATTATATCTTTGCCCGTGTTGTTTAGGTGTAACCCATGTGTTGTGTAGTGACTGCGATTCAACATGCTATTTAGGCTCAAAAAAGTCCACTTTTTTTGTGCACATTTGGTTCTGATGGATTTGTTGAATGATTTAATTCTTTTATTCTGTCGAAGATCATCATATCTGTAGGGGGCCTCCACCCAGACAATTTTCCTACCTCCCACCCCATCAAGATGACTCACTTTTTCAAGAGTGTTTGAAATCCCTTTATCCGAAACATCGTTCACCCCACCCACCATAACGATTATCCCATTTTCTTTTAATTCTCCCACCCGTTTTCCAGCATTTTCAATTGCGTTTCCTATAGGTGCCCCTGGTGAGAAATGCGCCTGCACATCCCACTTCCCATCACCAGCGCTATCAAGCCTTGCCCTACATCCCCGCGCGTGGCTGTCACCGACCACCAGTATTTTATGCCTACGCCCCGCTTTTCCCCCCCTTGATGGTCTTTCTAATGCCTCCACTGTAGGCCTATCAAGGTCCAGCAGCGGTTCAAATCTATTTGAGACGTCCAAAGTCTCTTGGATTACGCTTTCCCAACGCCTGTCTGATTTTTTTTTACCTACATCCACCCAACCGACCTCATGCCCGGCAATCTGGTCTTGGAGTTGGATTATTTTTATTTCTTTTTCATTTAGTTGCTGTTTGAGAGTTTTATTTTCGTTCAAGAGACTTTGAGAAAGTTTTGAGTGGTTTTCGAGTTCAATTTTGAGTGTGGTGATACAAGAGAAATTAGCCTTGCAAAGCTGGACGCAGCCAGGGCAGAGCCATGTGTCATTCTTTGATAGAATGTTGAAAATGCTTTTCTTTGTGTTGCTACAGTCCTTTTTAGCATGGACCCATCTCTGACATGCATCACAGGCAATACTGTCACTATGTTGATCGAGGATCTGCTGGTCACAAGTTCCACAGCGAATCACAGTCATACTTAAGCACAGTGTATGTGTGTGAGCGTGAGGTAAGTTTTCGTAAGTATGTTTTATACCTCATATTACTAGCACCACGTTGTTTTTACGTGCAACCCAACACCCGACATAACTAGCGCTACGCAAAAATTAGGTGCTAAAAACATTAAGTATTACTAGCGCTACGTAAATTTTACGTGTGGGGGTAAATGATTACTCACCAGCAGGAAGAACAAACGCAGTCCGATGCGAACACTGTGCCGTCTCACTGGCGACTGACGGAAGCAAGCACTGCTGGAAGGAGAAGCGCCTTTGGCAACGGGGGTGGGGGTAAACTCACAAAATGGGAGCGGAACACGTCAAAAATACGTACGCTAGCGTTCTAGGGTTAATCAATATTTTTGGATAAAACTTGATATTTAGCTTCATGTGGTTGTGATCTATCCATTTATGCTTAAAAAATATAGTTTATGTGTTTATCATGGCAGCAAACCTGCATACTCTTTTCCCATGTTAATCATATAGGAAATAGGAAAACTCCTTTATTTATGGACAGATGTTGATGCAAGTTGGTATAAATGTTAAGATAAAAAATATTTATGGTAGAAATGACTACTTTCAGTGTTCCTCACAGCAGCTAACCTGCACACTCTTTCCCATGTTAATCATATGGAGAATAGGCAAATAATTCTCATGTTTATGGACAGATTTTTATAAAACTTGTCATATATTATTATTATATTATTGATTTGGAAATTCGCTGAGTACACAGGTCTGCTGCGACGGGAGTATTATTTTAACACAACATGTTTCGGGGATTATCCCATTTTCAAGTGTGTACAAAAATGTAACCTCTAAATATAATTATATAATCAATTTAATTTTTTTGTTTAAGAAACATGTGTTGAATTTGTCATACGGTGTATTCTTTTGTAAAAGTCTTTATTATTTCCAGAGGAAAATAAATTTTCTTAGTTGTTAGGTGTTTGATTTTTTATTAAGTTTTTCAGAGTGTGTGAATGAACATCTTTTTTCTTTTTTATAATTTGGGTTATCCAATTTTCTATGTAGTTATTAAATTCATCTATTGATTCTGCATGGTATTTACTGTTTGATTCCAATTTCAATTCATTCAAAGAAATATTTAGTTGATTTAGTTTTGAATAAAGATAATTTATTTCTTCTTTAATCCATATCTTCTTGGCTGTTTTCAGAGTTTTTATGGCAGCTGATGATTTTGATCTAGTATTGAAGAAAAATAACATGTTCCCGGGCTTACGTCTTGCCATGAGACCTACGATAATAGCTTCTTCCCTACAGGAAATTCGCTAAAAGGAAGTTATAGCAATTTTAGTAAAAGTCTCCAAATGTGCCAAAATGATGGGAATTCCCAATAGGCGACAGGTACTGTAAATTAGGTAGTGAATTAACCCTAGAAGTGGTAAGCTTTTTACTCTTAACTGTAATATAAAAATTATTACTAATATCTTCTTGAAATATTAAAGTTTAAACAAAAAAAAAACATAAAACATGCCCCCTTATAACCACTAACCACAAAAGCTAAACAGGTGTCTACTGCAATCCCAATTAAGCCTACAAATGCCGTCAACTTCCACCCAAGCCGGCCACCGTTTATTTAAGGTGGGCCCTCCTCTCTGCTGTACCACACATTAGCAAGCCAAATTGGGATTGGTCGGGATTCGAACCCTAGCACTTCCAAATGGCTAAAACGTTACGCTCGTCAGCGTAGCTCTTTAGCCGGTTCAGCCACTCAGTGCATAGGAGTAGAAAGCGCTTACTTGGTTATAGACGCCTGGTGGCAGGCTAGTGCACTATGAGAGCAGGTTCGGTTGCTTGCCCCCAGAGGGCAACACGGTCACGTAGGCGCTAGTGTCTAAGGAGTTTACTAAACTGACGAAAGATGCCTCCACCTTCCAACTTCTTATTGAATACGTAAATGCGTCGTGAATTACGACTTTGCCAGTTCTAGGGTTAATGAAATAAAACTTTTATATAACCTACAGTTATCAAAATTGCAACAAACCTATTACTTTGACCCTCCAAAACCACTTGAGCTTTCTCACCACCAAGGAGATCAAACTTAGATGGGTTTAATTTGAACAAACTCCTGAAAAAGCCAAGATTTAGTATAAACACATAGGTACCGTGATTTCAATGATTTCAAACTATTTAAAAATGATATAATGAATCATGAGATCTGTGACAATAATGTTGTTCATCTGAAAAAAATCATATGATCTGAATAACGATGAATGTTGAGTTTTGATTAAAACTTATCTTGTTAATATTAAGTTGATTTTTTTTTTATTTTCATTGCACTTAGCCAGACGGAAAAATTACCTTGATTATTTTGTTTTCAGACCATAGACATTAATTAATAAGTAATTGTCTTGATTTGTTATAATGGAATAACAAATTTCTCTAGATAACCACCACAAATTTAATCCTTAAAATTAAAAACTCAACATTTTTATGAGTAACCAGAAATTCTGCATGTAATTTCATACAGGGAAAAATCACAATATGTCACTTTTGATACAAATTCTTTTAAATGGTTGGTACGTCTGATTCTGTGATTTAAAGTAGCTGCTTGTCATGAAGCCTGGTAAAAAATGGCTACTACAAAACAAGAAAAATAATTTTGTGTTGTAGAGTTTGGTCGTACTAATGCTATTGTTAGTGGTCAGTGTAACTTTAGAACCGTACTTTAGTATAGGGTTTATCAAAGATAAAGTGTACAACCCTCCTACATCCCAAACGCTACAATAACTAAGACATCGAATAACAGTAGCCTTGCGGGCCGTAACTCAGGAAATGCTACAGAATGTCTTGGCTCAGTTGGAATTTAGCTTGGATATTTGCAGAGCTTCTAATGGAGCTCACATTCAGCATTTGTAATGCATAAAAATGTGTTTTTTTATGTAAATTAAAACTTGTTAACCCTAGAACACAAAGGCGCCCTAAGCCAAGCGTTGTTACAAAGGCCGTAGTCTCACAGACTACTTTTTTGAAAAAAAATAAACAATACTTTTAATGACGGAGAAAAATTGTTAATTTTAAACTTAAAATGAACATTAAATTAATGTTTTAAAAGAGTTTAATGTCCAAATCATGATTGTTATGGCACTCCCAGCAGATTGTCCCTTGGTGTTCGCCACACATGACATTTGCACAACCTCCACAAAAATGTTTTATCATGCGCCGTAATCTTGGAGGTCAGAAGGCACACACATTCCTTCCTTGTTGGACTTGTTGTGGAGCTTCATTTACTTACAAACTTACATTTAAAATACAAGCAATAGATTGCAGGACGAGAGGTCGTGGCAACCTTGTGGCTTTTAGCCACGGCTTCAGGAGCTCTCTGTGCATTTCTCTGAGAAATGTTTGTCAACTTAGGGGCTTACAATTGGCTCGGACACAATTTTCTATATATAATAATAATACATATGTATCGTTTAAAGTGATGTTTATAATGTTATAAAACATGCAGATGGCCACCTCCTTGTTTTACAACTGCAGGATGTGTTACTGTGCATTTGGTCCAATGTAAATAAATATTTACACTATATACAACATATATTTACAATATAATGTTTCACTAACATCATAAAACATGAAAAAACGAAGGTATACTAATACTCTGCAATAAGACACCACGATTCATACACGTTGTGAGGCTGCCGCGAACTGTGCGTTGTTACATAGGCATAGTCATCCTGACGACGCGAACTTAAAAAACTTTAAAAACTCATTAAACAAAGGATGCAAGCAAACACCAACCAGACCCTTTCATTAGCACGCCAAATCCGACAACTACACAGAGTTTTGTGAATTTTAGTGGAGTGGAAGGGGGTAAGGGGTAGAAATGACACCTTGCTCGTCGTCTCTCAGACGACTCCTTTGTGTTCTAAGGTTAATATAAGAAACAGTTTTATTTTGTTTCCATTCAAAGTTTGAAATAAACCAGTTTGCAATCAACAACAATTGCAATCAAACATGCTCTTGCACCATTCTTTTTTAATAATCCTGTACTGCTGAGAAGTAACACAGTAATAGCTTCTATTTTCACAGGAAGAGTCAAACTAGCATAGTTAAAATAAAAGTAGATAATTCTTACTAATATGTTCAATCTTTCCTAGTGAACTAAATCTACATATCAGCAAATTGGTTCAATTCCTTTAAGCATAAATGTTCAACCCTAGAAGTGGCAAGCTTTTTACTCTTAACTGTAACATAAAAATAATAAATAATAAATAAAAAAAATAATTAAAAATATCTTCTTGAAATATCAAAGTTTAAACAAAAAAAAGCATAAAACATGCCCCCCTTATAACCACTAACCACAAAAACGAAACAGGTGTCCACTGCAATCCTGAATAAGCCTACAAATGCCGTCAACTTCCACCCCAGCCGGCCACCGTTTATTTAAGGTGGGCCTTCCTCCTTACTGTGGCACTGAGTTTTTAAACAAAGATGTTGATAATATGCTCTCTGATTTAGGAGTCGTTCATGAACGGAGTTTTCCTTATTGTCCTGAATAAAATGGGAGGGCTGAAAGAGAAATGAGAACTGTGGTAGAAGCAGCTCCGTCAATGATGATATCGAAAAACCTTGAAAAATACTACTGGGCTGAAGCAGTTAACACTGCAGTGAATGTATTGAATCGTCCCAAGCCGGCCACCGTTTATTTAAGGTGGGCCCTCCTCTCCACTAAACCATACATTTGGAAGCCAAATTGGGATTGGTCGTGATTCGAAACCTAGCACTTCCGAACGGCTAAAACGTTACGCTTTTCAGCATAGCGCGTTAGATGGTTCAGCCACTCAGTGCATAGGAGTAGAAAGCGGTTACTTGGTTATAGACATGCCCGGTAGCAGCCTAGTGCACTACGAGAGCAGGTTCGGTTGATTGCTCCTAGAGAGCAACACAGTGACATAGACGCTAGTGTCTAACAAGTTTACTAAACTGACAACAGAAGCCACCACCTGCCACTTCTTATTAAATATGTAAATGCGTCGTGAATTACAACTTTACCAGTTCTAGGGTTAAGTGTGAAAATTTCTTAGTATGTCGTGTATCAATCATGTGTTTTAATAATTGTTGCATTTGTTTATGTTTATGTTATTGTGTCAGAGGTTCTTGATGAGAGTTGGAATGTTGCTTGTAGTTAAATAAATTTGTGTTTTATTAATCAGAATTACTCTTCTATCCAGCCACTGCGCCAAGTGGTTATAGGCCCAGGGCCCTTGGAAGTATTTTTCTTGTTTTAATTTAGATTTGTATTTTGTACTTGTGAATTAAAGTAATGCCAGTTGTTTGTTATTTCTGAGAGGCTTAACATCCTCATAGTTTCTGAAAAAGGCTTAAGATCCTTTGAGTGTGGAAAGAAAAGTTTGTGTGTTGAAATTTAAATTGTTTTTTTTTTATGAAATATCAGTTGTTTATTGAGGCTTAACATCCCTATAAACGGAAATGCAGAATACAGTTATCAAATTAAAATCTGCAAACAATTGGGACTCATGGAAGTTTCAAACCAGAGTTTCATTACAAGCAAAAGGTTTGTATGGTATTGTAACAGGAGATATTGTTAAACCCAGTGTCGAAGAAGAGAACTATGAAGGAAAATTAAAAGAATGGTTTGAAAAAGATTACAAGGCTCATGAGGACATTATAATATCAAGATTGGATGAAGGACCAATGTCACATGTTCTAAGCTGTGACAATGCTGAAAAGATATGGAGTAAGTTACTCATCGTTTATGAGAAAAAGTCTGATGTAAGTATTAATTTACTTCAACAAAAATTCTTTTATCTGAGCTATTCTCGAGAAGGAATGTCTGTTTTTCTGTCTAAAGTAGAAGATATAGTAAACCAGATTAAACAGTTGGATAAGAGCAAAGCGGTTAGTGACAGTATGGTAATTACCAAAGTTTTGATGGCGTTGCCATCTTCGTATTCTTACTTTATTAGTGCTTGGGACTCTGTACCTGTTGAAAATCAGACAGTAAGTTTGTTGAATGCGAGGCTTTTGATTGAAGAAGAAAGAATGAATGCGATGAATGCAAACAATAGGCATACTAACTTAGGTGAGGCAGCACTGAAAGTCCATTCGTTACGGAAGTGCTTCAGTTGTGGTAAGTCAGGCCACATGAAGGACACTTGTCCATCAGGTGGAGGTAGACAACCAGGAGGTTTCTTCAAACAATCATTTTGTCGTCATTATTGTGACAAACCAGGTCAAATCAAGAAAAATTGTTATAAATTTAAGAAAGATGATGCAAATGGGACTAATAAGAGTAATGTGGGAAATTATGTCAGTTCAGCATTTTCAATTGGTAGCGATTTGCCTGATAATACTTGGTTTTTGGACACGGGGGCAACTGAACACTTGTGTAGCAATAGAGATTTGTTTTCATCTCTCAGTAACTTGTCCGATGAGAGATTTGTCAGATTTGCAAATGACAAGGTTTTACCTGTAACAGGAGTTGGTCATATAGATTTAAAGTCAAAAATTGGTCCAAATCAAAATGATTGGGTGCTTGTAACTTTATATAATTTGTTGTTTGTTTCGGGCATGAAAATGAACTTATTTTCTGTAGGTTCAGCTCTTGACAAAGGGCATACAATGCGTACTAATAAAAAGGTAGCTGAAATTTTAAACAATGAGGGAAATGTAATTGCCGTTGCCCATAGGGAGAAGAGACTATACACTTTGAATTTTTAAAAATTTAATAATACCTTTTCTGCCTTTGTCAAAAATGACATAAGTCTAGATGTATGGCATCAGCGAATGGCTCATCGAAACTTCCGACATGTGAAAGATGTTTTACATTCGTGTCATGAGAAGTTCGATGGAGATGAAAATCATTTTTGTGAAGCTTGTATTTTAGGAAAGCAGACAAGAAAATCATTTAAAAAAAGTGATTCTAAAGCTAAAACAATAGGTGAAATTATTCATGCAGATATATGTGGCCCTATGGAACAGAGTTCTATTGGAGGTTCAAGGTACTTTTTATTATTAAAAGATGATTATTCTCACTACAGATTCGTTTTTTTTATGAAATACAAAAGTGTAGTTAAAGGAAAACTAGGAATTTTCTTGAATTTGATAACAAATCAGAATGGTGAAACTATTAAAGTTTTACGTACTGACTGTGGCACTGAGTTTTTAAACAAAGATGTTGATAATATGCTCTCTGATTTAGGAGTCGTTCATGAACGGAGTGTTCCTTATTGTTCTGAACAAAATGGGAGGGCTGAAAGAGAAATGAGAACTGTGGTAGAAGCAGCTCCGTCAATGATGATATCGAAAAACCTTGAAAAATACTACTGGGCTGAAGCAGTTAACACTGCAGTGTATGTATTGAATCGGACTGGCACAAGTACAGTGAAAGGGGAAACTCCTTACCAAATTTGGTTTAATAAGGACTATGACATAAAGTAGTTGAATGTTTTTGGTTCAGAAGTATTTGTTCAGGTTGCAAAGCCTTTGAGGATGAAATGGGATAACAAGTCCAAGAAAGGGATTTTTGTGGGATATGCTGAAAATTCTAAAGGATATCGAGTCTATTTCCCTAATCTGCATAGAGTTGAAGTGAGTTGTAATGTGGTATTCAACCCGTCATCAGAAACCACAGTGGCTAAACCAGTTTATATAAATATATTTGAAGGAGATGAAGAAAATGAGCTCTCTGGTGAAAACAATGGTGGGGAAGGGAGAGAAGAACAAGATGAACCAGAACATAATGAGCGAATAGAAATATGTTCACTTCAAAATGACGAAGAAACTGAGGAATCAATTGAAACAGAGAGAAGTAATAAAGATACGGAAACAATACATCTACGAAATCGTGAGCAGTTAAAAAGACCAGAGCGTTTCTGTGATTTTTAAATGGATTTTATGTGTTTGACTGATCCTGGATCAATCACTGGAGGAGGCGATAAGGAGCGATTATGCTGTTAAATGGAAAGTTGCTATAGCTCAAGAATTGAACACTTTAGAGAAAAATAATACATGGATGGAGATTGAACGTCCAGAAAATGTTCAAACTATTGATACCAAGTGGGTGTTCAAAATAAAGAAAAATGAAAAAGGTGAATCCAAATTATTTAAGGCCAGATTAGTTGCTATGGGGTTCCAACAGAATGAAATCTTTGAGTTTTCTGAGACAAATGCCCCTGTAGCAAGATTGAGTACTCTGAGAATTTTTATGAGTACTGCAAATCAGTTGAGCCTTCCTGTGCATCAAATGGATGTTACTGGAGCGTTTCTTCATGGTGATATAACCGATGATGTGTATTTGTCTATACCTGCAGGATTTAAAACAAATAAAGAAAACAGTATACTAAAACTAAACAAATGTATTTATGGACTAACGAAATCTCCCAAAAAGTGGAATGAAAAATTCAATTCAGTAGTTGAAAAGGAAGGTTTTAAAAGATCTCAATCGGTTTTAAACTAAGCAGAGAAAGTAAACTGTATATTCTACTCTATGTAGATGACTTGCTTATAATGGGAACTGAAGATCAAGAAGTTACGGACCTGAAACAAAACTTGAAAAATAGTTTTACAATGAAAGATTTGGGAAATGTGTCCAACTACCTAGGGATTAAGATTGACCATGATATTCAGAAAGGAGTAACAAAGTTGAATCAAACGACATATCTAAAAGAAGTTCTTAAAAGGTTCGGAATGGAAAACTGTAAACCTGTTTCCACGCCAATGTATTCAAAATTTCATGTAAGTCTTGAAAAGAAGAAAGAAGGAAATCGATAACTTGAAACAAATTGCCGTAGACTGATTGGTTGCCTGATGTACGTGATGATGGGTTCAAGACCAGACATACGTTGGGCTGTTTCATATTTAAGTCGATATCAAAGTTACCCAAGTGAAGAGTTATGGACATCTCTGAAGCGTATTCTGCGATATTTGAAGGGAACTATTGAATTTTCTCTAGTTTTTAAGAAAAGTGATTTACCGTTTCTTTATGGTTTTGTTGATAGTGACTGGGCTGGTGATATAGATGAAAGGAAATATGAATATGGAAATATGCATCTTTTTTTTTAGAGACAACATTTTTAAAGAATCTCATCTTCTAGCCCTGTATGGTCCTATTAAGATTTTTGAAGATAATCAGCCATCAAAATTGCTTCAACTGACGAACACAAAAGATTAAAACATGTTGATGTAAGACATCACTTTATAAAAGAAATAGTAAAAAGAGGTGAAGTACAGCTACAGTATGTACCAACAGAGCGTCAAGAAGCTGATTTATTAACTAAGCCTCTACAGCGTGCAATGTTTGAAAGACTTAGAAGTTGTGTTGACTTGAATAAGTTTTTCTTATTGATATAGCTCATGTTTGCTCTCATTAAGGGAGGGTGTTAATTTTAATGAAAGCAATCAAGTGTTTTAATAATTATTGTATTTTTTTATGTTTATGTTATTGTGTAGAGGTTCTTGATGAGAGTTGGAATGTTGCTTGTAGTTAAATAAATTTGTGTTTTATTAATCAGAATTACTCATTTATCCAGCCACTACGCCAAATGTAACAATACACCCATTGCATCGTAGTTTTCACAAGAGGCCAGGTTGGCCTATTCTGCTACGCCCTAGGACAAGGCACCACTTTGGCGGGGATGTAGCGTTTGACAACACCCACCACGGATAGCCGCTAGCGACTTCCGCCGGATCGTTATCTTACCAACCTATCCTGGTGGCTTTCGGTGCCACTCCGATAGGGAACACCCCCAGAATAGCATTCTCACCACCTGCACCCCCAGTTTACCCGATACGAGAACTGGCTATCCGCCCGAAGGCAGCCCAGAGCCATCAGCAAACCTCATTCTGGAAGGGAACAGGGGCTCGAGTGTATTTCAGCACCAACCACTGCCACTACCAAACCAAACCCATGAGGGAGTGAAGCTCCACCACACCCATAGTACCATCAAATTTTAAAGGCGTAGTGGTGTTAGGCCGAGACAAATCTTATCCCAATTTGGAGGCCAAAGCTACTGCCATCCCTAGGTCAAGGAATTTGGGCTGAGGACCTAGAGCTTTGAGGTTTACACCTCCTATGGACCCCTACATCTGTTTGCCGTTGGGAGAGACCTGGTCACTATCGTATGAAAGTTGAGCGTACAATGACGTGTGAATAAATGTAGTTGGAGGGCCCTATAGAGATGGCCTGAGAGTCTCTGGTAACCTTTAACCGAAAATCATGTTTAGTTGAGCTCTTACACCATCCGGAAGACAGATGGCTCGACGCATAGTTAAGGTCTTCTGTCCTTGTGGCCGATCCTGAGGTCTCGGGCCCAGCCAAAGCTGAACCTATCCCAGGTACCCCTCCTGCGACTACAGGCAAGGACTTAGTACCTTTTGGTTAACCTGTGGTCTTTGGCCGAAGCCTACACAGGCGCCCAGAGGGCGAGGCCTTAGCACCTAAGGTTAACCTAATGGTCTCTGGCCGAAGCCTACCAAAGGCACCCCACCGAGGTTTCCTGAATTTTAACTGCCTCTAAGGACAGCCCGTACACACCATCCGGTAACAGGTAACCCTTGATTTACTATATTCACCAGTAAATCTAACGTCCTGAGAAACAAGAGGCGGTAGGTGGTTTTCTGTGGATGGGAGAGGGTGAGTAGGCCTCATCCAGATCCCCTACTGACCACAGCGGCCTTCCAAGTGAAACAGAACAATAGACACAACACACTGAGACACAGAGGGCGGTAAGTGAATTTTCAGTGGGTGGTACTCGGCCAGACCCAATAAGCCTTTCCAAACACCTTAATAGTCACCGCAGGCCCCTCTCATGAAACCGAGAGCTGCCATGTGCTACTTCCAGGGAAGCATGAAGCACCCTGTCCGCCAGGTCGGCTGAAAGGATGGCTTGACCTTGAAGAGAGGCTGTATATTGTGCTTCATCGGCCTTGAGGACGCATATGTATAAGTACAGTAGAGGGTTGATTATCCAAAGCCCGGTTATCCAAAATGCGGGTTAACTGAAATACAGCCAAACATTGAAAAATGAAACCGCACGCCGAATGTTAGTTTAACCATCGGCGGCAGTAGCGGCCCAGCGCTGCCGACACGCCTAACCTCTAAGCTATTTCTTTTAGATTTTTTAAAGCTCAGAATGTTTTTTGTGCTTTATAAAGAGTTCTTTGTATATTTTGTCAGTATCATATTATAAAAATTAAATTAAAAAATTGTTTTATTTTTCATTATGTGCATTGGACATAATTTTCCTGTCTGTGACCGACTATCCGAACACACATAATCCCCTATTGTTTCGGATAATCAACTCTCTACTGTAATTCTACAGGTGTGAAACTTAATAAAACAAAATTATAATCCAAAAAAGAGAATTTTTTTTTAAATTTTTGGAATTGCTATTGATTTTTATTGATACTTTTGAAATGACAACCAACCGAGGTAGGTATTTTAAACCAAGTATGAATAGGCAATGTGTGTAAGATGATTGTGGCGTGCTTTTGTAGTCTTGTTACTGACTAAGAGCTAAAATGCACTACAGCGGCTGGGGCGCGGACACGACCATGACCGCTGTCGCAGCACCTGTAACGAGACCAGCGTTGCGACAGCGACCAGGACTACAACTTACAATATTTTTAATAGCTCTGTTTGAATATTCCTCGGAAGTTGACTCCCATAAAAGAGGATCTTTCTTCTGTGAAGCTCTCTGTACAAACTCTAACATTATTAACACGAATTTAGTAAAAATCACCACCAAAAATTAAACAGATGTATACAGGCTGCTCTATCAGTCACCACTGGTCATTAGTCGGGGCGCAGGGGTAGTAAACAAAACCCCCATCACTATTTTATGCTAGTTTTAGACAAAAAACCAGCCCTGGTCGCTGTTCTAGCCGCGGTGGCCAGAACTCTAGACTCTGGCCGCTGTGACTTGGGAGCAGCCAGATTCGTGACTTTGCCTCTAAATTACGAATAGGTCTAATTATAAGGAAGGCATTTGCGGATGAATGTAGCACTCAATAGCATGGACAGTATTCATATTACAGTCAAGTAAAAAGATTTGCATTCAGGGCACTGATTTTAATTTCAAACAGGGGAAAATTAATAAAAATTAAACTTACAAATGAGGTGTGGCACTATTTACACTCATCCGATCTTGTATGAATGTGATAAAATGATGTCTTGATCCAGGATTATTAAAGGTAAGGATAAACTGGTAAAGCCTGCGGCTAAAAACAGACAATTGAAGGATTTAATAGTATAGAGAGATGATAATCTATACTAAGCTAAATTACATTGACTGACTTACTGATCAAAGTTTGGGAAAAGCTGTGGTGATTTGCACAAATTGGAAACTTGGCAAAAATACTCTTCATAGGTTCTAGTTGTGTACAAAGAGTTGATTTTTAAGCTTAAATTTACTTCAATTTACAATGATCTTAAACAATTTACAATACCAATCTTAACCCTACACTTACATCTACTGTTTTACTTCATACACTTGATTGAACCAATAATTTTGATTGAATGATTAATCTGAACATTTAACTTACAACAATTTATTATTATTATTTTAATATATATATATATATATATATATATATATATATATATAATTATTATTTTAATATAATTATACTGGATTTAAGTAAATTTTTAGGCGTTTTTCAATTTGTGTGACAAATAATTTTTAAACTTAACGGCCAAGTGTGAAAAGTTTAGAGTGTACCCATATTTAATATTTTTATCCTGTCATTGAGGAAAGTTTATAATTTAATAGTCTTCTTCACCTTTTTTGACGCTTTTGAGACGAAACATATTATTATTTTCCCCTACTTCGGAGCCGTTTTTCATAAGATTTTCTTGAAACTTTGTAAAAATTTAGTTGAATAGTTAATATATAAGTGAGCATTAGCATTAGCATTAGTATACAAGTGAGCCAATAAAAGTGAGCATTTACCACAACTTAAATATTCTGAACCTTAAAAAACCTACCGCTCAAGCAGACAGTGTATTGTTTTTTGTGCAGGTTCCCGCACAGGTTTTAACCTCGGGACCAACATTTATTGATCCTTTTTTATGATAAAACTGCAATCATTTTTATGTGCTACATAGGCCTATTGTTTTTTAATGGATCAATAATGATTTCATTTCAAAATTCAATCATCAATTATCAATCACAATCAATTATATAATCACTTCTGCTAGGATTATTCAGTATTTTTTTTTTAATTAGTGCAGAGTTTTATAAATTGCGATATTTATTAATTGAAAAGTAATAAACTTTTTTTATAAAAAAAATGTATTGAACTGTAATTGATCTATTAATTTTTCAAAGACCAAGAGAAAAACAATCTGAAAAACGAACATAAAATCATTTTAAATTAATATAAATAAGTCATAGTGCTGTGATTTAATACAGTAAAGAGGTCTCCAGCACAATAATATAATCATAATACATAGAATACAAATACATTGAGGTTTAAGAACATTCAAAACTAAGCGCGTCAAGAAAAGGCCAGGACAATATATAACTGGAAAATGCTCATTTTGGGGACATCGATAGAACTAACAAGAAGAGAAACTTTCACACTTTACATTTCTTCCAATAATACTATACCTAAAAAGATAGCCGAGGTTGATCTCTGGGAAGATGTTGGGCTCAATAGTAATGCCACAGCCAGATGCGGAGCCAAACAGTCCAACAGTGATCACTCGACTGTTCTCCACCTGTGTCCAAATAAGTTGTAGAATATTTAGTAGATTCGCCAAAATAATGTCACCTAGTAAAACTCTCTAACACAATATTGGACAATATTGAAATACATTCCAAATTATGGTGATAGTAACTTCAAATCTAATATTATTTTTTACCACAGCTAAATGTGTAGCCTAACTAGGATGCAGAGATGATTTCATGAAGGGGTCCAAATTGAAACTTTAGATGGGACATATTCTTTATCATCTTCTAATTATAGTTTTAACTTTTTCTAGAATATATTTCTAATTTCCAACCAAAAACCTAGATATTTCACAAATTTCAAATAGTAAAATTAACATGTACAGTAACCTCATTAGCATATCTTTTTGTGAGGGTTTTATTATATTTGAAAGTTTTATTAATAAAATCTGTACAATAACAGTAACAATAACATATTTTATACAGTAAATATTGATACAAATTGTATATATGATACAAATTGTTCAGCTTTGTATGGAGATTCAACAGTTAAATTTTAAACACTAAAATTAGTCATCATTTGAAAAAATGGATTGTAACAGAAAAAGGTATGGTAGGTAACTTTTACATAATTAATTTTATTTTTTAATCAACCCAAGAGACAAAACAATAATTTTTTTAAAATTATTGCATTACTATACTAAAATGTCATTTAATTTAAACTTTTGCAAAATTCAACCAAAGTACATTATTTGAAAAAAGCCAAATTGTACTACTTAAAAAGTAAAATTTTATTTTATAAATTTTTGCTTCCAAGTTTTAGTTCTTTTATAGTGTTTGCGAACAGATGATTAAAAACAGACGTTCTAAAATACATTAGAACAAATGAGCATACTTAAGCTCATTGCATACTTATTTGTATTTGTATTTGTATGCACTGTCATCCGTCTGTGAAATTCTGTACATTTCTAAAACATGTCAAAGTGTTTTAGAACCGGCCAACAAATGGAGTGTCAGACATCTACTCTAAGTATATGACAGTAAATTTCTGTGTTTATATAAACACTTCTCAACTCCAAGCAGTAGTGCAGCCTAACTCCCATAGTTGGGTCAGATTGTCACTTTATTGTGTATTAAGCACAGCGTAATATACAATAATGAGTTTGTAATTGACAAAGTTAAGAAGGGAGAAGCAAATTGTTTTATTATGTTTCAGATAAATAACGTTATTATTCTTAGTTGTCTTGTTTGTGCTTTTTTGTTTCAGTAAGGCTAGCAGATACAACCCGGTATCGAGTAAAAGTCAAAGTCAAAGTCAAAATCAGATTTATTCCAAAAAAACAAAATATATTACAAATTAAACTGTGCACATTTTTTAAATGTTAGAATTATAAACAAAATTTAAAAAAAATCTTTTCGTAGACATAATAATAAAATAAGAAAAAAATCGCTTCACTACCAGCGCCATATAATTAAATATATTGAAAAAAATTAACTATAGTGTAGTTAAAAACACAAACATGTTGGAAAAACCCAATCAAATAATATTAGTAATTACTAATTAATAACCAGCGCCATGATGAATTTCAAATGTTCTGAAGAGAGAACCAACTTAAAATATCCCTTGGAGACTTATAAGGACTGAAAAGTGAAGAAGAACCAATGGTCAGGGCTATATTATGTGTTCTCACCTAATGTTGAAGATCAAAACTCCTAAAGAAAATACTGCAACATGTAAGTGAAATACTTTGAAACATGTTAATAATTTAACATTAAAATTAAATTGTTATATAGTTTACTATTGAGGACATTTTCCAACACAACTAGTAAAACAAAACAAAACATGATTATTTTAATCATGCTTACATAATCACACAAAAATTTATTTTCAAAATGTAAATAGTTAACTAGAGTTAAAGTACGAGGGGGTACCCAAAAATAACCGGAATATGTCTGCCGAGGTCGGAGCTTTGGTAGTACGGATGAGCACCACTAGGGGGTATCTAGCGCAACTCTTTGCCAGTTCAGAACTGCGCGGGTCGTTGAGCTAGCTCATTCTGTTCGTCTGTAGCGTCATATTTTGCTGTAGCTGTTTCACTGTTGCTTCGTTTTTTACAATGGCAAGAACAACACGCCGCTGTGAAATTTTGTTTTTTACTCGGTAAAACCACTGTTGAAACTGTTTTTATGTTGAAAATTGCTTACAAAGATGATGCTTTGGGGAAAACTCAAGTGTATGACAGGTTTTCTCGATTTAAAAATGGCGACCTTTCGATTGATGACAAACCTCATACCGAACGTCCATCAACTGCCCGATTTGATGAAAATATTGAAAAAATGTGAGCATGTGCTCACAGACAGTCTAAAGACAATTGATCAACTGTCAGAAATTAGTGCAATAAATTGGAGCTCGGTTCAGGGAATTTTAACTGAAGATTTAGGAAAGACACACATTGCTGCCAAATTTGTTCCTCGGGCTCTGACTGACAATCAAAAATCACGTCGAGTCGAAACATGAAACAGCTACAGCAAAAAATAACGTTACAGACGAACAGAATGTGCTAGCTCAACGACCCGCATGGCACTGAACTGGCAAAGAGTTGCACTAGACACGCCCTAGTGGCGCTCACCCGTAATACCAAAGTTCCGATAGACAAATCCTCGGCAGACAAATTCCGGTTACTTTTGGGTACGCCCTCGTATAAGGAAAATTCAATGTATTTTCAGCTTTTTAAACATATATTTATTTAAGACTAGCATTCTTTGCAAACTTTTTTAATAATTAATACCATCACCAGGGCAGGATTTACCGCATGGGCAACGTGGGCACATGCACAGGGCGGTGAATGTCGCAAACCAAAGATACTGGAAAAATTCTGGAAAAATATTGTACAAAGAGCTGTGACTGTTATAAAAAATTAGCATCCTGTAGCCTTGCTTTTAGAGGTGATGAAGAAGTCTTTGAAACAAATCCTTAAATATTTCATGTGCCTTGCTCGGCCCACTCCCTAAATTTAGTAGGATCCAGTGCAGCTGAGTGCTGCAAACTTTCTAAAGATTTCTTTGCAATTAATGTTTTACAACTTTTTTTCTGTTTCGACTCCTCGGTGAGCTATTCTTCAATCTTATTCAAGTCAAAAAGTCTTTCTCTGAAAACTCACGGCAGCACAAGATGGTAGCATGGGATAGGATGGTAGATGGGATAGCAAGAGAGGAGGCTTGTAAAAGCTTAAACAAGGACAACAAAGCCATCTTTCTTACAAGCCCTTAAACATATTAGTCATGACAAATAGGAAACAAAACTACATAAAGTAAAGCTATAGGCATCTTTACAATCTTACAAGAGGAGAAACAAGCTTCATGGCAGTATTATAGAAAGTGGTTCTTGATAAATTTAAATCTGTCAATGTGAACATTACTTTGCGTACTTTCAATTTATAAGAGTAGAGACATTCTTAAACTTAGTAAAGTGACGCAAGGTGCGGGATCTGTTAACTGCACAGCGCTCGACTACTGCAGCGAATTGCCGGTAATTAAATTTAATAAAGTGACTAATCCTGTGAACCAGCTGAAAAACATATGATTAGATATGATTTTGAAGATAAAGAGCAGATGAGAGTACCTTGATTTCCAATATATGTGATTGAGGTGATGTAAACTGGAGACTGCGGAGCACCGAGGTTTGAAGATCTCGTAGAAGGGGCTGTCAGCAGGGGGAATAGGGACCTCTTTGCTGGGGGGAGAAGGCGCCTTCTTTGGGGTAATGATGAGATGACTAAAGATGCTGATGATGTGTAGAGGTGAATAATCCGATGTCACAATATTATATAGATTTTTGATGGAGCACAATGGTAAATTTCCAATTAATTATATTTAAAAACACCTCCTCTTAAGTATTTGATTACTTTTATATTCTTGAGAGATATCAAAGATGAATAAAACAAGTAAAAATAATCATAAAACACTTGGCATTCTTCCTTATGCCTTACTAATTAATAACTGACACTCTTCTATGTGTCTTATAAATTAAAATAAAAAACAAAGAGCAAACTGCAATTTTAAGATTACTGTTTATAATAAAAAATGATTAATTTATGGCCTTTAATGGAACTTTAAATACTTGCTGAACTTTATGGTACTTGTATGATCTTGAACAGACTTGTTGTAGGTTAGAAAGAATTGATATAAGAATGAATTTAACACTCGCAATTGAGCTAACACTGTAGAAATACTGATTAACGTGCGGGGGACGTACACCACGACAAGTGCGGATCGACTTTAGACACCACGTGGGTAAAAGCGGTAATAATAAATTAGCGGGCGAAATACGGAGTTGCCGCGACGAAATCATATGCGGAACTGAACTTGTCGTTACAAAAATGCATAGCGTCTTTCCCCTCCACTCCACATTTTTAAAACTGACCAATCAGAAGAGTCCAGACTTATCGCATATGAACTTTGCAGAGCAAGGAAACAACGCAAAACTAGACGACAGGTTGAATACTGTCCACAATGAGAAAATTCAATTTCCAAAAATAAATGTTACAACTGTCGTCTAACTTTACAATTCCCATGTTTTGTTTGTTGGAGAAAATACAGCATTATTCAAGAACTCTGTGGAAAATAAGTTGAAGACTGTTCTTCTTCAAGTAAAATCTATAACAGAACAAAGACCACAAAGGACAAGAAAACAAAATACCCCTGTCACAGCACACCTGCGTACTCAGCGAATTTCCAAATCAATAATATAATAATAATAATATATGACAAGTTTTATCATTATCTATCAATAAACATGAGTATTATTTGCCTACTCTCTATAAGATTAACATGGGAAAGTGTATGCAGGTTTGCTGCTGTGAGGAACACTGAAAGTAGGTGTTTCTAGCGTAAACAATTTATATTTTGACCATTTATATCAAGTTTCATCAACAGCTATCCACAAATAAAGGAGTTTACCTAAACTTTATATGATTGACATGGGAAAAGAGTATGAAAGTTAGCTGCTATGATAAACACATAAACGATGATTGTTAAGCATAAATGTATGGATCTGAACCACATGAAGCCAATATAAAGTTTCATCCAAAAATATAAGATAATAAATAAAACATTAATTTTTCCTTGTCCTCCATAAGATTAACATTGGAGCCTCAAAATACAACGAACTGTGTTTAGATTTTTTAATATCTCGGTAACCGTTGGAGATAGAGAAAAATTTTAAGGAACTAAATTGTGTAGCTTTTTAAGGTTATTCTAATAGTGAAAGATAAAATTTGACGTTTTTAAAAAATACATGGAAAAAACGCAAAAACCCATTTTTGGGGTACAAAACCCCCTCCAAACTACCCACTCCAATTGTCCGATATGTCTGGTTTACGAACTTGTCCAAGCAAATACCGGAATACTTGTCTCTACCAAATTTGGTCTCGATCGGACCATTTTTACGAGAGTTATCGTGTTCACAGACACATATATATATATATATATACACATATAAAAATTTTAACGAGTAATGTTTTTGGTCTCTAGGCACCTAAATAAGAAAAAATAACATGGTCCTGGGCTTAAGTCTTACCATGAGACCTACATTGAAACGGAACCCTGTTGCATTGAGGTTTTCACGTTGAGGCTCTAAGCCTATTACGCTATGCCCTTGGTCAAGGCACCTCATTCGATGGAGGGGGGTCGTTTGCCCCCTACCACCACGGATGTCCGCCTGCACGGTTTCACCCGCCCGGTCGTTATCCAGCCTACCGACCAGTTGTGGCTATCGATGCCACCCCGACCGGTGTTGCTCACCGGCAAGCATCTCCCCCCTGCCCCCGATTTCACCGGACAAGACCGGCTATCCGCCCTCGAAGGCCCAGAGACGAGCGACACCTTACCATCGGCAAACCTCACTCTGGAAGGAACAGGGGTTTGACTAGCACATTTCAGCACCAACCACCCCCACTACGAATCCAAACCCAGGAGGGAGTGAAGCCCCCTCCGTCCCGTAGTACCGTCACCTTTTTAAGCCGGAACGGTGCTAGGCCGAGATCATGTCTCTACCCATTCGGTGGTCAAAGACACCGCCATCCCTGGGCTACGGGCTTTGGCTAGAGGTCCGCGTAATCGCCTTCCACGTCCCACATATGTGAGCCCCTGCGGGAACCATGAGACCTACAGTAATAACTTCTTCCCTACGGGAAATTCGCTAAAGGGTTATTTTATGATGATGAAAATACTGCTGAGAGTGAAGGTGAAAAAGAGAACGAAGAACAATACGATACCAATTTTGATGCAGTTATCAGATTTCAACAAAGTTTTGATCTTATCGTAGAGTTTGAAGATGTAATTTCTGAATTTGCCAAGAAGAAAGACAGTCGTGTAAAGTTTCATTAACATTGGAAAATGTATATTATAGATGTAATGTAATGTAATTAGCAACCCATGTCCTTGTAATTGATTATACAGTAAAACCTCGTTAATCCGGACCCCATTAATACGGACTTCGCTTAATCCGGACAGCCATTGGATCGCAGTTTTAATGCACAGAACGCTGATTAGTATCATGCGATCGTCACCGTACGACTGCGCCCGGCGATGTGAGTGCGGGCGGTCACAGCGCAAGGCGTACGTGCCGTTACCATGGTTACAGTGGTACTGTCAGCCAATAGTGGCTCAGTCACATGATTGTGTTTCTCCTGCTCGTGTCAGGCCGTCAGTTGTCAGTTGCTCCACAGAGGTCAATTGCACTGCACGTTTTAGTTGCGTTGTTTAGTTGTGAAATTAACACAAAAGAAAGGCAAATAAAGTTCAACTCCTTCTTCAAACCAGTTCAGTCACTTGAGGACGAACCTCAACCCTCATGTACAAAGTAATTATGTCTTTTTTCGTTGTCTCATTTTTTGGATGGACGTAAATACCAAGTGTATATTTTTGTTCAAATGTAACTACTGTATGTATTGTTTGTACAATATGTATTTTTATATTCAGAATATACATACTATTAAGTTTATCTGCAAAAGGTGTTTCATTATATACAAAAATCACTGTCTTTCTTCGTTTAGGATTATTTGTTTTAATCCGGACTTTCATTAATCCGGACGACTTGGAGCCCCAATTAGTCCGGATTAACGAGGTTTTACTGTAATGTTAAAAAATAAAACTCAAGTTTTAGTAACTTGTAATCCTGTTTCATTTAAAATACCCAAGAGAAAATAAAATACTTACTTACTCTTAATCCCATGGCCATGGGTACCCAAGATGGTACTTGGCCTCACCAACGAGCTGCCTCCACTGCTGCCTGTCTCTTGCGGTTTCTTCTGTTGTTCTCATCTTGGCCATGTCTCTTTTGACTTCATCTTTCCAGCGCTTTTTTGGCCTGCCTCTGGGTCTCTTTCCAATAGGGTTCCTATCCCATATGTTATATAATAAGCTTGGGTCCTCTCTTCTAATGACGTAGCTAGCCCATCTCAATCTTCTACTTCTGGCTTCTGCCACTATGTCTGGCTCTTTAAAAAGATTTCTAATTTCTTGGTTACGCTTTATCCTCCAAGTATCCCCTACTTTTGTTGGCCAAAAGATTTTACGTAATACTTTGTTTTCGAAAGTGATTAACTTTTTTTCTGCTTTCTTATCCAACACCCATGTTTCAGCTCCATAGAGAAGAATTGGCCTAATTATCGTTTTGTACACTCATAATTTTGTGTTGTAAGATAAGATTTTTGACTTTATTATTTTGTTCAGTGCATACAAACTCCTGCTAGCAAGGTTTATTCTGTTATTAATTTCAATGTGCTCATCACTTTGCGAGTTAATTATAATTCCTAAATATTTATAACAGTCTACCTCTTCAAAACAGCTTTCAGTGTCAGCTATATTTAGCTCCTCATCTTCATCTCTTCCAAATTTAACCATTTTTGTTTTATTTTCATTTATTCTTAAACCTACACTTTTGGTTTCTCTGACCAGAATTTTTGTCAATTCTTGAATGTCTTCTTTGGTTTCAGCTAGCAGTACGACATCATCAGCAAAAGCCAGTGTACTGATTTTCTTACCTATTTTAATGCCATATTCTGATTTTTCAATTTCCTTTAGTGCTTCCTCAATAACTATATTAAAGAGTGTAGGTGATGTAACGTCTCCTTGCCCTACACCTGTTTTTATTTCAAAGATTGGAGAGTATTCACTCTCTATTTTTACTTTACAGCTGGAGTCTTTGACATTTAAACTAGCTAATCTGAGGAGTTTGCTTGGTATTCCAAAACTTTCCATCTTATGCCAAATGTTCTTCCTGTGAATACTATCATAGGTTTTACTGAAATCGATAAAGAGAGCATAAAAAACGTTTACCATATTCCCTGTATTTAGCAATTGCTTCCTTTAAGATGTATACTTGATCAGTTGTAGACCTTCCCTTTTGAAAACCTGCTTGATGTTCTTCGATTATCTCGTCTGAATACACTGTGAGCCTTTTCTGTATTATTTTGGATAGTATTTTGTAAGATGTATTTAACAATGATATTCCTCTATAATTGTTAGGGTCCATTTTATTTCCCTTTTTATGAATTGGAATTATAAGTGCATTTTTCCAATCCTCAGGTATATTTTCTTCCTCCCAAACTTGCATTATTATTTTATGTAGCCTTTCTGCTAGCTCCTGTCCTCCAGCTTTCAAAATATCAGCACTAATCCCATCTTCACCAGGTGCCTTGTTGTTTTTCATGTCCTTTATAGCATTTAGAACTTCTTCCGCGGTTGGCGCTTCAATGTTAGGCTGGACATTTTGATAAGTTGGGGTCTCCAAAACTTCATTGTCTTCTTCTCCATTCAGCAGATCTTGGAAATAATCCTTATAAAATAATAAAATTAACTAATTAACTAAATAATTAACTTGTAAAATAACTTTGGGTTTCTCTATGATTCTCCCCCATCTTTCATCACCCCATATGAGTTTGGTTTATAGCCTCCCTTAAACATTCTTATAGTTTTGTAAAATCCCCTGGGATTTTTGTTGCTATCCACTTGTGCCTTTTCTAAAAGGTTATTTAGATATTGCCTTTTTGCATCGTAGCAACTTATTCGTCTCCTTACTTTTAGCATTATACTTTCTTTTATTCTCTTCATTTTGATTTTGTAACCAGGCTTACCTATAGGCTTTCCTTTCTTCTATTTTAATTTGACATACTTCATCAAACCATGGTTTTTTCCTTTTCCGTTTTACTTTACCACAAACATCTTTTGTTGTCTCTTGTAGCGATGTTTAAAAATTCTTCCAATTGTCTTCTATTGCAGTTTCTGTGTCATTTTTTTTTGCCAAGACTAGGTTGTGGTCTGACCCACACTCTGCACCTCTGAGACTATGGACATCTAGTATATTCGATCTATGTCTATGTTCAATCAGAACATGATCGATTTGGTTTTTTATCAAACTACTTGGTGACACCCATGTTTCTTTATGTATATTTTTGTGTGGGAACATAGTACTCATAACTTTTAAATTGTTTACTTCACAAAAGCTAAGGAGTCGAACTTCATTATCATTTGTGTTTTCATGAAGACTATGGTTGCCTATAACAGTTTTCCATATAGTTTCCTTTCCAATTTTCGCATTTGCGTCTCCAACCATGATTCTCAGATCGTATTTTGGTAACTTGTTTGTTAGTTCTTCGTTTTTTGTTTGATTTGCAATTCATAATATATATCTTTCTCTTCTTCATCTGCTTCTTCTGTAGGTGCGTAAAAGCTGACTAGCCCATTCCCGTCTAATGTACGTCTAATGTACGTAATGTACATTGTACGTCAGCGTATTTCGCTAGACAGATGTCTAGTGACGTGCGCCGTGCGTCCCGCGGCGCGGGCCGCGGGTTGGTTATGAGCAAACAATGTACTTGCCTGCTTATATTTCGACGTAGTTCTTTTTTCCGCCGTTAGGGGTTCTAGTTCATTTCTCATCTGATAGATGGTGTTGGCGTCCTCTTTTATCATCTTATTTAGTGTCAAATGTTCCGTATTGACAGTAAATTATTTTCTCGTTCGCACAATTCGTTTAGCGATTGTATTTATTGATGATAATACAGTTATAATGATTATTATTTAAAGATTTATCATTAACTATTTATTACTGCAGGTAACTAGAAGTAGATCTGCCAAGTAAAATAAAGGAATCTTTACAAAATAAAGTAAAATTTGACAAAACAAAAATACCTACTTGTTTCTAAGTCTACAGCTTGGAACTGGTGAAAAAGTACAGTAATAATTTTTTTCTTGCTAAAAGTGATTGTATACGCAGTTAAAGAGTATAAGGAACAGAGCAAAGAAATCAAAACATATAATTCATGAAGTTACTGTTAATTCTTTCACGCTAATAGTGACACGCGGTCGTAGTGAACGAGGCTCGATTTTCGTTCAGCCCGGGTGGCCTCAGGCGCCAACCGTTCTGCCAGACAGGAATGGGCTAGGGACATATTCCTAAATCTACCCTTAATCCTAATATTGCACATACGCTCATTAAATGAGTTAAAAGCTATCACCTCATCAGCCTACCGTTTCCTTACGGCAAAGCCAACTCCTCCATAGTATCTACCATCTTGAGTTCCACTATAATAGATACCATATTCTTTGGTGTTTATTTTTCCTACCAGTGGCCATTTTGTCTTTTGGAGAGCTACTATGTCCATGTTATACCTATCAAGTTCATTTGCTAAGATGTCCACTGCTCCAGGGACTGCCAGACTTCGTACATTCCAAGATCCTAATCTCAAGTCCTTTTGACAAAGCCGGGTCTTATTCCTTGTTATCCGATCTCGATCCGAGGCTGCTAGTTGGTGATTCATAACAGGATTGTTTTACGGAGCAGGTTGTTAGCCTAGCGCCTAACCCCCAACCTGGGGGACCAGGAGTTTTATATCAGAGTCCTCTTCTCCTAAGCCAATTGCTACCACCACAGCTTCAAGACGTTGGCCTGGCCTTGGTTTTATCTCAGAGTATCCTTCTCTTAGCCTTATGGGAGCCAACCCAAACATACAAGGCAGTACGGGCAGTGCTTATTATAATGGCGGCACTTATTCGCCATGACACAACATCGTCAACAAGACCTATGGTTTTTGAAGAGTGTGACCCCGCCATGAGCCACTCTCCCACTCCCTCGTGATGTTGCCGCCTCAGCCCGGGACTGCTTTTTTGGGTTACCCCTTATTTGCAGCTGTCCACCATATCTGATGGAGCGTTTGCTATCCTAATATTTATATTAGGAAAATACATCAAAAGATCAGCTGTTTAAATTTGATTCATAATGCAGTTCATTTGTATGGATATAACATTCTTCCCCACTTGAATTTTACTTTTTAATAAAACTGTCCAAATATGTCGGATTTCTAACTTGGCGTTTGGATCGCCGTAGTTGATGTAGATCACCACTTAATCTTGATGGTTGATCTTGTTGAGTTTGTTCCATGATTGGGTTGAGTTTTGAGTTGGGATTTGAACTATGTCTTGATTTTCTACATTTGAAAATGGAAATTTGCTCTTGACTGATCTGAGCTGGTCTTTTAATTGTCCTTCCAGATTCAAGCAGTACAATGTAGTGAAGCACTCCCAATTTCCGTACTATTTTTTCCAGGACCCAAATATATTTATTATTTGCCGTGTAATCACGAGATAAGATTTTCTCCCCGACTTTGAAAGTTCTTACACGTACATCCATTTTTTCATTTTTCGATGGATGGTAAGGTTTGAGTGCATCCAACCTAATCCATATCTTCCGGTTAAGATATTGTTCAGCTGGAGACAGTCCATTAGATAGTGGTAAAGCCCGATACTGGAGCAAGTAATTTTGTACTTCCATTAAGATGCTGCCTGGTTCCTTTTCCATTGCTTTGAGTCGATGTTTCAGTGTTTGAAACATACGTTCAGCTATGCCATTTGTTGCGGCATGACCAGGGGCTATTAGTTTCTGGAATATTCCATTCATCTTGCAATAGTTCCTGAATTCTGTACTCACAAAAATGGAAACATTGTCTGATACCACAACTTGGGGGTAACCGTGGGATATAATAGGATGAACCTACCTCCAACCAAAATAACGCCAGATTCATCCTCCTCAATTGACTGCATCTGTACAAACTTTCACTGCAAAGACATTGAAAGTAAGGTTTTCTACAGTGGCCTGTCTGACCATACTGCACAACTGTGTATTTCACTTATAAAATTCTACCCAGATAACAATACAAAGACAAAGGGAATAAACCTAAATTACTGTCAGAACAACCTTGACAATCTAAACACCTTAATTCTGAAAGAAAACAGGAATAAAGTACAAAATGCCCTTACCGTAGAAGAATCCTATAACAAATTCATCACAAAAGTTACCATGGCTCTTGACTGGGCATATCCTTTAAAGAAAAAAAGAACAAAGAAGAAAGTGAAAATTAAACATTTTGCAGACAATCAGGCAAGCCTCCTAAAGAAAAATTAGTAAATTACCTTGAGTAACTTCTGAAATATAAAAAAATGAACAGAACAAATGTGACCTAGCCAATGTGAAGAAGGATTATGACATGAGACAATGGAAATTAAGACAAGATGTGTCAATAAATTACATCAACAGAGCAGAGAATAAATCTAAAGCTTTATGGAACATTATAAACAATGAACGACAGCCCAAAAATGATGAACCACAAGTTTTCAGACTTGAAATTGACGGAAGCACGAAAACAAACCACTTAAAATTGCAAACCATTTAAATAATATTTTCACCAGTGTAGCCGAGAAAACACTAAGAAAAAATCCTACATCCCTCACAAATCTACAGCCAACACCAGTCACAAGACATAATATAAACCATTTTAAACAGACAACCCAAATTGAGATACTCAATATTATCAAAAACCTCAAACAAAAAGCATCTGCAGCCACAGACAACATCTCTACAAAAATACTCAAGCATTGCACAGAAACACTAACAATACCTCTAACAAGCATCATAAATAAGTCATTGAATCAAGGTAATTTTCCCTCAGCCTTAAAACTTGCAAAAGTGTACCCAAAACACAAAAAAGATAGTAAAACAATAGTCAGTAACTATAGACCAATATCAACAATGTCAAATTTTTAAAAAATCCTGGAAAAAGTTGTTTTGAGAAGGACTGTGGACCATTGTGAAAATTTCAATCTGCAAACTGACAGACAACATGGCTTTATAAAGGGGAAATCAAAATTCCAAATTTTTGAATTTTGATTCAAAATTCTCCCCCCACGGACGGACAGACATCACCGTCGAAAACACAATTTTTTTTGGATTTAGGGGACCCCGAAACGAATATCCACTCTCAACTCAAATTCGAAAATTTTGACGAAAACAATACTTTCTCAATATACTATGTATAAGAGGAGAAAGTAAAAATTCTGTAGAATATTTATTATATATACACATTAAAATCACTTTGTAAAAAACAAATTTACTTTTTTATTAATTACTAGCCAGAGTACCCGTTCTTTGCACGGGTTTAAAAGCCGAAGGGTGTAGGCTATACTGATACATTTAAGTTATTGTTAATTAATTCTTCATTGTTTACAAAATGACAAAACACGAGTGTCTACAACATTTCAAAGTAACATCTGTCAAATATTGGGAGAGGATAAGGATTAATGTAATAGAGACAGTCGTCGGAAAAACTTGAAATCTACCATTCCACTATTTCAAATAATTTCAATCCAGCAGTTTATCTGAAAAATCAACTTTATTTCTTCTTCTTCCCAAACTGTCAAAATATAGTGCAAACGGATGTTGTCATTAGAAAATGTAAACATTGAAACCTAGGACGGTCACTGCAGCTCTTTCTTCTTCTTCTTCCCTAACTTTCAAATTTTAGTGTTCACAGCTGTTGACATTCAAGTAATTTTATGTTTTCATTCTCTAAAAATGTAAACATTGTAACTTAGAACGTTCACAGGACGTAGCCCGAGAGGATTTTAAGGAAATGAGTATGCCTATGTGTTGCATGAGTTTAAGATCTACCTTTGTGTAAAATTTCAAACTGTTTGGTTCAGTATTTTTTGCGTTTGCTTGCCACAACAAACCCACAAACAAACATACATACAAACATACAGAAACCACCTCTTCTTTGTAATATTATAGATAAATATTTTACTAAAATATAAATTTTCTTTTAGTAAATCAAATATACTTTAAAATTTAGTGTAAAGAATAATATTAAATTCAATGAAATATATTTATTTTTAATAGTCTTTCTATTAAATTTATACATTTTTTTATTCAAACTATTTATGAACAGAAAATTTAAAACCAGACGTAAAAATAAATCTCAGTTAAAAAGTTACTTAGTTATTAGTATAACTCTGCATTTTCGTATTTTTTAATGCTACTGGAGGTCATGCAAGGCCGTCCAATAATAACTAGTACAATGGTTTAATTATAAGATGTAAAATAAAATAGAAATAACTTAAAGTGGTTATTGGGGAATGATATACTAGATATTATTGATATTAAGTTAGTTTGGCTTGTGTTTAATCCATACGGTACCTGTATGGAGAGCACAGTCATGATTGTCCCAGGGTCCAGCATCTGTAATGTCACATTGACATTCACCGACTCTCCAGGCCCCAATGATCCTGACATTGGCTCCACCGACCATTTGCTTTGTGGCCTTTCCTCCTGCAAGTCAAAAAATAAGTCAACAATGTGCATGCACATTGTCTTGAAAAAGTAAAATCCAAATCTATTGATTAACACAGTGTTAATAATTACCAGATGTATGCTTGTAAAGATACATCTGCAGCTTTTCTTTTGACCAAATACCAAGACCAAATTTATCCTAATCTATAGATGGAGAATATAATTTTCGAAAATGGGGAAAATAATAATTCAATATTTTCAATATTTCAATCAATATTTTCTTGGTTAACCCATTGCAGTCTAAGGACACACATTGCATGTCTGCATATTTTGCTAGACAGATGACTAAGGACGTGCACTGTGCGTCTGGAGTGGTTATGAGATAACAAAGTGTGTTGCCTGCTTATATTTTGACGTAGTTATTTTTTCCGCCATTAGGTGTGCCAGTTGAATTCTAATCCAAAAGATAGTGTTGGCGTTTTCTTTTAAATCATTTCGTGTCCAATGTTCTGTGTTGACTGTATATTATTGTTTGGTTCACACAATTCGTTCAGCGATTGTACTTATTGATGAGAATACAGTTATAATGATTTTTTTTTAAGATTTATCATGAACTATTTATTACTGCGAGTAACTAGAGGTAGATGTGCCAACTGAAATAAAAGAATCATTTGAAAACAAAATAAGTCTTGATGAAGTAACAGTACCAACTTGTTTATAAGTCTACCACTTGGAACTGGTGAAAAAGTACAGTGATAATTTGTTTCTGCTAAAAGTGATTATACATACAGTTACAGGGTAAAATTAACAAGATAAATAAATCAAAACATATACCTACTTCATGAAGTTACTGTTAAATCTATCAGGCTAATAGTGATGCACAATCGTAGAGAATAAGGCTTGATTTCAGTACAGACTGGAGGGCCTCAGGCGTCGGACGGTTTTTCAGACAGGAATGGGTTAAAACATTTTGAGGTACAGTATTTACTGTGAAATATGATAAGCATAGAAGAATAGAATTTGTGAATAGTGATAAACTACAATACAAACATTGTTTGTGTCTGTGTATGGAAGTGGACACCAAAAGAAGCACAAGATAAGTGAGGTGATATTGTTGAGTGAATAAACATTGTTATCGGTATAAAAAAGGGTCTTATTGTCAATAGATCCATTTATTGATACCACGGAAATCTAAGTACGATAGTGAAATCATGTTTTAAATATCTAATAGTGTTTTCTTTTATTTGAATTTTTGTTTGTTGTTTGAAAGCTTTAGAAATTAAGTTTATCAAAACCATTTTTTGAGTTATGAAATTATTGATTTACTAAAAGTAGTAAAATAAAATACAGAGATATATATTTAGAGAATGTACATTATGTTTAGTAGAAAAAACAAAGAATATTTAGATAAATTGTACTCCACATTCTATTTAAAAAATATTCTGCGATTGAGTCAAAGCGGAACTGAAGGTTCAAACACAATGGACTCTTGTATGATAGGATGGAGCGAATGTTATACAGATGAAGTATGATTGTTTTGATTAAACACACATTACGGACAAAGGACAGACACTCATGATACAACACTGACTCAACGAACTTTCCACTTGACTAAAGTTTGAAATATTTAGCATAGAGGAGTGATAATAACTAAAGGATTTAACTATAATATGCCTTGTAGAAATTGTAAATTTAAACTAAGGAATCAGGTGTTATTAAATATTTGATTTCGCAAAATATCTATCTTTGGAAAAAGGAGGGGATTCAGTACAACTATCCAATATGACACACAATTACTCTTTCAATCCTTCTTAAACAATGCCATTGTAGCTTATTCACCAAAGGAATGCAAGTTGCTCTACACAAGAGAGTGACCACAATCGAGCTCGTTCACCCCCAAGTCAAAGAAAAGATCATCACTTCATACACTTAGATTTATTTATTATGTATTAGGGAAGAAAGAAGAGTTATTAGTAATTGTAAACATTTTGTTGATTAGAAAAACTAAATCAAGGCTAAGTCCAAAATTACTGTCAAAATTTAGGGGGATATTGTACCGTAGTTAAAAGGTTTTCTAATTTCCTAATATTTAAATTATAAATAAATTATGACCAATAATTTTACTCAATTATGATCTAATCTAATAAGCTATTTAATTTTTACTAGTTAAATAAAAAAAGATAATTTCGAAGAGATACTAAGTAAGAATCTTGCAATGGGCGACATATAGGCTGGACGAAGAGTTGTGGTGGGGGGAGAGCACAGCTAGGTACCGCTAGGACTGTGAGGACCTTCGTGCTTGCTGCAGGCCGACCCCGAGGGATGGACTCTGCCCTCCACTCATCGACTTTACAAGAGTGTTCAAAATAACAGCTTCAAAATAACTACTTCAAAAATTACAACTTCAAATTAAGTACAACTTCATGAGATAGGGAAATTCCTAAAGCTTATAAATCTTCCATTTCCGAATTGTACTAAATTAGACTATGCGATAAAAAACGCCAACCTTTGTTTTACGTAGCCATGATGATAGGTAGAGGATAAATTTTAAGTAAATTTGTAAATATAATATGATATCTAAATATATAACTTTGAATGAAACGAAATATAACTTAGAATACATTACTACTAACAAGGTTTTAATTAATTAATAAACTCCTAAAACAATTACGTGTACCATGCCAGGATAAGAAATATATTGTCATGTTATAAAATGACAAGGTAAATGACATGTAATAAAATAAGAAAAAGGTTAAATGTCCTGGAGTAGGGTGTTATGCTAATAACTGTTATTTTTGGTAGGAGAATGGTATTAACAGAGGTATACATCTACCAAATTTGAACTATTTAAATGACACTGTAGTAATGATAATACAAATTTACTGTACTTGGAAATTTTTTAAACTCACAACAGAAATTATAAAAAAGCCACTGATTGGAGAGTCATTGGAAAGTTCAAAGCTCAATGTCTTGGGTTCCATCAGAGTCATTTTTCCATATTCCAAAGTCACAACATTGGAAGACACATTGGGCCCTTGGACACTGCATGATATCGTGCATACGGAAGTCTGGGCGGGATTTCCAAACAATAGCAGGCTGGTAAGAATTTCAAATAAATGTGAGGTAAATGAAGGTACTAAGTAAATTAAAAAACTACAAATACTTAAAAAACTTAAGTAAATCAATTCAAATTACCACTAAATAAATTTCCAATTATTTTCTTAATTGTCAATTAAACACATACATTTACGTCTAGTACACACTTAAATATTCATGTGATGTTATAGACAAACTCAGAAAATTCCCATCTTGGTCAGTGAAAATCTGAAATAGGATGGTTTGTTGTTTATCTGAAAATTACGATATACAGTCAACAATCTAAACACAGCTTGTGCATGAAACTTGCATGTGGCTATATTAATAACAACTAATCTGATGTTCCAGCTTAAGAAAGCCAAACAAAAAATTTACCTTTTGTACAATTTAGTATTAAACATTTCTTTTTTTCTTTAAAGACAAATAATTTATTTAATTTTATTTTTTTTTATTTTATAGCTGTCAAACCATTTATTTATTTCATCTCTCATGTTCGCCCAACACAGACAAAATATTGTATTTTTTTTAGCGAATTTCCCATAGGGAAGAAGCTATTACCGTAGGTCTCTGTTATTTTTTCGTCTTTAGGTGCCCAGAGTCCAAAAACGATAGTCGTTAAAATTTATATATATATATATATATATATATATATATATATATGTATATATATATATATATATATATATATATATATATATATATATATACAGGGTGTTCATTAAAGTCAGGGACAAACTTCGAGGGGTGATAGTACTCATCAAAATAAACAAAAAATTTCTAATAAACATATGTCGAAAAATCCTTCATTTAGCCGCTAGCCGCCATTTTGTATTTTATACAAAAAACGTTATATATAAATAATTATTTAAGATACAGAAACCAAACTTCACACACATATTTGCTGGCTAAAGAAAAAAATATTCTCAAAGTATCATTAAGTTTGCTTTTATATTTTCAAAATGACGGCGGTTAAAAATATTTTAATTTAAATAACAAAAGAACCATTAACTTTAAGAACCGCCGCCATTTTGAAAATATAAAAGCAAACTTAATGTTACTTTGACAATTTTTGCAAATGGGTGCAAAGTTTGGTTTCTGTATCATAAATAGTTCTTTATATATAAGGTTTTTTGTATAAAATACAAAATGGCGGCTAGCGTCTAAACGAAGGATTTTTCGACATATGTTTATAGGAAATTTATTGTTTATTTTTATGAGTACTATCACCCCTCGAAGTTTATCCCCAACTTTAATGAACACCCTGTATATATATATATGTATGTATATATGTATATATATATATATATATATATATATGTGTGTGTGTGTGTCTGTGAACACGATAACTCTTGTAAAAATGGTCCGATGAAGACCAAATTTGGTAGAGACGTGTATTCCTACAAATGCTCGGACGAGTTCGTAAATCACACATATCGGTCAATGGGAACGGGTAGTTTGGGGGGGTTTTGCACCCCAAAATGGGGGTTTTTGCGTTTTTCACATGTAATTTTTAAAATTTTCCAATTTTATATTTCTCCATTGGAATCAGCTTAAAAAACTACACAATTAAGTTCCTTAATGTTTTTCTCTATCTCCAACGATTACCGAGATATTAAAAAATCTAAACACAGTACGTTGTATTGTGGGGCTCCAATGTTAATCTTAGGGAGGATAAGGAAAAATTAATATTTTCCATATTAATCAATATTTTTGGATAAAACCTGATATTTAGCTTCATGTGGTTGAGATCTATCCATTTATGCTTATATTTATCATAGTTTATGTGTTAATCATGGCAGCAAACCTGCATACTCTTTTCCCAAATTAATCATATAGGGAATATACAAACGCCTTTATTTATGGACAGATGTTGATAAAAGTTGGTATAAATGTTAAGATAAAAATTATTTATGGTAGAAATGACTACTTTCAGTGTTCCTCACAGCAGCTAACCTGCACACTCTTTCCCATGTTAATCTTATGGTGAATAGGCAAATAATTCTCATGTTTATGGACAGATCTTTATAAAACTTGTCATATATTATTATTATTATATTGTTGATTTGGAAATTTGCTGAGTACGCAGCTCTGCTGCTACGGGGGTATTTATTTATATTACACTAATAGTGACTGAAACTAAGTTTACACGAAAAGCTACTCATGAATAATATTTACCATGTTAACAGATTAAAGATTGTATATATATATAATATATATATATATAACAAAAATAACACAAATGATATGCCAATAGCGAAAACAGCCCTATTTACTACTATATATTTCCTTCTATTTGTATTAAGTGCATACCGGTATGACATTTAATTTTTCTCCGAATCCAAAACTATCATTATATATAAATATTTATATATATATATATATATATAAATATATATGGATTCGGAGAAAAATTACGCACTTAATACAAATAGAAGGAAATATATAAATATATAAATAGGGCTGTTTTCGCTATTGGCATATCATTTTTGTTAATTACAGTGTTCCTTTTTTTCCCCTGGTAAAACAGTACGTGTAGACAAAATTCAGAAAGTGAAGGCCTATTAAAGAATGAAAAATAAATCAATTAACTTACTAAACTACAAATTTCATATATTCGTTACAATAAATTTACAGGTATATCTGACATTTACTTGAGAAACAAGAATGACAAACCTGATGTCCTGTCTGACTCTGCCAGTGACAATTGGAACAAGCGTAACAGTGACTTTGACAGTTTCACTTGGCTGTAATAGAGCTTCTGAAATGTCCATTGAATAAAGAATACAGTTCATTGGGAGCTGCTGAAATATTAAAAAAAGATTTAAACCCTTTTATGAGTCCCATATTATTCATCAAAATAGTATCGAAGTTTTAAAACATATTTTTAATGTTTATGCAAAAAGAGTAGTGAGGTTTTAAAACATCACTTTAACACAATTTGAGCAAATAGATTTATAATATATATAAATATATATATACAGTATATATATACATACATACATATACATATATATATATATATAAAACTTGCCACAGATAGATTCCTTAGTTATAAATCAATAATTAAAGACACATAGTAATGCATTCAGTAGTGTATTCAGTAGTTAATCTGCAGGAAAAGGTGTATCATACGAGGGCAGTCCATAAAGTAAGTAAGTCCGCTCCGTTTGGGCGTGGTGTGATAGGTAGTGGGGGTAGCGCTGCCATCCTCATATTGGCATACACACAGCCATTCAGTAGGCTTCTAGCTGTGCAAGAGAGAGCATCGTACGAGCATGCATTCCTGAGTTATTACCTAAAATAAACGGTACCAGTGGACTGACACATACTTTCTCCCTTAAGTAAATTTTAAAAAGACAATCTGTAATAAAACTGTCATGTTCTACAAAGTTGATCTAAATATCATTTAATAATTTATTGTTTCAAAAATAATCATCCAATTTCTAAAAATAAAAACAAGAGAGACAAAGTTAAATTAATTGTTCAAATTGTATGGGGGGAACCCTCCCTTTAATAACAAGCTTTTTTGAGCTGGTTTTGTTCAGTAAATTGACCTTACGCTTCATACCAAGTTTCATGAAAAACGGAAGAACTATTTAAGATACAGAAACCAAACTTTGCACACATATTTATTGACCAAAGAGAAAAATATGCTCAAAGTATCATTAAGTTTGCTTTTATATTTTCAAAATAGCGGCGGTTATTAAAGTTAATGGTTTTTTGTTATTTAAATTAAAATATTTTTAACCGCCGTAATTTTGAAAATATAAAAGCAAACTTAATGATAATTTGAGAATATTTTTTTCTTTAGCCAGTATATGTGTGTGAAGTTTGGTTTCTGTATCTTAAATAATTAATCTCTATATATAAAATTGAATGTATGTCTGTCTGTCTGTCTGTATGTCCTTTATGCGTTGCCAAACTACTCATCTGATCGCCATGAAATTTTAGGAAGTTGCTCTATATGTGTCCAGGAAGGTTTTAGTGAAAAAATATTTTCGAAAACCCCATAAGTTTCCATTTTATGGCGTTTTAAATTTCTAATGTTAACCTTATGGAGAGTAAGTTTGTTTACAAATTGTCTACAAGGAAAACATTTGATTTCTTAGCTACAGCTGATTGGTTTACTTTCCATTAGCAATACCGTATGCTTTACTATTCAATGCCATCTGAATCATTCATTAATGTTAAACTATGAAGTAAATGTGTACTGTAAAAAATGAACAGCTTTATTCACCACGTTAATAGTTAACGGTTTTGGGGGATTATGTATTTATATTTTCATTTTCTGTCTGATTAAAGTCACGTGTTTATATGATAATTACAATGTTTATATTATTACGTTTATTATAATAATCAGCTGTTGTGTATCTTTCCTATAAAAGCCGTATTACAGTTAAGTTTTGTTTGGGTTTGGATTGGATTTTAAAATTGTGAATTAATCCACACAGATTTATTCGTTTTATGGGAATGATATTAATATGTTTTATCGTTTCAGTATTGTTATTCACTATGCAGCGACCCAGAATATATAACCTTTCACAATGAAGCCGTATTGCTATTCGACTTCAGAACATGACCAAACTTAAAAGTTAACATGTGTTTACTGTGAGGCGTTACGAAGTTCGCCGGGTCAGCTAGTTATATATAAAGTTTTTTGTATAAAATACAAAATGGCGGCTAGCGGCTAAACGAAGGATTTTTCGATATATATTTATTAGAAATTTTTTGTTTATTTTGATGAGTACTATCACCCCTCGAAGTTTGTCCCCAACTTTAAAGAACACCCTGATACAGTGGAACTTGGATAATTCGAACTTTTGTAATTCAAAAACTTCTTTATTTCGAAATTTTGTCTTGGTCCCTAGAATTTTATATAAAAACAATGTTAAAATATCTTGGTTAATTCGAATAATATGTTGGATAATTCGAAGTTTTTACAGCGGAAATCTATAGTGTGAGTGTGAACAAGTCATTGTGTTGCGATTTTCCAGGAAACGACGTTCGGGCTTCCTGTCCTCAGACTATTTTTAGCTAGATCAACACGCCCACCCCACTCACTAGTCCACTACTGCTTATAAATCACAACATTGACATCTGTGTGTATCATCGGTGGTGGTTTGTTCCGATATTCGTCGTCTTTGTTTCATGTTGGCAATTGTGACTTCGTCTGCTTTCATGTTAACACGTCGTTGTACGATGGCTTCGTCAAAGCGAACCTACAAATCTCTGACGTTGCAAGAATAAATAGCGGCGATCAAGGAGGTAGAGAAGGGATTTGAAAAAGTTTGTAATAGCTGGTTTCGGGATCCCTCCAAACACATTATTGACATTTAACAAAAATTAGGATTTTTAATCAATAATATCTTCATTAACCTAACTTTTTTAATATACCATGTTAAAACATGATGTTTGATTGTTTATTTCAACCACTTGCATAAACTTTTCTAATTCGAATTTTTGGTTAATTCGAATTTTTTCTGGTCCCTTGAGGTTCGAATTATCCAAGTTCTACTGTATATATATATTTGCACACGGATCTCGAAAACGGCACTAAGGTATTTCTTTAAATTTTGGAAATAACTAATTTCCGAGTAGAAAATAAGTTCTAGATAGGTCTAATGTCCATGAAAATTCTGGTTTTCTTGTAATATTCAGTTTAAAATCTAAAAAATTAACATTACGTTTATGGAGAATCAAATGTAAACAATACAAATAAAAACATCTGTTTATAACCATTTGAAAATTCTTGATTGAAGATGGTGATGAAAAATGTGTGAATACAGGTTTTCCATTAATATTTATTTTATGTATATAATAAATGCAAAATTATCAGGTTACTAAACAATTTGTAAAAACTAAACGGTAAAATAACTTTCCTAAATAAAAGCAGAAAAAAGTATCTCCAAAATGTATCGTGTTTTGATAGTAGAAAACTTAATCATTGTACTGCTTGAAGCCACTATAACAAACCAATTGGTGTAAATTAAATTTATCTTTTGCTTTTCAACCTTCATTCCGTTTCTAACAAAATCAGTTGACCACAGGCTAATAATAACTGTATCGATAATTAAACAGTAAATGATCGTCTAAAACAATTGAGGTTGGCTAAAAGACCTTAAACGGCATCGCTTATTTGTCCGATGCCGTGGTCCAGCGGTAGCGCGCTGGCCTCTCAAATCGTAGGTCGCGAGTTCCATTCTGTCAGGGGCAATACTTTTTGTTCAGTGCTATATTAATCATGGTGTATTAAATCGGTTTTATTTAAACCACATAAATGTTTTCATTGAGTAATAAATGTGTTTTATTTTTCTAATTAATTTTTATAATACATGTCTTATTCTATGCGAGCAAAGTTCGGTCACCAGGTACTTTATAATTAACTAAGCATTAACAAATTTTACTATGCACTTCAGGTTGTTTGATCATGGCTGATAAGAAGAAAAAAACCTTTAGTGTTCCATAATTGGAAAAGAAAGGCAGAAGACAAAAAGTCAGTGGCAAAAATTAAAGGCTCACTTCTGGAATTCGTCAGCAAACAAGATGAATCTCCGAGTACACAAGTGTGAGCTGAACATATTGGGGATGGGGAACTATAAATCACAATTGTTTCATTAGGAGACAAAAATGTTATGAATGCTGCACAAGACATAAATGAGGTTGAACCATCAACGTTTCTATATAAATCTAAATTTGTATCTCCTTGTGTGAATTATGAACCCAAACAAAGCAATGATGTGAATGAAATTCTTAGTGTAATTAAAACAGATAAAAACTACTCTGATCCTAATATTTGGAACTGTCTCGATGATGATTTCTGTCAATATGTAGTTCAACAGGAGCCTATACAAATTACAGACTTCAACTTCCCTTTGGATGATAATCGAAGAAAGTTTTCAGCTTAAAGGCGTTTGGTGAATGGTGAGTGTTTTAATCGAGTTGTTGAAATTCAACAACTACAATATGGGTTGCAATCAACACACAGATCAAGCCCTCTACCAGTGAACAGAGGGGTACCACATGGCTCTGTCTTGGGCCCTTTTCTCTTTGTTCTGTTTCCAAATGACCTCCCAAACTTCATGGCAGATGACAACCTGGAGACCATCATGTATGCAGATGACACGATACTCATCCTAGCTAACGACTCGGCACAATAACTCTACACAGGAATCCTATCATCGATGAACAAAGCTATTCAGCACTTCCTGCAGAATGGCTTATTTATAAACCCCTAAAAACTACTCAGATCAATTTTAGTACAAGGCACGACCCAATCCCAGAAGTTCTTTGTATCAACCAGGAGAGCAACACTAATCTATTAGGAATAATTGTTGATGATAATCTCTCCTGGACAATCTATATAGATAGGTTGTGCAAGAAACTGGGCTCGGGAATCTATGTGGTTAGAAGAATGAAGTGGACAGGAGGAGTTGAGGTGGCAAAGGTGGCTTACCGTGCACTAGTTAAGGCACATATTAGATATGGGGTTGCAGTTTGGGGTGGAACATCTGAGCAGAACCTGAGTAGAGTGATGATCATGAAAAAAAAGGCAATCAGATCACTCTCAGGGCTGAACCCCCTGGATAGCTGCAGGGAAGCTTTTAAGTACCTAAAGCTATTGACTGTTATTGGTCTGTATATTCTTGCTGTAGTGACATATGTGGATGAAAGGATACTACAAATGGGGGGGGTGATGTACATATATACAATACAAGGAGAGCAACAGACTTCATCCTCCCAGCACACCACACAACCAGGTACAGCAAGAAGCCATCCTATGCAGGGAGGAAAATATATAACTCTCTGCCGCAGCACCTGAAAACCCTCAGAGAACAGAAGCTGAAAAGACTTCAAGAGTGGCTGACAGAATGACCAATGTATACAATGAAGGAATACTTCGAACAAACAAGTAAACCTTTGTAAAGCAAGAAAAGAAGATATACTTGTATTTGTAATTAATTAGACACCTTTACAATTCTTGATGAATATGTAAATAAATATTTTATTGATTGATTGATATTGGCTTCTTTACTCCATGACAAAGAATGCAGTTTTCTGTTTTTTATGTACAGTATTCTTTTTTCAACCAATTCAACCGCAAAATACTCATCAATGAGTGGTTGTGGTGTCAGTAACTGGAAAAATGTTTCACCTATCTTAGCAAGTAATGAAAGAAGTAGTGAGCATATATCAAGTTTTCAAAAGTGGAAAGAACCGGTAGACAGATTGAAGAAAAACAAAACTGTTGAAGAAGAACATCTGCGAAAAATAAGGGAAAAAAAAATACTGGCATCAAGTAAAAGTGTTGGAAAGACTGATTGCACTGGTAAGAGTTGCAATGGAGTCAAATTTTTACACAAACTACCCAGGGACATAAAAGAAATTAATGAAATAAACATATTCAAAAGAAAACGGAAAAATTACATAATTAGTAAAGCATTTTATTCGTTTGATGAGTATCTAATTACTTGAAGATGGTAAAAACAAAACTTATATTTTATATTAAGTGTGACACCATTCTGATCATGTACATGTAATATAATGAATAATGGTTGTCATTGAGAACACTGCATTAACTGAAGCTTCTGGCATAGTTGAAGCTGAGAGACTAACCAAACAAATTGGTAAATTTGAATTTGTAGCTTCTCTTGTGATGTGGTACAACATTTTGTACAAAATCATCCAAACAAGCAAATTACTTCAGACAAAGGACTTTGACCTATCTGCTGCAACAGAACAGTTGTGCACAACCAGAACATATTTTGAAAAGGAGCGATGACGGTTTAAAAAAGATGCTAGTAGAATAAGAATAAGAATGATTTATTTTCTCCAATGTTGACAAAATGTGACTCATACACAACATAATGTACAAAATTCTCAACAATAAATAAAAAGAATAATTCAACTCAAAGTTATTTTTAATAGTAAATTAATGTCCTTTCACGTTGCCAGACTGACAGCTTAATTTTAAGAAAACGTAATTATTAGAGCAAATTAAAAAAAAATTCAAGTTACTATCATTAATTAATTGGAGAAAATATAGGGGCCTCTAAGGCAAAGCCTGATTAGAGGTTCCATCTCTAAAAATTAAAAGAAAACTAATATAAACAGCGGTCAGATAATTAAACATATATATAAAATCAAAACTGGTCTCTATATCAAAATAGATTAAAAATAATTTTAATATGCCGTATTATATATATATTAAAAAATAAAAATAATAATAATAAAAGTTCACTGTAATATTTGTAATTTTAAAACAGCGCACCGCACTTCACCATCAGGCGGCTCTGGCACCTCCCCGGGGTCTTTCCCCCAAGGTTGGTCTCCCCAGGTGCCGTCAAAGCTCACAGTATGCAATACTTAGTCCCTGTATGGCAAAGCAAGCTACATTGCGCCCTAATGTTACCCTAACTTAATTCTATTGTAATTATTTTACTATCTGAAATAGAAAATCAATGTCCTTTAAACTAAAAAGCCATTTCTTTAATTGCCTGGTAAAAATATTATAATTTAAAGAATTTTTTATTATATCAGGAATTATATTAAAAAATTTTGGAGCTATAAAACTATAGGATCTTGTGAAAAAAGAATTATTTGGTTTTGGTACAAAAAATTGTTCAGTATTTCTAAGTTTATTTTTATAAATGTTTTCATTTTTTGCCAATTTCCACTTCTACTATAAAACATTTTTAAAACTTTAAAAACAAATAAATATTTCAATGGTAACACTTAATAATAAAAAGAGGATGTGATGATGCAAATTTGTCTTTGAATGAAATTAAACGTAATACGTGTTTTTGTTGAACAAAAATTGAATTAATGTGGGTTTCATACACATTACCCCAAAATACTAAACCATATTCTATTCTACTTTGAATCAAAGAAAAATATAGCATTCTTAAAACTTGTTCAGTAGCCATATCTTTTAAAAAGTAAAAATACCTTAAAATACTGTCAATTTTACTTTTTAGTTTTGAAATATGTATTTTCCAGCTGATATCACTATCCAGATAAACTCCTAAGTATTTTATGTTATCTGTTTGTGCTACAGTTGAACATTTTGAAATACACCCATCTTGCTTTTCAATGCAATCAGCACTGTGAAAATAAATCTGTTCATTAAAATACAAATTTTTCCTGAGACTGAAAATAGCAAATTTTGTTTTCTCAACACTCAGCAGCATATGATTTGTGGTAAACCACCACTGAAGTGCTTTGAGATCACTATTCATAGCTAAATGAACTAGGTCAAAATTTTTTTCTGTATAACACAGAGCTGTGTCGTCAGCAAAAGATGTTAACTTCCCATGAAATTTTGCATTACATAGGTCGTTAATGTAAATAATAAATAATACTGCACCAAGAACTGAGCCTTGCGGAACTCCTGTTTTAATTACCCCCATGTTACTGTGAACTGAATTTATTTTAACACACTGTTGTCTGTCTAACAAATAACTTTTGAACCAATTATAAGCAATACCTCTAATTCCACAGTTATAAAGTTTATCTAGCAAAATTTTGTGATCAACAGTGTCAAAAGCTTTTCTTATATCCAAAAACAAACCACTTACACTTCTACCATCATTTAAACCATGATAAATATTTTGTTAAAAAATTAAGAAGAACATGTTCAGTGTTAAGATTTGCTCTGAACCCAAATTGATTATTACTAAAAAAGTTTGTAAAATTAAGATAATTTAACAGTTTTTAGCGAATTTCCCATAGGGAAGAAGCTATTACCGTAGGTCTCATGGCGAGACTTAAGCCCGGGACCATGTTATTTTTTCTTCTTTAGGTGCCCAGAGTCCAAAAACAATAGTCGTTAAAATTTTTTTATATATATATATATATATATATATATATATGTGTGTCTGTGAAAACGATAACTCTCGTAAAAATGGTCCGATCGAGACCAAATTTGGTATAGACGTGTATTCCTACATATGCTCGGACGAGTTCGTAAACCAGACATATCGGTCAAAGGGAACGGGTAGTTTGGGGGGGTTTTGTACCCCAAAATGGGGTTTTTTGCGTTTTTCACATGTAATTTTTAAAAATTTCTAATTTTGTATTTCACCATTGGAATTAGCTTAAAAAACTAATCTAAAAAATTTAAACACAGTATGTTGTATTGTGGGGCTCCAATGTTAATCTTATGGAGGATGGGAAAAATTAATATTTCCCATATTAATCAATATTTTTTTATAAAACTTGATATTTAGCTTCATGTGGTTGAGGTCTATCCATTTATGCTTAAAAATCGTAGTTTATGTGTTTATCATGGCAGCAAACCTGTATACTCTTTTCCCATATTAATCATATAGTGAATAGGCAAACTCCTTTATTTATCGACAGATGTTGATGAAAGTTGATATAAATGCTCAAAATATTAATTGTTTACGCTAGAAACACCTACTTTCAGTGTTCCTCACAGCTGCAAACCTGCATACTCTTTCCCACGTTAATCTATGGAGAGTAGGCAAATAATAGGCCTACTCATATTTTTTGACAGATAATGATCAAAACAGTCATATATTATTATTATTATGTTATGGATTTGGAAATTCGCTGAGTACGCAGGTCTGCTGCGACGGGGGTATTGTTTCATTATTTTCTCATATATTTTAGAAAAGCTTGACAAAAGAGATATAGGTCGGTAACTATTACACTGTAATTTTGAATTATTTTTGAAAATTGGTATAACAACAGCATTTTTTAAAGATTTTGGAAAGACTCCACTCTGGAAACTGAAATTTATTATACATAGTAATACCTGAAAAATCTGTGCTGAAAATTCCTTTATTAACTTAGAACTTACTCCATCTATTCCTGGACTTGTATTGTTTTTTAGACTATTTATTGCACCTTTAAGTTCTTCTGGCGTTACTTCATCTAAGAAAAAAGATTTTACTTGATATTTTTGTGGAAAATAATTTTTATATTTAAGTGATAAAAAATTGTGAGAGATAGAATAATTTAATCCCAACTGGTCAACAACTTGCAGAAAATATTGTTGAATTCATTTGATACCACATGTGGATCATCAAATGTTGTGCCATTAATTTCTAACTGAAAATGTTTTTCATGCAATTTACATTGACCTGTAATTTCATTTAAGACTTTCCAAGTTGCTTTTGAATTACCTTGACAGTTATCAAATTTTTGTTTGTAAAAATTATCCTTAAGAAATTTTATTTCTACTTGTAATCTATTTCTAAATTTTTTTAATAATTTTTTAAAATGTCATTATTGGGATGTTTTTTAACTAATTTAAAAATTTTATTTCTTTTTTTTATTTTATTACACACAGATTCGTTAATCCAAGGCTTTATTTTTTTGACTTGCTTGTTATTACAGTCAATAAGTATTTTGCATTGAGTTTCATAGTTTTGGAAAGTACTTAAAAAAACATCAAAAGCAGCCGATGCATCAATTTGATTGTAAACATCAGCCCAGGTCTCACTATCAAGAAGTTGCCTGAGTAGAGCGTAGTCCGTGCGGTAGCGGGCCGGGGGAGGGGACATGGCAGCCGGGCCACCACCTCCCCTCCCCCCACCCACTCACTTGCCCCACTCCCCCCACTTGCACACTCACTCGACACATGGCATGATCTGTGTGGCCTGCATTATCCACTGTCGTCTCTACTTCTATCCTGTTCTTACAGGATACTCTAACATAACAGTGGTCAATGCAACTCTTAGAAATATCAGTAATTCGAGTTGGAGTTTTAATTAAACATTCTAAACCATTAGCAGCCATCAGAGAAACATACTCATCAATTGAAGATGTGTTATTCTGATTATTTACGTTAATATTAATATTTAAATCTCCAATCCAGAATAAATTTTGAATATTATTAAAATTATATTTTTTGTTACTAAAAATATTTATAAATTTGTTAACAAATGTATCTACTGGTTGGAATATTAATCTGTAAATTGCAATTAAATAAAATTTGTACCCTAAAATTTCAAACGACATCAAGATAACATCAGCTATCCTGCAGTCTATTTCTATACTGTTTACATTTAATATTGAGCTTTTAACATAGACTGCTACTCCACCTGATCTGTAAGTATCGTTACACTTTAAATATAATCTATAATCAGGAATCTGGTAACACTCTGCCTCAGAAGAATAAATCCAAATTTCAGATAAAATTAGAATATCAGGCATTAAATTATTAACAGTTAAGTCAGAAATAAACAGATCAAAATTTTGTCTCAAGCTTCTGATATTTTGATGAATAATAGATATATTTTGAATCATTGTTGCAAGAAAAAATTTTTTTTTGTTATAACTCAAAATATGCTATTTAATTTTTTTTAACACTATTATTATAATTAAAAATAAAAGAAAATATTCCTTGTAAACATACATTTTTTGCCTTACAAGCTGTCAAAGTCAGTCTGGCATTGAACGTGTATAACTGGCGCTTGCTCTTCTTTTCGCAGGAAGATCTTGCCTCCCCTCACCCACAGGTACTTGTAGTGTTTGTCCTTTTTCGCCTGCCGCGTCGCCGCAAACAGTTCCTCCTCGCAGGTGATATAGACTCGTTGATGAAGATTGGCTCGTCCATCGTGAGGTTGAGGTGTCTCGTGGAGAAATCTCTCTTCTTCGCACGTCGTTTGCTTAAGATTTCGTCCTTGTCGAATCTCCGTACGAATTTTACAATAATTCCTGACGGTTTGCTGTTTGATCCGGCGTCTTTTCCAAGCCGATGACAAGCATCAATCATGGTGTCGGTGATGTTCATGTTAAGAGCAGTTCCCACTCCCTTCACCAAATCCATTACAGTAGAACCTCGATTAACCGTCACCCTTTTAACCGTCAGTCTCTATTAACCGCCACCCCGCTAGCGCAAAAAAATTATGTTTCCGCGTCAGCACCAAGACGGATCGTCTGTTTAGGCTCTATGATCAGTAGTGACGACTGTACTGCACACCTGCAATGTGCGTGAATCATTGGCGGCAAGGGTAGTGACCCAGCTGGTTAATCCCTTACACTTTCTTCTGCATTCTACTGCTACTGTTTCATTTCAGTTCAGTGTGGTGCGTGGCTACAGTAACCTGAAGTTATTGCCAATTTCGAGTGCAATGCTCACGTGCTTTACCGTTTATTGTTGACATGCTGTTTATACGTAGTATGAGTCTCTGTTATGTAACTCTTCTGTTATGGCTGAGAAACGGAAACATGTAGTTTTGGGACTCAACAATAAATTACTAAACGCTGGTGCTTCATCTCAGAAAAATTAGAAATATGTCCGCCAAAAAGCTCGATGGGGAAAGAAAGAAAAGAAAATGACGGATTGTTTTTAAAACTAAATACCGGTAACGTAAGTTATGAGAGTTAAAGTACGTACATGTACAGTTGATATATTCTTAATAAAATATTTTAATAAAGTATTTTTCACTTGAACTGAGGTAGTTTTGTTTTTTCTCATTTAAAATAAATTCACATTAAGTACTGCGCAGTAATTATGAAAATTAATTAGGACTTAAAATGTCGCAGTTATAACATGCAAGGCAGTGAATTGCAATGTTGCCACGCCAAACACTGTCTAGGTGCTAAGTTGTATCGGCGCTATCATTGTTTCTGTTATTCGTCTATTCGGTTATCCGTCATGGTCTCAGTCCCGAGGGTGACGGTTAATCGAGGTTCTACTGTACATTTTCATTTTTCTGATACGGTATCCCGTGAATTTCAACTGCATTCATACGGGAGTACTGCTCCATGTCATCCACTCGCTTTTCCAAATCAGCAACTTTTTTACTTAACATTTTATTTTCCTGGACAGAATCCAGGGAAGTTGCTGAAGATCTTGACATTGCAACGACATTTGACCCAAGCTCGACAGTAACACGTTTGAAGAACAAGAACAGACAATTTCCTTTTGAGGGGAGACACGAACCAGTCGAGGATCCCAAAATAGAGATTTTAGGTTACTCTTTACCTTCCCATATTGAACACTGCCATTAGCTCAGTGAAAGATTGATTTAATCAGCTGCAAGAAATAAATTTTTAAGTTTGGATTTGTATATCATATTGATTCCCGAGAAGACAAACCAAAAAAGTATGTCCAAGAGCGATGCATTAACCTCGAAAAAGCTTTGGCCACTGATCAATCAAAAGATATTGACGAAATAGAGATGTATGGTAACTTCAAGCTATTTCAAGACGATTGAAAAAACAGTCAACCCTAAAGGACATCCTCGACTTAATTTTAGAATCTGATATGGAAGGAAATTTTCCAAATTTGTACGTTTCATTGAGGATTCTCCTTACACTAAGAGTCTCAGTAGCATCAGGATCATAAATAATAAAAAGTTATCTACGGTTATCTATGACTTAAGAGAGATTGGTAGGCCTAGCAACAATTTCTATTGAACAATAGATTGCACAGAATATCAACCTCAATGGTTTCGTAGCAATATTTGCCAAACATAAAGCCAGGAAAAAAATTTTAACTTGTTCAATTCCTCTGCTAGTAAATAGTGTAATATCTTTAAATTTTTAGTTTTATTGTGACAAAGATAAATATGAATATAATTTTGAATACATATAGGTTTTATCATTTCCAATTTCCTATATTTTGTGGTTGGATGAAAGTGGTGGAAGGTATAGTTGGAAGGGGGAAGCACCGAGTAATACTTTCACCTACGGCGCCAAAATGTCTTGATCCGGCCCTAGGAGTAGCGCACAGGTAGCTGCCCTTTATCATCCCTTCTGTCGACTCAGTGGGTAATTAGCCTTGACCAACCTTTAGTGTCCTTTATTTATTTATAATTATTTATTTATAATTTTATAATTATAAATAAGGACTTAATAATAATTAGTGTCCTTAAATACAAATTTTCAACCAAAATTGTTGATTAGTCAGGGAAATATTAATTTTTCCTTATCCTCCATAAGATTAGCACTGGAGCTTTAAGGGCTCCAATGCTAATCTTTAAAAGGGAAAATGAATCAAGACATAAATGGAGTAATGTTTTTTCCTATACAATTACCATTAAAACACTACTAACTTTGGGAAACTTATTGTATACAATCAAACCCTATATATTTTGTAGCCTAAGGTGTCAACTGATAAGTTTTCAGCAACAAAGGTCTTAAGGTATCGGGTATTTGTATCCTATCCAACTTTACGGATCCACGAATATCTAAAAATATGAAATTACCATTTTTTACACTGGTTGAGCTCGCTCCCGGATAATTTACAGTTGAGCGTATAGGCAAAAGGGGCTGTCACCCTAGTCTATAGTAAAATTTAAAAAAAATACAAGTTCATCACTTACTTTCTGTGGAGGAAAGTAGAAGTAGGCTGGCAGATTAGATGTGTTAGTCAATGTAAAGTCCATCTTATACTCGAAGTTAACAAAGGAGAAGCGCAGTATCAATTCAGGTGGGACACATGTCAGTGAAGCTACTTGTGACTCATAAACCAGTGAAAGCGAAATTGACTCCAACAGCTTACTATTTTTGTTTTCAGCAACCATGACACAAGAGTATTTGCGTTCTGCATTTGTGATGAGGGTAACCTTGTAAAAAAATAATTGCCATATAAAATGCTGTAATGTCAATCAATTACCATTTCTTCAAATTAGATTGAAAGAAAAATAAATACCCCCGTCACAGCAGACCTGCGTACTCAGCGAATTTCCAAATCAATTATATAATAATAATATTTGACAAGTTTTATAAAAATCTGTCAATAAACGTGAGAATTATTTGCCTATTCTCCATAAGATTAACATGGGAAAGAGTGTGCAGGTTCGCTGCTGTGAGAAACACTGAAAGTAGGCATTTCTAGCATAAAAATTTTTATTTTTAACATTTATACCAACGTTTATCAACATCTGTCCATAAATAAAGGACTTTGCCTATTCCCTGTATGATTAACATGGGAAAAGAGTATGCAGGTTTGCTGCCATGATAAACACATAAACTATGATTTTTAAGCATAAATAGATGAACCTCAACCACATGAAGCTAAATATGAAGTTTCATCAAAAAATATACATTGATAAGTGAAATATTAATTTTTCCCTATCCTCCATAAGATTAACATTGGAGCCCCACAATACAACGTACTGTGTTTAGATTTTTTAATATCTCAGTAACCGTTGGAGATAGAGAACAATTTTAAGAAACTAAATTGTGTAGTTTTTTAAGCTGATTCTAATGGTGAAAGATAAAATCTAAAAATTTTTTAAATTACATATGAAAAATGCAAAAAACCCAATTTTAGGGTACAAAACCCCCCCAAACTACCTGTTCCCTTTGACCGATATGTCTGGATTACGAACTCGTCCGAGCTATTGCAGAAATACACGTCTGTACTAAATTTGGTCTCGATCGGACCATTTTTACAAGAGTTATCGTGTTCACAGACATATATATATATATATATACCCCCGTCGCAGCAGACCTGCGTACTCAGCGAATTTCCAAATCAATAATATAAAAATAATATATGACAAGTTTAAAAAAATCTGTCCATAAACATTAGAATTATTTGCCTATTCTCCATAAGATTAACATGGCAAAGAGTGTGCAGGTTTGCTGCTGTGAGGAGCACTGAAATTAGGCATTTCTACCATAAATAATTTTTATCTTAACATTTATACCAACTTTCATCAACATCTGTCCATAAGTAAAGGAGTTTGCCTATTCCCTATATGATTATGGTAAAAGAGTATGCAGGTTTGCTGCCATGATAAACACATAAACTATGATTTTTAAGCATAAATGGATAGATCTCAACCAAATGAAGCTAAATATCAAGTTTTATCCAAAAATATTCATTAATATGGGAAATATTAATTTTTCCTTAACCTCCATAAGATTAACATAGGAGCCCCACAATACAACGTACTGTGTTTAGATTTTTTTATATCTCGGTAACCGTTGGAGATAGAGAAAACCTTTAAGGAACTTAATTGTGTAGTTTTTTAAGCTGATTCTAATGGTGAAATATAAAATTAGAAATTTTTAAAAATTACATGTGAAAAACGCAAAAAACCCCATTTTGGGGTACAAAACCCCCCCCAAACTACCCGTTCCCATTGACCGATATGTTTGGTTTACGAACTCGTCCGAGCACTTGTAGGAATACACGTCTCTACCAAATTTGGTCTTGATTGGACCATTCTTACGAGAGTTATCGTGTTCACAGACACATATATATATACATATATATATATAAAAATTTTAACGACTATTGTTTTTGGAATCTGGGCACCTAAAGAAGAAAAAATAACATGGTCCCGGGCTTAAGTCTCACCATGAGACCTACGGTAATAGCTTCTTCCCTATGGGAAATTCGCTAATAAAGAGTACTGTTTATAAGTTCAACGCCGTTTGCATGAAGAGTGCAAAGAAAACATCCGGATTTGTGGCAAAACAATCATGGATTTTGCATCACGATAAAGCACCTGCTTACACATTGTTGCTTGTTCATGATTTTTGGTAAAAAAGAATACTTTAATGATGCCACAACCTCCGTATTCACCAAACATAGTCTTTTTTACATGGGACTTTTTCCTTTTCAAAAAATTAAAAATACCCCCGTCGCAGCAGACCTGCGTACTCAGCGAATTTCCAAATCAATAATATAATAATTATAATATATGACAAGTTTGGTCAAAATCTGTCGATAAACATGGGAATTATTTGCCTATTCTCCATAAGATTAAAATACCCCCGTCGCAGCAGACCTGCGTACTCAGCGAATTTCCAAATCAATAATATAATAATTATAATATATGACAAGTTTGGTCAAAATCTGTCGATAAACATGGGAATTATTTGCCTATTCTCCATAAGATTAAAATGGGAAAGTGTGAGTAGGTTTGCTGCTGTGAGGAACACTGAAAGTATACCATCAAAAATTTTATTTTTAACATTTATACCAACTTTTATCAACATCTGTCCATAAATAAAGGAGTTTGCCTAATCTCCATATGATTAACATGGGAAAAGAGTATGCAGGTTTGCTGCCATGATAAACACATAAACTATGATTTTTTAGCACAAATGTATGGATCTAAGCCACATGAATCTAAATATCAAGTTTCATCCAAAAATATTAGATAATAAGTGAAAAATTAATTTTTCCTAATCCTCCATAAGATTAACATTGGAGCCTCAAAATACAACGTACTGTGTTTAGATTTTTTTATATCTCGGTAACCATTTAAGATAGAGAAAAACTTTAAGGAACTTAATTGTGTAGTTTTAAAAGCTGATTCCAATGGTGAAATATAAAATTAGAAATTTTTAAAAATTACATGTGAAAAACGCAAAAAACCCCATTTTGGGGTACAAAACCCCCCCAAACTACCCGTTCCCATTGACCGATATGTCTGGTTTACGAACTCGTCCGATCGTTTGTAGGAATACACGTCTCTACCAAATTTGGTCTCGATCGGACCATTTTTACGAGAGTTATCGTGTTCACAGACACATATATACATATATATATATACATATATATCATATATATATATAAAAATTTTAACGACTATTGTTTTTGGTCTCTGGGCACCTAAAGAAGAAAAAATAACATGGTCTCGAGCTTAACTCTTGCCATGAGACCTACGGTAATAGCTTCTTCCCTATGGGAAATTCGCTAATAGGAAAGAGTGAGTAGGTTTGCTGCTGTGAGGAACACTGAAAGTATACCATCAAAAATTTTATTTTTAACATTTATACCAACTTTTATCAACATCTGTCCATAAATAAAGGAGTTTGCCTAATCTCCATATGATTAACATGGGAAAAGAGTATGCAGGTTTGCTGCCATGATAAACACATAAACTATGATTTTTTAGCACAAATGTATGGATCTCAACCACATGAAGCTAAATATCAAGTTTCATCAAAAAATATTAGATAATAAGTGAAAAATTAATTTTTCCTAATCCTCCATAAGATTAACATTGGAGCCTCAAAATACAACGTACTGTGTTTAGATTTTTTTATATCTCGGTAACCGTTTAAGATAGAGAAAAACTTTAAGGAACTTAATTGTGTAGTTTTTTAAGCTGATTCCAATGGTGAAAAACGCAAAAAACCCCATTTTGGGGTACAAAACCCCCCCAAACTACCCGTTCCCATTGACCGATATGTCTGGTTTACAAACTCGTCCGAGCATTTGTAGGAATACACGTCTCTACCAAATTTGGTCTCGATCGGACCATTTTTACGAGAGTTATCGTGTTCACAGACACACATATATATATATACATATATATATACAAATTTTAACGACTATTGTTTTTGGTCTCTGGGCACCTAAAGAAGAAAAAATAACATGGTCTCGGGCTTAACTCTTGCCATGAGACCTACGGTAATAGCTTCTTCCCTATGGGAAATTCGCTAAAAACCTTAAAGGGTCGTCGTTTCAGAAACATAGATGACAATAAAAGTGAAAGAGCTCAAGGCTATCCCAAAGATTGAATTCCACAAGTGTTTTGAGGATTGCAAAATGTGCTGGCATTAGTATGGACTACTTTGACAACATCATCGTAGATGATTAAATAATTTTTTAACATGTTAAGTGCCGCACACATTTTTGGCCAGATTACCACAGTGCCAAAGAGAAGTGTAGTTTTGTTTGTGCCTATATGATGTTTTTTGTACTTATAGCTTGGTCTTTTTTTTAGTTATCGACAAAAATATTTAGATACCGTACTCAGCAAATCAAATTAGGACCGATTGGGGTCGATACTGAAAACATGAAATCAGGATATTTTTTAATAAATATTTGATGTATTTTTATATAGGCCCTACAACATATACATACATACATACATACATATATATATTTATATATAAAATACTATCGAATACGGTAAATAATAAGAAAATATGTTATCTTTTTTTGTGAATTCCATTATCCAGAAATAAATGTTTTTAATAAATATTTGATGTATTTTTATATAGGCCCTACAACATATACATACATACATACATACATATATATATTTATATATAAAATACTATCGAATACGGTAAATAATAAGAAAATATGTTATCTTTTTTTGTGAATTCCATTATCCAGAATTATGTTTCTTAGTAATTTTAGTAGAGGTGTGCGGATATCCGAAAATTCGGTTCGGATTCGGATCGGATCGGATACCCGAAACCGATCCGAATGTATTTAAGATATCCGATCCGATCCGATAAATATCGGATTTTTCCGATAGACTGTATAATACAGCAATTTGAACAAAAACAACGAGATTTTCGTCGAGTTAATACCCGCGAAGCTGGAATAATTTTTGCTTAAACCTTGATAAGACAACGAAATTACGTAGTCTTTCATCAAAACATTCGTTGACTGGTAGACGCGATACACTTACAGCGATTCGAATGACGACCGCAGATGACGAAATTACGCAATTCATATCCAATCGGAATGTAAGAACGTCATTGGGCGGTCCGAGGATGTGGTATGATTATTTGATTCTTCAACTACGCATTTAAGTAACCGTAAGTTCAACACGATATTGCATTTTGAAATACAAAGCATAGCGTCATCGATAGTTGCACCGAGTATCAAATTGCGGTTTGATATTGTTCCATATAAAATTTCATTTCGGCTACGAAAAAACTTGAGTTGTTGATTTAATGTTACTGGTAACAAACCATCATAATAGCTCGTTTTGCGAAGGGGTTTCCGGCAAAAATAATTCTACTTCATTCTGATCGTCTACGTAGACGATCAATTGTTTAGTTATCGCATTCTCAACTACTCCGGGTTTGAGCAATACGATAAAGTGTTGCCAAATTTACATTTGTCCTATTTTGTTGTTCAGTGTTCACATAACCAACAAATTTTCCACTTGTTTTCAATCTACATTTTATCTTTATTAAATGAATTTAAGCGTTATTAGTTTTACATTTTTAGATAATTTTAAGATGAATAACTAACTAGATTACGAAGAGGTACCATAATTTCACGGGTTTCAATATTGTTACACAGCCGATCGGGGTATTTTATCTGCCAAATATTCCAACTCTGCGCCTGCGCACAGGCCTTTGTTTGATAGCAGCTGCACTGTCGACTGTCACTGCCCTTGCCGATACGCAGATAGCCGATGGCATCGAGCCAACGGCGTCTGTCAAATCTCAATTCTTTGTTAATGGTGATTTGTTTTTATCATTGTAATAAATAAAATAATTGAATCGTGAAATAAAATTGAGAATTAGTTGATTATTAGTAGAATGAATTGATGAATTAGTAGAAAGTTGATGTCATTTAATGGTGAATTATAAGGTTTCTGTTGATTTAATTTGTGAATTACACCATATTAAAATTTGTTACTGGTAATTGTTATTTTGTAAATTTGTATTTATTGATGGAATAAACTTATTATTATTATTATTAATTTTAAATGCAGTGAAGTAAAAATTTTAGTTTTGTTCATCCTATGAAGAATTTATGATTTTTTATGTAAGTTTACCATTTAATAATTTTGATAACATTTTATTGATTTTTTCCTAATTTATTCTTAGATAAGTCTGATTTCACTTTTTTATTGCGAGTATCCGAATCCGAAAACTATCCGATCCGAACCCAAACTATCCGATCCGAATCTGAGCTATCCGATCCGAAAAAATAATTCACTATCCGCACACCTCTAAATTTTAGATAAAAAAATTGAAAAATTATGACCCATTTATTCAACATGGTTGTTAAATAAAAATGTTACAATGATGAATTACCTCAATGAGACAGGTGGTGTTGGGTTCAATGACCCCAGAGTCAGGTGATATTGTGAACTCGTTACAATAAATAACCAAACCAGGTTTGGGAGAAGTTGAAGCAAACTGCTCACAGGTGATTGGTGGATTACTCCCATCGCTAGGGACTCTTAGAGCAAACTCAACTGGGACTTGAGACTGGTTGACTAGGCCGACACTCATTGTTTTGGGAAAACCTTGAGACAAAAGGTTTAAAATTACTTGGAATGCTTTCAAATTCAAATTTAATTGAATGTTTGAATATACCACAGCTAACTGGACATCAATTGTCCAATATTTAGTTTCTTATGATTATCAGGTATATAAAGCATGGGTATTATAAGACACTTAAAGCAATTTAGTTAAAAATGTTCAATCTTTTGAGTTTCATTTTTATTAGCTGAGGACTAAAAGGAGTTTTTAGAATAAGAGTGGATCTTCCATATTCAATTTTAAATCCTTGAATGATTATTGATTTGAGGTAATCTTAGTTAAATCAAAAATCTACTGTACTCTGGATGTTGGAATTGGCTAAGCACATCTTCTTCGTCAAGCCTAGAAAATGATTATCAAAGGATGACAGCAGTTTCCTCTATTAAAGATTTTAAGGATCTTATCCTTCCTCTTTCTAGCTTAAATATAATTTTTTTGTACTAAAAATGTGTCTGAGGGTACATTATTTTTTTATACATCATATTTATTGATTGTTCACAGTTTTATCATTTTATTTATGTTTAGATGTTTTACTGAAATCATATCTCAGTGTAAAAATCAGGCTTATTCTCGATAACAACAACTCCTAATGCAATAACATTAACCTAATGCAACAAGGTTTGTATATATATGTATATATATATATATATATATTTATATATATTTGCACGCGGATCTCAAAAACAGCTCTAACGAATTTCTTGAAATTTTGAAAGTAACTAATTTCCAAGAAGAAAATAAGTTCTAGATAGGTCTAATGTCTAGGAAAATTCCAGTTTTTTTTGTAATATTAAGTTAAAATCTAAAAAAAATAGTATTACGCTTATGCAGAATCAAATGTAAACAATACAAATCACAACATCTGATTATAAAAGTTTGACAATTCTTGATTGAAGATGATGGTGATCTATATGTGAATAGAGGTTTTGCATAAATATTTATTTTATGTATATAATAAATGAAACATTTTTATAGTATTAGTTTGTCTTAGCTTTTTATGATAAAACTGTAATTGTTTTTATGTATTATGTATGTTATGTATTTTTATTGGATCAATAAATATTTCAATTTCAATTTCAAAATGATCAAATTACTAAACAATTTGTAAAAACTAAAGGGTCAAATAGCTGTGCGAAATAAAAGCAGAGAAAAGTATTTCCAAAATCTTTCGTGTTTTGATAGAAAACGTATTCATTATATTGCTTGAAGCCACTGTAACAAACCAATTAACTGGTGTAAATTAGATTTATCTTTTGCTTTTCAATCCTCATTCCGGTTCTAACAAAATCAGTTGATCAAAGGCTAATAATAACTGTATGGATAATTAAATAGACAGTTTATGATCAGCTAAAACAATTGAGGTTGGCTAAAAGACCTTAAACGATGTCTCAAACATGGCAGACGCCGCAGCTCAGTGCTAGCATGTAGGATTCACGTGACGAAGGTTATGTTTCGATCCCTATCCGAAGACACCAAATTTATGTTCAGTGTTTATGCAAGTTAGTCAAAAGTTTTTATACTATATTAATTAAGGTGTATTTAATCAGTTTTATTTAAACCACATAAATGTTTTCATTAAGTAAAAAATGAGTTTTAATTTTGCTAAATATCTTATAAAATACATGTCTTATTTTATCCCAACAAAGCTCGGTCACCAGGTACTTCTTAATTTAACTGAGCATGTAAATGTTTACAGAAGGTTGAATAGAATATTGAAGTAAGGCAACAAGACATATTCTGCTGTGTACATTTCCAACATGAGGTTAACTTGCTTCAGATAATTTAAGCATTCTATTCATACATAATTTACTATTAAGCTGTTTATATATTATCAATCTTATGCCAGTTAATAATAAATAACCAGAACATAAAATGAATAATTTATGTCATATGTTAATACTCCCTTTGCCTATTTAATTTATTCTCGTTTCATAAAATATTATATATCATAATAATCAATATGTCAGATCACCTCCTCAGAACATCACCCAACATACCCAAAAATATATTTATTCGTCTAGCTATATTCCAAATTTTATCTAGCTATATTCCAAATTTTGTTCAAAGGAAATTCAATTTCAATCATTATTAAATTCAGTGAAAACAAACCTTAAAATGTATATGCCTAATTTTATTAACTTGTATTCAATAATATAATTCAATATTCCTACATTATTGGAATTGCCAGTACAAGTGCCCCTACCTGAGAAAGAATCCATGCATATTTAAATTTTATAAATATATTTATTTATAAATCAGATAGAGCTATACTATAAATTTTATAGCCTCATCCGCCATCTTGGCATTCAGTCCTACCCCACATATGTAACACCATTATTAGTCCCTTTCAACCACCATAAGAATATGTAAAAACTTAAATAAATATTGCCATTCATATCCAAAGTATTATCATTTAAAATCTTAACATACATATATATTATATATATATATATATTTATTTATCTTTAAATAAGTCAACCGAGTACCCTTAGAAAACATTTTAATTATTTCTTTGACATGTTTCGAAATTATTAAAATTAGGTTAAACATTTGTACTTCTTGAAGATGGGATGATTCCCGAAACATGTCGAAGAAATAATTAAAATGTTTTCTAAAGGTACTTGGTTGACTTATTTAAAGATAATTATATTAGTAGCCCTATTTGATGAACTAAATAGTGAAATATATATATATATATATATATATAAGTAATAACACCCACCTGAGATGAGTAAATATCACAACACCAACAACAAATTTCTTTATTATTATAATATAAATGTATGACATAAAATCATAAGACCCATCACTTACCTACAGCTATACAACCAAAGTCCAATTTGGAATTATCAAATGATATTGTAGGATTGACAACAGTGCCTCTGAAATTTAAATGAGTGGTAAATAACTATTCAATAATTTTAGAAAATGAACAGTAAGCTAATAATTGATTCAAACGCCAAGATATAAAGTCCATAATTATTAACGTATAATTAAAAAATAAATACGGTAATGAAAAATTTGAATGGCAAGTAAAATGAAATTACTCTTAGTAAAAAATCAGGAAAAATTTTCACTACAAAAAATATGATCAATATGATGTTCCCAAGTTAAATTTTTGTGTCAATAAAAATTCCAAGAAACATGACTGTATTTGTTTTGAAAACCAAATTTCTGCACATGTCTATTGGGGCCAATAAGCATAATCTGTGATTTATTCAGGTTTAATTAGAATTTTTATTTTCAAACTGTACTTTCACAATAGGCAAATTGAAAAAATAATTAATATTCATAGCCAGATATGAAAATTTTGAATTCCAGAAAAGACCAGAAGTGTTATCTGCATACATAGCCATGTGATATTTATCGAGAAATCAAACTTATTGACATAGACTATAAAATGAAAAGTCCTAAAATGGATACTAATGGCACAACAAAATAGTATTTTGAAATCTAGAACACTTTTAGTATCGACGAATCCCATAATCACATACATTATCGGTAGATTGTTTCCTAACTGACAGGAAAGACTTTTAATAATTGTAGCAGATTACCACTGATTTCCTAGCAAATAAAGTTTATGAATATGAACCTAGTGATCTACCCAATTAAACACTTTAAAAATATCTAAAAAAAAAACACAAGCTATCTTGTTTCCATCATTTTTCAATTTGTTTAATTTTTCATAAATTTTTTTCTAAAGCTATATATATGAACACCGTTGCTGCATAGATAGTACTACGATTCTTTCTAAAACCATACTGGGACTCATAAGATAAATTGAATCGTAAAAAGTTCAAATGAAAAAAAACGTAAAAAATCTTATGTGTTTAACCTATCATCCGCTCGCGTGGCCCTGTGGAGCACAAGCACTCATGCAGTGTGATATTGCCGCCTATAGAAATTTGAATGTTTTAAAAGATATTTTTTACTCAATTATATTTATTGGATTACATTAAATTAGATTATTGAAATGGCAACCTACCTAGGTAGGTATTTTAAGCCAAGTATGAATGAGTGTAGGATGATTGTGGCGCGATCTTGTAGTCTTGTTACTGACATGTTCCTTAGACATGACTATTAATTAATAACACCTTGTCATAATATTTACCTATGACATAATATACCTATGTCGTAATATGGGCTGTTAATATTTTTTAATAGCCCAACAGCTGATAGCAACCAAGGGACCTACAGTGTAACGTGGAAGCCGGACCACAGCCTCTGAATTACGAATTGGTCTAATTATGAGGATGGTCTTTGTAGATCAATGTTATTCAATAGTGCGGACAATAATCCACACAAGAGAACACTACACCCACCGACCATCGCTTACAACCATCAGATTTTTTTTTTTACAGATTTTTGAGTTCAAGTCCACTTTGTACCAAGAATTTCATATCATTTTTCATTATAGATGTAACATGTAACACTGCAGTGACCTTTGAAAACATATTTTCCCGCTTGATTATAGCCACAATTCAGGATACAGTGAATTAATGGACATCTCTGAGAAAGAAATAGCAATGATAAATACCCGTGTCACAGCAGACCTACATACTCAGCAAATTTCCAAATCAATAATAATATATAACAGGTTTGATCAATATCCATAATGAATAATGGAGTTTGCCAATCCTCCTTAAGATTAAGATGTGATAACGTATGCAGGTTTTCTGCTGTGAGGAACACTGGAACTTGCATTACTATCGGAAACTATTTTTATTTTGACAATTTATACCAAGTTTCATCAACATCTGTCCATAAATAGAGGATTTTTTTATGGTCCCGGGCTTAAGTATTGCAATGAAACCTACGGTAATAGCTTCTTCCCTATGGGATATTCGCTAAAAGAATAAAATACTACCCCATTGTTGTAGAATGGTAGTGGCTGAGCAAAACATCCGGGGCTGAAGCTTCTGGTGACCTTGACTGGCCTAATACACACTAAAACTTCAGGCAGTCTGCTGCTTACGTGAGCGGATGAAGGTGAAGAAGGTGGCAGTATATTTTTTTCATATTCGTTGGCAGTTCATATTGACTATATAAAATACTCTAAAACAAGCACTGTTTGGGCAAATTTTTTCTATCCAAGGAATGATTTTTTGTTTATTACATTTTTTCTGTCTAGGGAATTATGATTTTTTGTGTAATACAAAGTAATTGGCTATTAGATTGCTCTATGATCTGATTTTTCCTTAATTCAAAGTAGTTTGGCTATGAGAAAAAAATTGATTTGTAATTTTCATATCTCAAAATATTTTTTTATAGTTAATATGTTATCATTTTAGTTTATCTGTTTTAGTGATAATTTTAGAGTTTTATTGAAATATGATTAAAAAAACAACGATTTTATTTTATATAGTTGAAAGGAATGTTTTTTATAAACATTTATTTAGTTTTATTTAGTTTTATAAGATTTTTATGTAAGTTTTATGTTGGCTGAACTGATATTTTTGACTAATATTTTTCATAAAATCAACACTAAAAGAAGAAAATAAAAAAGTTTTAACAAAAAAATCCAATCACAACTTACTTTTTAATACATTAATCCATAAAGATTATGTAAAACCAAGTTTCACCGTATCAAGATCTAAAAAAGTTCACGACTCGTCTGAATCTAATGTTTTACATAAAACATACAACACATAATACAACACATATAATATACATAAAAGTTTAAAGCAGTCAAAAAACTTGCCCACTCGTCACGGGATAACATCGGTCATGGGTTGTCTTTGAGTCTCCGTGAAGGGTGGACGTGTTTTGTTTCTTATGTATTTTTTTTTTTTTTTTTGACTGAGTTTTTTTTTTTTTTAAAAGCTTTATATGTTGTTTTTTTTTATTAGTTCACCTGAGGACGTGTTTTTTTTTATAAAATCGTTATGGAAATTGCAGGTATTTCAACGCATCATAATAATGTAAAACCTCTTTTAGATTAGAGGTGTTTTAAACTTATAACGTTTTTACATCGACCATATAAACTGTGTAAAACTTTTATATTAAATGCATTTTAATTTTAGCGAATTAACTTATCTAATAAATGTTTTATTAGAGCCGAAACGTAACATTGGGATATGAATCAGCAACATGCCTCAGGTCCAAAACTTGTGACATTGACAGAGCGAAGCCCAATTAAATTTATGCTCTCTCTGCGTTTTCATTAAATTAATTTATATAAATAAACATATTTATATTTAACCTTTGGATACTATAAACTAGTATATATATATATATATATATATATATATATATATATATATGTATATATGTATATTATGTTTGCAGTAAAGTTGATCTGAATCACCCGGATTCCTGTTTAACCGGATCAAGTTAAAAAAATTTAAAAACCATTAAAATACAAGTTCATCTCAAATTCACCTAAAAAATTTCGGGTGCAACCGAAGTAAGTGCTGTTTACATTAAGTATCACTATCGATAATCATAAACTATTAAATCCGGCTATCCGAATTCAGACTCTGCTACATTAATCTGGATTCACTAGACTTTCCTGTAGGCTATATATTTTACATATTTAATATTTATATATTTTTAATATTATGCAGCCGGCCAATCATCAATTATGATATTTATGATTGTTTCAAGTCCTATTCATTATAATAAAGTCCTGCTATTATTTTTACCCATGAGCCGCTGATAGAAAGTCAAATAACTAAAAGGAAAGAATGAGGATAAATATTAATTAATTAGCACTTACATCAACATGATTTTCAAAATTTCATTAGACTGTGTTATTTTGAATAATAGATCTTCAACAAACGAGCCTGTTCTTCCACTGCAGAATGATATAATAAAAGATTTCATTTCATAGGGCATCAAACACTGTGATGGTGGTTGTACTGTCAGTATCCCACCAAATGCTGGCTGTGTTGGCACATGCTCAACACGACACATGATGTCACCCTTGTTGGCCGCAACTATCTGTGGGAGTGACATTTGATAGTTAAGAAGACATGGGATCAAGACCCAACCTGAACATGAGTCAAGGATTATTTATGTAAAGTATAAAAAGGCAAAAACCTCACTCACTCACTCATTTATGACTAATTGTACAACTTCCTGATTAGCGAAGAGGCTGAAATTTTGACAACTTATAAGTTAAAAATATGAAATGAGAACTAATTTCATGATGATTCTTCTAAATGGCTATGTCCTAAAAGTTAGACCTTCTACTGTTATAAAACGGTGAACATATTATGAAAACATGGGAGTTATTATGATCAAAGCAAAGTGGTAGAAGTTAAAAAAGAAGCCAATGCTTCTATCATGGTAATGAAATACACATTTGTTTATGCGTCAACAGATTTAAACAAAGATTATCAATAATCCACACACAATAATTGAATTTTTCAGGAAAAAATTTAAAACACCAATACTTTTCACTATATTTATATTTTTATAGCATTACGCCTCTTTAGGTAAATAAAATATAAAAAAATTAAATTAAAACTAAAAAAACATAACATAAAAATCATATATTAACTCGTTCACTGCTGAAAAATTATAATATTTTTAGCGGAGCTGAACATTTTTTTAGTGAAATTACTTTTATATGAAGTAGTAAATATGAAAATGTTGTTCCCATGGATTAAAATGCATCCGAATCATCAAAAATGAAGTCATTGTTGAGTGGTCGAAATCAGCCTCTCGGCGCCCCGAGGGAAAGAGAAAAAGTCAGCCACTGGTGAATGACATCCATTTGATGAATGGATGAAGCTGCATCCTAAAAGGACCACTGAGGGATCTTCCCATACAGGTAAAACTGGTGACGATGTCTCTCCCCTGTCCAGGCAAGACCCGAAGAGGCAAAGGCGCAGTGACTCCACTCAGCAAAGAACTGCTAGTGGTTCAACTACCAAAGGTGAGAAAACCAACAGGGAGCAGCTGACATCAAGGAAGATGACAATTGCACCTGCAGCGTATCCTCACATCAAACTGACTGATGAAGAAGAATGCTGCAAGTTACAGGTAATGCTAGGGGACCTGATGATCGATGACAACCCAGGAATCGTTTTGGAGACCTGGAGCAGGCCTCTAGGTCTCCCAAACATTTCAGGAAAAAGTTTCAGTGGTAGCTGTCGGTTGCAGCAAAATCACATGATTGCATCTTGTCATCGTGGATTGTCAACCACAGACTGGAGAAGGACTTCCAGACTCGGTCCTCGTCATTGACAAGGCCAGTTCTCAGACACTGAGTGGGATGGGTGACCTTAAGGGTTCTCTCGGGCAACCAATTCTCTACTACGGAGGACGAGACTGCAAGAGACAAGAGACAACCAGAGAAAAGCTTCTTACTTTACTTTTTCTTTCCTTCTTACTATTTCAAGAAGATATTAGTAATTATTTTTATGTTACAGTTAAAAGTTAAAAGCTTACCACTTCTAGGGTTAAATGATTTTCTAATTTAATTATTTTCTAATTTAATTTTCTAATTTGATTTTCTAATTTGATTTTCTAATTTAATAATTTTCTAGGGGAGCGCTAGCATGCTTGTGGTGTAGACGCACGTCGCCTCGGCTCTGCATTTTTAAGTGTTTAACGAGTTTTAAAGTAGGGGTTGATGGATTATCTTATGTCAGGTGTTTTTATATAAGGTATTGAGTTCCTACTTGTGTGGTTTTATATTGAAGTTTTAAAGTTTAATCTCGTAAATATATGATTATCACTACTTAGTAGTGAGGTTATGTGAGTTGTCGTCAGAGTCAAGGTCAGTGAAGGTCAAAGTGAAGCGAGTGAGTCATCATGTCACCGTTGCCGCCACTGCCGCCTGCTCCGCCAACTGATAAAAGTGTACGTACCCGTTCTCAAAGTACTCCTGATTTACAATCTATTGAAGACAAATTTGATTTAATTCTTTCTGAAATGGCTAAAATTAAGTCTGATAATGAATCAGTTAAAGAGGACATTAAGTTAATAAAAAATGATAATAAACAATTTAAAGACGATATCACAAAAACACTGGACATGTGTTTTGAACAGTGTAATGAATTTAAAAACTCCTTATCTGAAACTAATGATAGGGTTCAAACTCAGAGCCACGAGATTGATCAATTGAAGTGTGAAAATATTTCACTCAAAAATGAAATGTGTACTTTAAAGAAGAGGATAAACTATGGAGCCCAGTATTCTCGCAGTAACTGTCTGGAAATTCAGGGTGTTCCTGAATCAACGTCTGAAAATGTCCTTAATATAATCAGTAGAGTTGCCTCGTTTTTGGGTTTCAAATTTGATGATTCCATGGTGGATGCTGCGCATCGCCTTTCTCCTGTGCATAGTAGACCTAACATTCCTCGGGTTATTATTGTTAAATTTTGTCGCAGGATAGACATGGAAGAAATGAGGCGTCTTGCTATACGTAAAAGAGGGTTCTCTGCTTCTAATATTGGACTTCCAAGTGATCACACTGTGTATATAAATTTGTCTATGACTCGAGAAACTCGAATATTGTGGGCTGAGGCTCGCAAATGTAAACTTGAGCGCAAGATTCAGTTTTGCTGGGTTACGAGTTCTGGGAAAATATTCGTTCGTAAAACTGAAGGTGATCCACCCATTCTGATTGAAGATCAGTCTGACCTCAAGCGTTTCCAGTCATCTTCTCAGCATCCCCCAGGAGCAAATCAGACCAGATCTGCAGGTGTTTCTGCTGAGCGGCCGCTGTCACACGTCACTCGTTAGATGCTGTAGTGGATTTGCTCGTCGCCAGGCAGTTAACCTTCACATGGACATTGTTCTACATTGTGGACTGTTCAATGATTTTCTTTTCAACCTAAAATTTGTTCTGTTTATTTTATTTTATATACGGATAACTTTGTCCGAGGATGTTGGTTCGCTTATTTATTATTATGTTTATTAAACTATGAATTTTGATAATGACAATTTAAATTTGTTTTATCAGAATGTTAGGGGGCTTAGAACAAAGTTGTTGCCTTTTAGATTGGGGGTGATTGAGGGAAACTATCAAATATGTGCTATCACTGAAACGTGGTTAAACGATTCCATCAGTAACAATGAATTGTTTACTAATGATTATGTTGTTTATAGAAAAGATAGATCTGGCCCGGGTAGTATGGGTGGAGGAGTTTTGGTGGCAATAAAAAATTGTATAAAATCAATTAGATTATCTGATTTGGAAACAGAAGGAGAAAATATTTGGCTGAGAATAAGTTTTTCTAAATATTTTTCTGTCGTATTGGGCTTAGTCTATTTCCCACCTAATTCACCAATTTCACAGTACAAATTCTTTTTTGAAGCTTTAGAGAAGTTTAAATTTATTAATGAAAAGGTATTAATATTAGGAGATTTCAATTTGCAAATAACTGGCTCTACTTTTAATTTGATAGAAGGAGGATCCATATGTAAACAATTGTGTTTTTTCAATGAAATGTTTAATTTACAACTGAAAAATAATGTTCTCAATTTTAAAGGTAAAACTTTGGATTTGGTTTTAACTGACATATCAGATCTGAGAGTTTATGAGGAAGCTCACTTTGTGCCACTTGACCGATACCATCCAGCATTGGGAATTGATTTTAATATCACAATTAAATCTAATAATCAGAAGCATGATTTGAGCGAATCTGTTGTATCTTATAATTTTAGTAAGGGCAATTATTTTGATTTGTATAATTCAATAAGGAATATTGATTGGGTGAATTTGATGAGTAATCATGATATAGATGACTGTGTTATAGAGTTTTATAGGTTATTATATTCTAAGCTTGATTTACATATTCCTATGAAACGTAGTTTTAAAAATAAATATCCTGTCTGGTTTTCTTATTCTACTATTAAATTAATTCGAAAGAAAGATAAAGCACGTAGAAAATACAAAAAATATAATACTCAGTTCTATTTTAATGCATATAAAATGTTACGATCCGAGACTAAATATTTAATTAAGCAGGATTATTTGAATTATACCAAGTGTTTGGAGGATAATGTAGTGAGGAATCCCTTATCATTTTGGAGTGTTGTAAAGAGGTTAAGGTCGAGTCAAGTTCGCATGCCGTCTATGAGCCTGGACGGTGTTGTGGTGGAGGGGGGCGATGAGATAGCGGAGGCATTTGCCGCTTATTTCCAATCTGTGTACGAACCTTCCGCTCTCAGCTGTGAACAGCTGACCAAGCGCGCCCTCGACTCACCCTCTCAAACTATTGACTGTCTCAGGATGGAATATATTACTGCGGATGAATTGTTTTTTGCAATGAAGAAACTTAAATCCAAAAGATCTTTTGGTCCTGATGGTATTCCATCTTTTATCTTTAAAGGTTGCTTTGACTTAATTGCTAAGCCTCTTCTTCATTTATTTAATTTATCCATCAAATGTAACTGTTTTCCTGATTACTGGAAACTAACAAAGGTAGTTCCTGTATTCAAAAAAGGACTGAGAGCGGACATTAAAAATTACAGACCGGTTGCTATCTTATCTACTCCTGCTAAACTATTTGAGAGTATTCTATACGTTAGACTTTTCAGACACGCTAAGTCATCAATCACACCTTATCAGCATGGGTTTTTCCCAGGAAGATCAATAAATACAAATCTTCTTCAATTTTCAGATTACTGCATTTCTTCTATTGATAAGGGAGGGCAGGTTGATGTTATTTACACAGACTTTTCCAAAGCCTTTGATAAAGTGAATCATTTACAGTTGTTGAAGAAATTAAATTTTTTTGGCTTGTCGGATAATGCCATTAGGTTTTTTGCATCTTATCTTTACAATAGAAGACAGTTAGTAAATTATAATGGGTTTTCATCTAGTCAATTTCCTGTTCAATCTGGTGTTCCACAGGGCTCGAACCTTGGTCCTCTTTTATTCATCATTTATATTAATGACATTGTTCAATGCTTAAAAAATAGTAATGTTTTGTTATACGCTGATGATATGAAAATATTTCGCCATATAAACTGTATTGATGACTGTAGATTGCTTCAGGATGATCTAAACCGCATTGTTGCTTGGAGTCATTCTGGTCTCAAGTTTAATGCCGATAAATGTGTTACTGTTAGATATTCAAGGAAAACTCGGAATCTTATAGCTTTTCCTTATACTATAGGTAGTTCTGTTCTAAAAGTAAGTTCTAATATTCGAGATCTTGGAATCTTATTTGATGAAAAGTTTTTATTTTCTGGGCATATAACTGATATTTGTAAATCCGCTTATAGGGTTTTGGGATTCATAATGAGATCTGGCAGTTTTCTTAAAAAAATTGAGTCTTTGAAATTACTTTACTTTTCTTTGGTAAGATCTAAATTGGAATTTGGAAGCATCATATGGTATCCTTATCAAAATTATTTAAAAGAATTGATTGAACAACTTCAAATAAAGTTTTTAAGATTTTTGTACTTCAAATTAACTGGCGTTTTTTCATTTATTGTTCCCTATCATGCACTCTTGTTGATTTTTGGAATGGAGAGTCTGAGCAGGCGACGTGATGTGGGTATGTTGGTATTTTTGCACAAACTTGCTAACGGGGCCATTGATGATGGTGAGTTGCTGTCGCGGCTCTGCTTCCTTATACCCCGACACACGTCCAGAGTTCGACATCTTTTTGTTCCGCATTTTGGCTACTCCAATCTTGGGACTCAATCATCAATAAATGTTATGATGCGTTTATATAATTCATTGCCTGATGGTATAGATATTTTTTCATCGACCTTAACCTTTTTTAAAAAATCAATTGCCAATCCTTATTTGTAACTGTGGTTTTAACAGCCATTTAATTTCATATTATTATTATAAATTATTGTTAAATTTTGTTAAAATATCATAATTTTTTTTCTTCAAGAGGTAAATTTTATTTTTATAGTTGTATATAGTCTTCAGAGCGAAAGGGTTATTGATTTGTTAGGATTGTTATTTTATGTTCTATTTTTAGCGAATTTCCCATAGGGAAGAAGCTATTACCGTAGGTCTCATGGTGAGACTTAAGCCCGGGACCATGTTATTTTTTCTTCTTTAGGTGCCCAGAGTCCAAAAACAATAGTCGTTAAAATTTTTATATATATATATATATGTATATATGTATATATGTATATATATATATATGTGTCTGTGAACACGATAACTCTCGTAAAAATGGTCCGATCAAGACCAAATTTGGTAGAGACGTGTATTCCTACAAATGCTCGGACGAGTTCGTAAACCAGACATATCGGTCAATGGGAACGGGTAGTTTGGGGGGATTTTGTACCCCAAAATGGGGTTTTTTGAGTTTTTCACATGTAATTTTTTAAAATTTCAAATTTTATCTTTCATTATTAGAATCAGCTTAAAAAACTGCACAATTAAGTTCCTTAAAGTTTTTCTCTATCTCCAACGGTTACCGAGATATTAAAAAATCTAAACACAGTACGTTGTATTTTGGGGCTCCAATGTTAATCTTATGGAGGATAAGGAAAAATTAATATTTCACTTATCAACCAATACTTTTGGATAAAACTTTATATTTAGCTTCATGTGGTTAAGGTTCATCCATTTATGCTTAAAAATCATAGTTTATGTGTTTATCATGGCAGCAAACCTGCATACTCTTTTCCCATGTTAATCATATGGAGAATGGTTAAACCCCTTTATTTATGAACAGATGTTGATGAAAGTTTGTATAAATGTTAAAAATAAAAATTTTTGATGGTATAAATGCCTACTCTCAGTGTTCCTCACAGCAGCAAACCTGCACACTCTTTCCCATGTTAATCTTATGGAGAATAGGCAAATAATTCTCATGTTTATGGACAGATTTTTATAAAACTCGTCAAATATTATTATTATTATATTGTTGATTTGGAAATTCGCTGAGTACGCAGGTCTGCTGCGACGGGGGTATTATTATTGTTATCATTTTTGTCGGTTGGCGTCAGTGGGACGTAGTATGCTAGTGTTGTATTTTATATTAATTTTGTATTTGTAATTATATTAATGCTGCAATGTAATTGGACTTATGTCTGTATTGTTGCATTTGAAAATAAATAAATAAATAAATAATTTGCTTAAAACTTTGGCTGCTAAGGTAATGTTATGTTTGTTCAGTTAATTTTTTAGTATGAAGTGTAGGTTACTGCCAAATCTATAGAACAAATTTCCGGTTAGTTTCTGAGTGATAAGTTATGGTAGCCACTGGCGACAGCAATATATTTAGGATCGTGTACTTATTGTTAACATTTTCAGGGGACATGGGAACTTTCAGGTTGACAAAACTATGGTAAGCAGCCATTTCAGGGAGGATGATTGGATGAAGCATGGATGTGTGGTCAGTAGTTGTGGGTTTTCTATAAATACAAAAACTGAAGCTGTTATCATTTTTTGTGAGGGTCAAATCTAAGAAATTTATATAATTATCTTGTTCTATTTTTAAGGTAAATTTCAGATTATGGGAGATACTGTTAAGGTGGTTGTTTAATAGCTGTAGCTGTTGTGTTTTACCATTAAAAATTATGAAGGTGCTGTCTACATACCTTTTGTTGAATACAATTTTATTAGCAAACTTGTTATTTGAAAAATATCATTGTTCTCAAAGCTGTTTAAGTTTATTTCAGATAAATACTGGAAAGAGGTGATCCCGTAGCTAAACCATCTTCCTGCAAGTAGAATTTGTTATTGAAAGTAAAATAATTTTGCTCCAGAGTAATTTTGAGTAGGTTGATAAGGCCAGAATTTAAAACCAAATTATCTTTAGTTATCTTCAATGTTTCAATAGATTGGTATGTTAGTGTACAAATTCACTATATCTAATGACTGTCCAGAGTTTATGTATTTTCGCTTTTAATATCAATCAAGTGATCTACAAGATCTAAGTTATTCTTCAAACTGTGGTCATTTCCCAATTTAATGTGATCTCTGAGTAATTTATCTAATGTTTTGGCAATTTTGTATGTTGGGGCTGAGGTTAAATTAACTAAGGGTCTTATGAGGACGAGATATTTATAGATCTTAGGAAATCCTCTAAATTTGGGTGCGCTGGATTTAAAAAGTTTTCAAAAATTGCAATGGTCATCTTTCAAAATATGTTGTACTTTATTCAAAATATTTTTTATTTTAGTGCTGAAAGCGTCAGTCGGGTCTTTAGGTATTTCTTTAATTTTATTATTCTCAATGAAGGCGTTGTAACCTTATAATTTAGTCAATACTCAATCGTGAAGGCAAAAATGTTTAAATGAGAAAGAAAGTCAGAACAAATTTGAAAAAAGAAAAATGCAGCAGGGATTGGAATAATTACCATAGATTGCTGATGGATTACAATCTTGCAGTCAATAGGGCTAAACAGCTCTCCTGGAAGAATTTTTGTAGTAATCTGGAGGGAGTCAGGGACACCTCCAGAATATATAAGGTTCTTGCAAAAGATAATGCCTCCTATCTAGGCCCTAATGATGAGCTCATATATAATATTCAAGAGGTATTAAGACATATTATGGGCAACTCACATTCTCCCCCCCCCACACACACACTCCCTGGATGTATAATATTACAGCATAATGACATCCTGGAGGTTAATAGTGTGCCCACTCGCGCTCCAAACAATAGATGGATGGAGGCAGGATGTATTGTGACATTTAGTAGGATCATGTGGGCTGTCAACTCACTCAGTTCTTTTAAGTCACCAGGCTCGGATGGGATTAGACCCATCTGCTTGCAAAAAGGTATTGAGGAAATTACATCAACAGCTGCTGTGTTGAATACTGCAAGGACTCACGGGTTTAGGTTGGGGCTCCATGGCTGGATCAAGGCAATACTGCTCAGTAGAAAGGTAAAACTCTCTCGATAGGGAAGAAGTGGTGGTACAAACCACTAGAGGTAGCCTGCACGGTGGAGTGCTTTGACAAATACTGTGGAATTTGGTGGCGGATGAACTCATTCGCCGTCTCAATGATTCAGATGTTCTGGCGAGAGGATACACGGATGACATTGCTATTCTTGCGGTTGCGGTCCCCTTCACAAGAAAGAGGAACTTGCAGGGACTGGCTCCATTGAGCTTGCTAAGAACTGAAGTGTACCTTCAGGACAAGGTGAAGTATTTGGGGGTTCCACTTGACAGGACACTATGGTGGGAACCCCATAATCAACTACCAAAAATAATTAAAACTATACAGCATCATACAAAATTTCTCAAAGAATAAAAAAAATTGTTGAGATCACTAAAAGACGTAGAAGATATTTTACATATAGATAGCTAGGTTTGAAAGCCTTAGAATTATTATATTTTAGTGGTTTAGTGGTATTTTCCTGGTTTTAATAAATTAAATGGCTATACAGTGATATCTAGTTTTCTAATTATGTGCATTTTATGTGTTTGCAATTTCATATTACATGTATTGTACTATTAAATTAAATAATTAATATTAGGTTTGTTTTGATCTTAACTTTTATCTAATATTTGTTTATTGGTATTCCTAAGTATTATAAAATGTTATTTATCATTTTGTTTAAGTTACAGGATATTGTTTTATGTTTGTTTATTTGTAGTTGACATGTACTAGTATTTTAATCTATATATTGTTGTTATTTATTATCATGTCTGTAATTATGGATATTTATATAGTTGTTTTATTTATATAATTGCACTATTTATGATATAACTAAATTTGCACACGCTCCTTAGAGCTCATTAGAGTATAAAATATTTGTAACGGAATCCCCAAACAGACTTTTTGTCTCGGGGACCCTATTTTTCTGTACAAGGTTTGCTTACTGTTGAGGTCAGTCTGGGTTTTAGTTATTTGTAAATTTTGTAAAGCGATGTATTTCAAACCAATGTAATCATGTACAGAAAATAAAGATTTATTTATTTATTTATTTATTTAACCACATCTACAAAGGGTGATTGACTGAGGTAAGTGGTCGGTCATGGTCTGTAGGATTCAAGATTCAAGATTCAAGAGTTTTATTGTCAATAAATACACAAAGGTACAATAGACATGGTCAAGATCATTAGAGCTATATCATTAATCACAAATGTAAAGCTTCAATGTACAATTAACAAGTAAACAATAAATTAATATTAACAATAAATAACACTGACATTCTTAAATATAACAGTAACATTGACAACAGTCTTGACAACAAAGATAATAAATAAGTGTAACATTAATTTGATTAGTTAAAAAACAAGAGATTGGGTATCACAGGATAAAAATTCAGCAACAGAGTAAAATGGATTAATTTTAAGCCAGTTTTTTTAAACTGTTTTAAACCTATTCTCACTTGCTGTCCTGGCACTTATTGGCAATTTATTAAACATTTTAATTTTCATGTAACAGTGACTTTTCTTAAACCTTTCCAATCTGACAGGTAACAAATTTAATGTACATTTAGACCTAGTATTGTGATCATGAATGTCCTGTCTGATTTCATACTTATCTAAATTTTCTTTGACATTTACTAGAATACTATATATATATAAAGAGATCACTGTCATTATTTTTAGCTCTATAAAAATTGGTCGACAAGTTTCTCTGCATCCTATATTTTCCATTAACCTTAAAACCTTTTTTTGCAATATCAAGACTCTATGAACTCCACTACTGTTACCCCATAATATTATACCATATGAAATCAGTGAGTGGAAGAAGGCATAGTATGAAGTAATCAGCATATCTGTACTGACACATAAGCTCAGTTTTCTCAATAAGTAGGTAACTCTTGACAACTTTGTACACAAATGGTTGGTATGAGCATCCCATGAAAGCTTACTGTCCAGATAAATCCCTAATAACTTAACTGAATTACAGTCATCAATATGATGGCAATGACTTAAGGTAAAATATATATTTTCTGTTTTGCTAGAGTTGACATTTAAAAAATTTACATTGAACCATTCATGAGCCATACTTAGAGCATTAGTTTGCATCAAATTGACACTAACCAAATCTTTACCAGCATTGAGAAGGGTAGTATCATCAGCATACAAAATGGAAGTACAGGAGGTGTTAAAGGCAAAATCATTTACAGCTATGAGAAACAAAAAAGGCCCAAGAACTGAGCCCTGGGGCACTCCAGTTTGAATAGTCTCAAAGTTTGAGATATCAGAACCCTGGGTAACCATTTGTGTCCTGTCAATTAGAAAAGAAGATAGCAAACTTAACTCTTTATCCTGAATCCCATAACAGTAAAGCTTTCTTAATAGCAGTTCATGAGATATACTATCAAATGCTTTTGACAGATCGATTAAAGTTGCAGATGTTATTTTCTTATTCTCAAAATTACTTAATATGTTTTCAACAACTGCTTCAACTGCCTTAATGGTGTTCTTACCAGGTAGAAAGCCAAACTGTTCTTGACAGAGGAGTTCATTACCAGCGAAATAACTGTATAATTGGTCTTTGATGCAACATTCAAAAATTTTGCTAAATATAGGTACCAGTGATATAGGCCGATAGTTCGAGGGACAAAATTTATCTCCCTTTTTAAAAACTGGAGTTACTTTAACAACTTTAAGAATATCTGGGAACACACTCTGCTGAAGGATTAAATTATAAAGACATGTCAGGGGTTCTACTATAATGTCTATTATCTCCTAGGCGTATGGTGGGGTTGCTTTGGGGTCTTGTGCACTGTATGTCTCTGTGGTGAGGCCGGCCATTGCTTATGGATCTATTGTCTGGTTGCAGAGAAAAGCACAGGAACTGCGGTGCATAGACTAGCAGGCATTCAGAGGCCAGCAAATCTTATGGTTTCAGGAGCCTTAAGCACCTGTCTTCAACTCTCTCTCTTCAACATCTTGCTAATTGATGTTAACATCGTGGCGACAGCAAGGAAGTATGCGCATTGTCTCCAATGTGCGGGGTTCTGGACAACCTATAGCATCCCTTCTATTTGACACTTCAGAATCGTTCAAATCGTTTGGGGTCAGGCACTAAGAACTGGAGCATCACCATCTGCCAGACAGTCAAGCCACACTCAGAGCACTAGACTCGTGCACCTTCAAATTCAAGATCGTTTGGGATTGCCGCAACGCAGTCTCGGCTCTTACAAGTAGAAGTAGGAAGTAGAAACAACGTCACCCTCTGCTGTGTCTGTGTATGTGCTGTGTCTACTCAGGTATTGAGGGTAACAAAGTAGCTGATCATCTTGCATACGAAGGAGCAGCCTTTCTGCAGGATCTCCAGGGCACCAAAGAATCATGGGTGCATGAGAGTCATCGCAGAAGATGGAAGATGGAGCCCCCTCCACAGAGTGAATAAGTTAACCCTCAGTTCCCCTTCCGCGAGGGGTGCGGAAGATCTTCTATGACTGGGTAGGTCAGAGATAAGACACATAAAGGGACATTGACATCTGAGAAAGCATCTGGCACTACTGGGATGGACTCTACACTGGGACCCAGCATGCAGATGGTGTGGGCAGTCTGAGGAGATTGCACATCATCTGCTGTTTGACTGCACTGGATCTCTGAAGTAAGAGCTACAACTCTTGTATCCATGGAGAGGGGTAGACACCTGGGGAACTGGTTGGTAAATTGCAGCAGTTTGCCAGGCTCTTAAGAGAGGAGTTAACCTGAACTCTTAATCACAATCATCAGGGGGTGCGTAAAAAGCCAATTTGGCTGACGAGGCAAGGGACTTGTCTCCGCCCCTACAGGTAATGTAATGTAAATAATCACTGACAGTTTTGCTTGCTATGCAACGAGAGGCCGAAATCAACCGCACAGCGTCCAGGTGCTGGCAGCCGCAGCAACGATTGTGTACACCGCAACGTATTAAATACTAATCATGTTTTGACAAATTAACTTTACTACAAAGCTACAGATATATTTATGAATCATCATATATATATATATATATATATATATATATATTAAATAATTATGCATAACTTAGCACCCTTTTTTTTTTGTTTGAGAAATTATTTTATTTAAAAATTCACAACATGTTTCAGACTTAAGTCCATTATCAAGTGGTGTATTAATAAGAACATAACCTTGATGTAAATAAACTTTATAAATGTCATATGGTTAATTTTGAAAAGTAAAGAAGAGAGGAGATGGATGTTGTATGTATATGTGTTTATGTTTTTTTGTTTCTTATTTTTTTTATTTGATCGTAGATTGGGTGAATATGTGGTGGTAACATTGAATTTAAAATATTTGTTGGATCTTTTTTCCGATGGATGTAGATGTTTAATTCTTCTTTAACATTTAATTTGTCACATTGTTTTTCGAACTCCAGTACTGATAAATTTTCTGTCATGTTTTTGTAATTGTGTCCTGATGTTATTAAATGTTCTGCAAAGTTTGATTTACATGTAGTTTTGTTGTTGGATTTAAGTGCTTGAATGTGTTCTTTAAATCTTGTTTTAAATGTTCGATGAGTTTGTCCAATGTAATATCTGTCACAATCACTGCATTTGATTTTGTAAATTCCAGGTTTGTTAAAATTATCATTGTCTATTTTTTCAGGGTTCGTTTTTTTGTTTATCAAATGAAAAATATTATTTTTTGTTTTGTAAAACAAAACAAAAAATAATATCTATATATCTATATATATATATTTATATAGATGTTAAAATAGATTTTTATGATAAAGATATTACCAACAAGTTTTTTAGCGTTTTAAGGAATATTTGTAACAGTAAGTTATAAGTTTGCCAAGAGAGTTACTTATATTGAGAGTCACTATGTATAAGTACAATAAGTATGGTGTTACAAATTAATTCTGAGTTACATTAGGTGTTCCTAGTAGTTTGAAAATATTCCTGATAAATAACTTAGTCTCACCTCATAAGCTTGAGTAAGTCCTAGAAAGATAGGACCAATATCAAGAGACCTAAGATTGAGTTGAACGATAGGCCCAATCCCATGACCAGTTATCTGAAGTGGTAGACGATAGGCCACACCAGCCACATCACAGTAGGCCATGCAGTCCACTGTACCGACACAGTGTGGGGAGAAGGTCACTGTCACTGCACATCGGCCTCCGGACCACAGCTCCCCTTCCTATCAAATGACATACTGGTTTCAACTTCAACCATTCCACCACACCATTTTTGAGGTGAAGGTTTTAATCGAACAAAAAGTGTCAACTATTGTAATTGACAATGACTCTTTAACATATTATGTAATCCATATAAAAACTTTGTTTATATTTTGATGACTCATCAAGGATTTTTATTGCTATGCCTGCCTTAAGCTCATTAGTATTTGATGCCATTGAGAACATTAATTTGGTCTAAACAATCAGTGAAAGTAATTTTGTGTATTAAAATTTATTAACATATTAGTCTTTGTCCTAAACTACATTTCAGTTATCTCTGCTCACTAAAACTTTTGAGTCTTTGAATATTACCTAGGACCTTCATTAAAAACAACTATAATTATTTAAATGTCTTGACTAATACTGACGATTCATCATCTTTGATTTGAAATGTGATTCTCAATTCTGACATAACATAAATTGACGTGTTGGATTACAAAAGGTAAAAATATATTTTAGAATAAGAATAAGAATAAGAATCATCTTTATTTACATAACATCAAGTAATGCAATAGTGTCAGTTTAAGTTACAAAAAAAATAAAAATAAATTTAAGGTTCTTCTCTCTTCAAAAACTCTTCTAGACTGTAGAAGGGTCTTCTTAGAAGCCATTCATGCAGTGAAGTCTTGAGGTTCCTCCCTGTCTTTGCTTGCAGTTCAGGTGGAAGATAATTAAAAAATCTGCGTCCATTGTATGTTGGTTTTTTTTCATAAAGTGTCAGATGGTGTACTGGGAGACTATATAGGCCAGCGCTTCTTGTGTTGTAGTGGTGATGATTAAAGTTCCGTGGTAGTTCTTCTTGTTGGTCGGCATAGAGTATTACTTCTTGGATGTAGAGGGAGACAACTGTAAGAATTTTTAAAGTCTTGAAGGCTTCTCTGCAGCTGTCTCTGAATTGGAGGCCAGCTAGAACCCTTATTACCTTTTTTTGAAGAAGCAGTATTCTTTGGAGGTTTGTTTTTGAGCATGCTCCCCATACTGCAACACCATATCTAATGTGCGGCTCAAAGAGTGAAAAGTAAGCTACGATGGCTGTCTCTGTATTGCTGATTGAATTAATTTGTTTTATCATATAGATATGATATAGATATGATATCAAATATTCTTGAATATTTGATTATTTATTATAATGTTTGAGCTTCAATAATAAATTAAGTAGTTAAAAAATAATATAAAATTTATCGCTTAGAAAACAAATGGAGAGAAAACATAAAAAATTAATTTTTTGTAATTTCCAAATCCGTCATCAATGGGTGCACCCAGTACTTTGGTTGAATACAGTGGGATCTAACTATCGCCAATCATGCATATCAACTCTCAGGAGAGCAAATAGAGGGAGCTTCAAGAATGCGTGTAGCAACAACATGAAGTTGCTATTATTTATGTTATTCAGGTTATTCATATGTTTAAACAATTACTCAACACCAAAAAAGCACAAAAACATGCCCCCATTAACAACCAAATCTTAAAAGAAGCAAAATAGGTGTCCACAAGCCTACAAATGCCATCAACTTCTACCCAAGTTCGTCGCCGTATATTTAAGGTGGGCCCTCCCGCCACTATATCACACATTTGCAAGCCAAATTGGGATTGATTGTAGTCGGGATTCAAACCCTAGCCGAAAGGCTTCCAACATTTCACTTGTCAGCTAGCGCCATAAACCTCTAAGCCACCTGTGCAATGTGCATAGTCAGACATTTGTGCTTAATAGGCTATATAGCATACTCTAACAGCAAAACAGAGAACTAATAGATCTAGACACACCTCATAGGTGGTAGTTCGGCTGCCCCCCCTTCCCCTGCAAAAGAACAGTTTCTCTAAATCGTGGATTATCCACAACTTGCCTCTTTGCTTTGGGATGGAAACTAACGACGATATATCGTTAAACAGTCTGTCATTGGTTTTTCAGCATAAATCGTTGTTGAAATCCAGTTCAGGCTCCTTGCACCAGCGTATTAATGTGTTGGCGGCCGAAATAGCTTCCTCACAGCTGATGGTGTATTTGTCCTCTATGGGCTCCAATCTTTTCGTCTTCAACAGTAGACTTGACTTCCAGTACTATCTCATCTGTTTCATCCGCATTTAAGTTGTTGTCAATTAACTTGAGACTGTTAATCTTCTTTTAGCGAATTTCCCATAGGGAAGAAGCTATTTTCTCTTTTAGGAGTGAATTTTCTTGCAAAATATGCTTCCACGCTTTTATAAGAGTTGATTTTTTTACTTTTAGCGAAATTCCCATAGGGACGAAGCTATTACCGTAGGTCTCATGGCAAAAGTTAAGCCCAGGACCATGTTTTTTTTCTCCTTTAGGTGCCCAGAGACCAAAATCAATAGTCGTTAAATTTTATATATATATATATATGTATATATATATTTATATATGTGTCTGTGAACACGATAACTCTCGTAAAAATGGTCCGATCAGGACAAAATTTGGTAGTGACGTGCCTACAATTGCTCGGACGAGTTCATAATCCAGACATATCGGTCAATGGGAACGGGTAGTTTGGGGGGTTTTGTACTCAAAAATTGGGTTTTTTGCGTTTTTTATATGTAATTAAAAAAATTTTTAGATTTTATCTTTCACCATTAGAATCAGCTTAAAAAACTACACAATTTAGTTTATTAAAATTTTTCTCTATCTCCAACGGTTACTGAGATATAAAAAAATCTATACACAGTACGTTGTATTTTGAGGCTCCAATGTTAATCTTATGGAGGTTAAGGAAAAATTAATTTTTTACTTATTAACCAATATTTTTGGATAAAACTTTATATTTAGCTTTATGTGGTTGGGACCCATATGTTTATGCTAAAAAATCATAGTTTATGTGTTTATCATGGCAGCAAACTTGCATACTCTTTTCCCATGTTAATCATATGGAGAATAGGCAAACTTCTTTATTTATGGACATATGTTGATTAAAGTTGGTATAAATGTTAAAAATAAAAACTTTGGATGGTATAAATGCCTACTCTCAGTGTTCCTCACATCAGCAAACCTGCTCACTCTTTCCCATGTTAATCTTATAGAGAACTAGCTGACCCGGCGAACTTCGTAACGCTTCTCAGTAAACACATGTTAACTTTACGATTGGCCATTGAAATAACTAGACAGATTCTGATCTACACCTATATAAGGTTTTATTAAACATAAAACTACTGCATTATTTTAGCTATTAACAGTTTGAATGTAAACAAAAACATAAACATAAATAAAATCATATGTTAACAAAAATATTACAATAAGAATGAGAATTAATATGACATTCTTCCCCACTTCATTTTGAGGGAACATAGTCCTTAAAATGCCTGGGCGGATGACGTTCACGTTGTGGATGTTGTGACTGTTGTTTTGAATAATTCTGATTAGAATATCCACAGTCAGTCGGATCGATAATGTCAACAATTTCCAGATTGTTTTCATTGTAGGCGTCGTCTTGCCCAAAAGGAGCTAGGTGACGAAGGGATACAGTCGTTTCTCTTCCGTCTCTCATCCGTATCCTTGCATATTGGGGACCGGCATCAATCAGATCCACAACGTCTACTGCAGGTGAATATTTATTTCCCAGATTGAATCTTTTTAGAAGAACAGGTCCAGGAGATGTAAGCCAAGTGGGAAGAGATTTTCCATAGAAAGACTTCCTCATGTGATAGAACATTCGATCATGTGGAGTCATGTTTGTAGTACATAGTACATAGAAGTACATAGTACACTTCGAATAGCGTGTAGGGCCTCTTCTAACACTTCTTCCCATTTGCTTATGTGCATATCTCTAGTCTTTAGGGCTAAAGTTACCGTCTTCCATATTATTCCATTGTACCTCTCAGCCTGTCCATTTCCTCTTGGGTTGTAAGGGGTTGTACGGCTAGATGCAATACCACTGAAATTGAGAAATTCACTAACCTCTTGAGATAAAATTGATGTACCCCTGTCAGAATGAATATAAGAAGGCATGCCAAACAGATGGAAAAGATTCTGTAATTTTTCAATGACAGTGGCTGAAGTCATGTCAGCGCAAGGAAACGCAAATGGAAATCTTGAATATTCATCCACCACTGTCAAAATATACTTGTTTCTTCCTGAGGTTGGTAATGGACCCTTGAAATCAATATTTAATCTTTCAAATGGTTTTGTTGCCTTAATTAGTTCCCCTTGAAATTTGCAAAAGTTAGGTTTCAACTCGGCACAAACTCTACATGATGATGTCATTTTCTTGATTTCTTCAAGCGAGAATGGAAGATTTTTTGTTTTGATCCAGTGATGAAATCGTGTTACTCCAGGATGACAGAGTGATTCGTGAATCTGTTTCAGACTAAGCTGGCCAGTGACAGAACATACCCGAGAAAGAGTATCCGCCGCTGAATTTTCAGATCCTGGCCTGTAAACTATACTGTACTTGAAACAAGACAGTTCCATACGCCATCTTTGGATTTTTTTCATTTTTGATTTTACCAAAAGCCCTGTTATCAAACATGTAAGCTACTGACTTTTGATCAGTTATTAGTTTAAAGGGTCTTCCAACCAAATAATGTCTCCAGTGTTTCAGAGATTCTACGATGGCTTGAGCTTCTTTTTCTACAATAGAATGTCTACGTTCAGTTGGTGTCAAACTTTTAGAAAAAAAGGCAACAGGTCTTCCTCCTTCAGATAGTGTCGCGCTTAAGGCATGATCAGAAGCATCAGTTTCCACAGTGAATTGTTCCACTCCCTCAAGAGGCGATTTAACAGCTAGAGCAATGTCATTTTTCAATCTGTGGAAAGCTTTGACAGATTCGGATGAAAGAGGAAGTTTTCGGTTGTTACTAAATATCTGAATTTTTTCAGAAAATTTAGGAATGAGATTAGCGTAATGAGAAAACATTCCCATTGCCCTCCGAAGGGCCGAGGTGTCTTTTGGTATCGGAAGGTTTACAAGTGGTCGAAGACGTTCTGGATCTGGCTGTATAGATCGATGAGATATTTGATAACCAAGTAACTTAATAGAGGACTGGTGAAATTTACTTTTGTTTTTATTAATCGTTAAATTATACTTCCGTGCAACAGCTAAGAATGATTCAAGGTTACGGTCATGTTCTTCCTCAGAATCCCCTCCTATTGTTATATCATCTAAGTAAGCTTTAGTCTTTTGTAATTTCTCTTCTGTTATTATTCTATTGATAACCCGTTGAAAGGCAGGTACTCCATTTGTTACACCAAAAGGAATCCGTTGAAAATGAAACAATCGTCCATCTGCTTCAAAAGCAGTATACATTTGTTCTTCTTCAAGAATGGGTACTTGATGATAAGCTGAGCTTAGATCAATTGTGCTATATAATTTGTACTTAGCAACTTCATTTACAATATCCTCTATTTTTGGTAATGGATATGCGTCTAATTCCGTAAACCGGTTAATAGTTTGGGAGTAATCTATAACCATCCTTCTTTTTCTAGAATCTCCTTTGATAACTAAAACTTGAGCTCTCCAAGGAGATTGACTCTCAACTATAATCCCCTCTTTCAACATTCTATTCACTTCGGATTTGATGAATTCTTTATCTTCCGGGGAAAATCGTCTTGATTTGATAGCTATTGGTTTAAAATCAGGAGTTAAATTTGAAAACAGACGAACTGGTTGTATGCTTACTTGAGCCAGACCACATATCTTCAAAGGAGCATTATTACCACCAAAAGACATCTTGATACATGAATGATTTCTTAAGATATCATGCCCAATTATTATATCTGCACAAAGATTGTTCATGACATAGAGTTTCACATTTTCGTAAACATAGTTTGAAATTTCTAGCTTGACATCACAGATCTCATTTATTTCAGAATTAAGTGAAGTTGATGCCATCGTTACTTGTAGGTTTCCAGGCCGACTCGTTAGTTTATGAAATTTAACAAACTGTTTACTAACGAAACTCTCTGAGCTTCCCATATCAATTAAAGCATCCGCTGTGATAGAATTAACTTTCACCGAAACAGTAGCTTTAGCTAAGACTGGTGGACTTGATGCACAAATGCTAGCGGAGTGACTGCTTGGAGAGGCACAAATGTTTGCAGAATTACTTTGTAGTTTATTTTCCACTGTAATCTTCTTTGATCTACAGACTTTACTGAAATGTCCATACTTTTGACAGTTATGACATTTAAAACTTTTAGCTGGACAAAAATCACGTTTGTGTTTATTTCCTCCACAAAAAAAACATTTCAGTGTTGTTGCTGCAAGCTGAAAATCACTAGTGGTCTGTAGGTTTTCATCCTCAGTATGTCCTTCGTGAGTTCTCATTCTAGAGCTATTGTAGGATCTGTCGCATAACTGTTCAGATTCTGATTGTGAAGAATGAGTTTTTGTTGCAGCATTGAGTGTATATTTCATGTAATAATCTGATTGTATTTGGGCCAATTCAATACTTCTTGCTTGATCAAAAGCTTCTTGAAGTGTAAGAGTAGATTTTTCTAACAATCTTTGTCGTATGTAATTAGATTTAAGCCCAGTAATGAAGGCATCTCTAATATGTTCACTGCGACTTTGTTCGGCAGTCACTGATTTAAAATTGCAGTCTTTACTAATGACTTTTAAGGCTTGGATGAACTCATCCAATGACTCTTCATTACTTTGATGGCGGGTGGCAAGCTGATGTCGTGAAAATATTTCATTCTTCGGTTTTACAAAGATAGCTGAAAGACTTTCAATGGCTTCTTTGAATGTTTTACACTCCGATATGTAACAATAAACATTTGGACCAACAAAATTTACTAAAAGATTCAGTTTCTCTTTATCATTTTGTGTTTCTAGTGATGAAAGAAAATTCCCAAACGTTCTGTACCAATGCATCCATTCAGCTTGACTATTGCTTGAGTTTGGATCAATATTGAATCTATTTGGCTTCAAAAGTCTTTTCCATTTTCACAAGTAGTGTTAATTATTATGTTTAATAAATTGAAATAACTAGACAGATTCTGATCTACACCTATATAAGGTTTTATTAAACATAAAACTAAACTGCATTATTTTAGGTATTAACAGTTTGAATGTAAACAAAAACATAAACATAAATAAAATCATATGTTAACAAAAATATTACAATAAGAATGAGAATTAATATGACAGCCATGTTCTGAAGTCGAATAGCAATACGGCATCATTGTGAAAGGTTATATATTCTGGGACGCTGCATAGTGAATAACAATACTGAAACGATAAAACATATTAATAACATTCCCATAAAACAAATAAATCTGAGTGGATTAATTCACAATTTTCAAATCCAATCCAAACCCAAACGAAACCTAACTGTAATACAGCTTTTATAGGAAAGATATACAACAGCTGATTATTATAATAAACGTAATAATATAAACATTGTAATTATCATATAAACACGTGACTTTAATCAGACAGAAAATAAAAATATAAATACATAATCCCCCAAAACCGTAAACTATTAACGCGGTGAATAAAGCTGTTCATTTTTTACAGTACACATTTACTTCATAGTTTAACATTAATGAATGATTCAGATGGCATTGGATGGTAAAGCATATTGCTAATGGAAAGTAAACCAATCAGCTGTAGCTAAGAAATCAAATGTTTTCATTGTAGACATTTTGTAAACAAACTTACTCTCCATAAGGTTAACATTAGAAATTTAAAACGCCATAAAATGGAAACTTATGGGGTTTTCAAAAATAATTTTTCACTAAAACCTTCCCGGACACATATAGAGCAACTTCCTAAAATTTCATGGCGATCGGATGAGGAGTTTGGCAACGCATAAAGGACATACATACATTCAATTTTATATATAGAGATAGGCAAATAATTCTCATGTTTAACGACAGATTTTGACCAAACTTGTCAAATATTATTATTATTATATTATTGATCAGGAAATTCACTGAGTACGCAGGTCTGCTGCGACGGGGGTATTTGTCATGCAAATGATGTGTTAAGGATGGCATTCTGTATGTTAAATGACTTCAAAACAAATGTGATTTCTGCATAAGGCTGGCTGACCATGTTTATCAGTTGGCGCTTTTTGTAATGTGCCTTCAATGTTTTTATTACATGTTGGTCAACCGGTTGACTGATGACATGTTGGTCAATGACATCAGTTGTGTTTGCTGGCAAATACATAACTTAAATGAACCCATTAGACCTCACTCTCAATTCCTCAACGGCCCAATGTCTGCGGGGAACAGTAAAACAGGTACAGAAAAAGGCCCTTAACAGTGGTTTTTTGCAAATCTTGTTTTACTATTTGGACAAAATGGTTGTAAAACCAGTCTTGGAAAGTTTCTTGATTCTTACCACTGCTCATCCTTAATTTGTATAAACCACTAACTGACAGCTGGTAATTTCAACTTGTGATTCCCAGCGGCAGTCGAACAAACCATTAAAGTGATTCTTTCTTTTTTAAGTTTTCTCCTTGACACTTTTATCTCATCATCCGTCACAAATGTTTTTATGGGATGTTAATGCCAATTTAATCGTGTTTTGTCGACATTGTAGACTTGATCAGACGTAAGGCCAAATTCAGTGATTTTTGAGGTCAGGTTCTTGCAGTTATTGTCTGTCTCGTCAGCACACAATAATCTCTCCACTCATCTGAACATATGGAATACCGTGTCGCTTTTTAAAACTCTCAAACCTCCCATCACTAGCGCAGAAATCATCTTTTTTTGTTATTTCAAGACAAAAGGATTTTGCTTTCTCCCTCAAACTATCCCCAGAATCGGAGCCAATCTGTACCTTTGCTGTTTTAACAAAGAATAAAGAGCTTCTTCTACTTAGAGAAATCCAGCCAATCTAAGAGTTTTTCTCTTTGGTTCGTCTTCAACAGTTTTCACAAAATGTTTAATTTTTTCTCGATTTTACAAGATGTTATAGATGGTTGGTCGCCCGATGTCATGAGCTTTAGAAATGGCTGTTGAAGTTTCACTACGGTCTAACCTCCTAATTATTTCCAATTTTATTAAAAGAGTTCATGTTTCATATCTAGGTTTTATAGTGATTCCACTTGTACTTGTCATCACTTGACACTTCACTGAACACTCAATTACTTTTACACTAAACACTGTACAGTACACGCACGTATTGCTAATAGCACAAATGATATGATTAAGAGTAGTTAGCAAGCTACTAACAAAGGAAGACTTGAGAATCCAGTCACAACATAATCTTGTACAGATTATGTTGTGAATAGTTCCATGTGAATAGTGATTATGTGAATATTCCCAACATGCTCAGTAGTCTGATGCCGTATCTAGCCGTATTTCCGGGCTGTTAAACATTTGTTTACAGTGTATGTATTCATTTAGCCCGAAATACGGCTAGATACGGCGTCCCACTACTGAGAATGTTGGGACTATCAAGTCTCAACTGTACATCATGAACGTAACATTAATTATGACAATGTTTACATAATTTAGGAACATATTCCAACATACCCTAATATAATTTTTTTTTGCAATAAAGTAGTAATAACTATTTTAAAATATATTGATTCAAAATTCAAATGAAACATAACCTGCATTTTTTACACCTAAGATTATACAAATCTTTTATTCTTACCATAGGGTTCACTTCAACATTTTTATGACGAAAACATAAATTGTCTGGAGATAATAGATCAAGTTGATCTTTCAGGATTCTTGAATATACATTTTCATGATTGTCTTCAGTAATGATGTCATTGTACTCTAATTGAGCACAGCGTATCGTCTCGACAGTTTTTACATTCTCGAATCGTTCTTTCATCCTGCAATTTGTATATATATTTATTCAGCTAAACATTTTATATGTTAATTAAGATGTGTTATTTGATAGAAATTACCTTAAGGGAGCTACTAGACAGATTTTATACCTTTTGCATTATGTGAACAATTTGCAGGACAATATACATTGTGGGAAATGAGGAAATGCTCAGCACAAATTTGATTACAGATTATTATTGATAATAGGCAGGTGTTGTAAATAGAACAATTATCTGGATATTTATAGTGAACCAAACTGTTAAAAACCCTCTTATGAATATTAACTCATGAGTTAAGATCTTTAGAAACTTGTTTTAATAAGGCAATAACGGATTATTTGGGAATAATCAGAGTGGCTTTGTAAATTATGAAGATCTTCTACAACTTGGATGGTTATCCTAAAACACAACAACTCGTTAAACCGTCTCCACACATGGGATTGCTGGAAACTGACTCACATAGCTGAGTCACAGAAGCAGAGGAATAATTTTATATGCCTATATTGTTTTAACTTGAAATCATGGCTTTAGTTGTTACATAAGTTTATAGTTTTTAAAATACCAGTTGTCTACAAAGTTATGTCTTGATAAAGAAACTGAATTATACAAAAGGAAATAATAGTAGGATTAAGTTTTCTTTACAGATAAAGTGACTTCTTAAGTAGCTTCTTATTTACACAAGAAATTACTTCTTAAGTAGCTTATAAAGGGCAATCCAAATTGAGTTCATCTTGATTATTAAATAAGAATTCAATTAACTGAATAAAGTTTTGTGCCAATTAATTACCTTAGTTTTGTACCTATTAACTAAAAGTAACAGCTTTAACAAAAAGCTCGGACTCAAAATGAAAGTTTAGTTAACTTATGGTATGATACAAAACCAACTAAGTAGGCTTGCTCAATGTGCCTGCTCAATTAAACACATTTAACACTAATTTTGGGAATTGCATTCACTGCAACACAAAAACTAGGAATAGAGATACTTTAATTTTCTCCAAAACCATTTGCCATAAACTAATGAAATAAAATCTGTAAAATATTCAAATATAATAAAAGCTATTTCAAACATATCAGTAAACAAAACTACATAGACCAAACTACCTTTCAAACTCCATTAAATCTTGTTGCAGGGTCTCAAATTTGTGCCACGAAAACTTTAGAGTTTCATCGGTATCATTATAAAGTGTTACTTTCTGCTCACGCTTTAATCCCATGAAAGTATCATCAAAATAAATGTGTTTTGAATCCAGACAAACTTTACCATTTTTTGTTGATCCATAGAGATCAATGTGTAACTCCTCACCTGTAGAATACAACAACATTTAAATTATATGGAAACTATATTTTTCCGGACATATTTCATGCTCCTTAACACACCAACTATAACAATAATCGAAAAAAATAAATTTTAAACCTTAAAGACGTTGCCTCAGCCAGATTCTAAGACAGTCAGACTTATAAATATCTAACCCTACCTAATACCAATAGGTTATCTATTATTCAAGACTGTTTTTAATAAATTTAAACCTTTAAACTGTGATTTAGAGTGAACAAAACATCTCAAATTTATTTCTATTAAAATAATGTATATATGAAAAGTCATAGTTTAATTTAGAGGTGGTGCAAGTGAAAAAATTTACTAACTTGAACAAAAATAATTGTAACGTTTATTTGTTGATTGTATCATAAATATTCATTGAAACAATATTTTCAAGTTTTTAGTAAAAACTTCTCGAGTTACAGGATGATTAATTTGGAAATGTGGCAGTTTTTTAAAAGGAATGTATGACTCTTATCCTTTTGAGCTAAAATTTTGGTAAAGTGCATGAGAAACAAAGCTGTTTGACGTAACATATATGAAATTTTGTAACAAGACATAAAAAAATCATAAACTGGGTGGCGTCCAGTAAAAAAAAGGAAAAATTTCAAACTAGTATAATTTGCTTTGTTTTTCTTACACACAAAATTTACTCACCTAAATATGCACTTATTGTAATAAACTGATCACTAATGAAGATTACTTCATACAGATTGCTTCATTCAGTCTTAATGCAAATTAAAAATCTCAGAGCATACCCACATCGTTTAAGAGTTCACGGTTACATTTACCCTCCAAGTGGCAGACGGACATATAATCTTGATAGCAGGTTGTTGTCAGAAGTGGCAGGTGAAATAAAGTCTCGAATGTGTGAAATCTTTTCACACTACGCAACTCAAATCTATGTGTTCTTTTTGAGCCACCCAGTAGTCTACTACAGAAACATTTGTGTAACTGGTCACTTAGGAAGCTGCCAAGAAACAATTACATATGCGTAACGAATAAGCGACACTAATGCCAACCTCACAATTTATCGTTAATGAAATGAAAACTGTATTTACAGATTAAACTGAAGAAGTTGTACTAGGCTGTACTATGCCAGAACAAAAAGACCATTAAACTTTAGAATAAAACACTGTAAAGAATTTAGTTGACAAATAAAAAACTGCCTACTTTTGCTGTCTGAATTTCTCCAAATGAATTTTGAAGAAGCAAAGATCACACCAGGAACCTCATTTCAAAAGAAAGAAATGTAAAATAAATTGTAGCTTTGAATATAAAACTAACAGACAAACCAATCAGTCGATGAAATCAGGCCATTATGGCTGCCAATTCTAAACAAAGAGCTGAGGGGTAGGGAAAACAAATTAGCTGTAAACATAAATAACATTAGTCGGAAAATTCTCATAATATGCGAGTCTGTATGAAGGCCTGTGAGAAGCATTAGGTAAACCAGTAGTCAAAAATAGAGACACACATCACCCATTGGGTTTTCCATCGTCTTTGTTTCAGATTTTTGCCATTTTGTTTCTGGCCCTAGTGTCACCAAACACCAGTGATATGCCTCTACTAGCACTGCCCCCTTTGTCCAGTGATTCTTGAACCAATGTGACATGCGGACATACAGTATTTCTCTTGGGCATGATTTTTTGATAATTTAAGTAAATTTTTTACTGCTTTAGACATATTTGTTTTCAGCTCTATACCTACTCGTTCCGATAATGTACTAAACTTGCAATGGTTATAGGTTCTAGCTCTCTCATGGTCAAAGAGTTAATAGAACTTCCTTATTTATAAACATACGGTACTGTGATAATATTTTGTATGAGGCTAAACCCATGATCAAGCTTAGGGCTAAAATGCCCTACAGAAGCTGCGAAGCGGCCACGACAGCGACCAGGTCACTGGCGGCCAAACTTAACATTGAATCATATGAAGCCGCCGGGAGCAGAATGCACTAGGCAAACCGCTCCAAAGTTGCAGCGGCCAGAGTCTAGAGTTCTCGCCACCGCGGCTAGAACAGCTATTCAGGGGCAGGGGAGGCTGGGATCAGGGGGTGGGCGGTGACGGCGGCCGGAATGGGGCAGGGGTCAGGTGATGCTAGAACAGCTATCAGGGCTGGTTTTGCGTCTAAAACTAGCATACAATGGTGATGGGGGTGTCGTTTACTGCCCCTGACAACCAGTGGTGGTTGAGAGAGCAATCTGTGTACAACTGTTTTATTTTTGGTGGTGATTTTTACTAGATTTGTGTTATAATGTTAGATTTTGATACAGAGAGCTTCATTGAAGTGGTAAAAGAAAGGTCTTCTTTATGGGCTTTAACATCCGAGGAATATTCTGAGTTATTAAAAACATCGTGAGTTTCAGTCCCGGCTGCAGTCGTGCCAGGAATGATTAGAAATTTGCTGAGTAATAAGGTCTGCTGTTACGGGATTATTATGAAAAATATAGTAAAGTGAATAATTGTTTTAAGCTTGAAACTATGAGTTGGGAATAGACCTCCATCAATATACACCTTTTCCTGAAGGTGTTTTTATTAGGTTTATTACATTTTCATTATATTGTAGACAGATATTATGTAAAAAATATGATAATTGATGTTTTACATTTTATTTAATGTATCCCAAAATAAACCCCCCGAAGGTATCCTTGCCTTGATGTGGCGGTGGGGCTTGCGTGCTCTGACAACCTCGAGAGCTATGCCGGCGGTAGCGTAGCTACCGGTAGGGCCTCTCTTGCCGGACAGGTCTTCGTGAGGTAGGAGCCAGACGAGAAGGGATACCCTGGTCCTCCAGGTTGGGGGTTGGGCGTAAGGCTGACAACCTGATCCCATAAAAAAACCTCTGTTACGAATCGCCAAAGAAACGCCTCGGAACAGGATGGAATTATTGGAAAACGGACCCGGCTCAATACAAAGGACTTACGATTTGGAACTTGGAATATAAGAACCCTGGCAGTGCCAGGAAAAATAGATATAGTATCTGAAGAACTTGAAAAGTATAACATGGATGTAGTTGCTCTGCAAAAGACTAAATGGCCATTTTGTGGCAAAATAAACACAAAAAGTTACCAAGTACTTTACAGTGGCTGTGATGATGGTAGACACTATGCAGGCGTAGGGTTTGCCATCAAAAACAGAATTTTGGAGGCTGTGATAAAGTTTGAACCAATTAGTGAGAGAATATGTACCATTAGGATTAAGAGTAAATTTAAGAATATCTCTTTGGTTAGCTTTTATGCACCAACTGAAGAAAGTGATGAAGATGATAAAGATGATTTCTATGCTCAATTAGAAGATGTAGTGTCAAACCTTCCTAGTTATGATATAAAGTTACTAATAGGAGATGCCAATGCAAAAATAGGCAAAGAGTCTATGTGGTCACTAGTAGCTGGAAAGAACAGTTTACATGATGAATCAAATGAAAATGGGGTACGTCTATTGAGATTTGCTAATGCTCTAAACCTTTTTGTTGCGAGTACAAAATATCCCCACAAAGACATTCACAAAGAAACATGGAATTCCCCAAATGGAATTACAAAAAACCAAATTGACCATGTTATTATAGAAAAAAGACACTTATCACAGTGACAGATGTCAGGAGCCTTAGAGGAGCGTGCTGCAGCACGGATCACAACCTAGTGTTAGTCAAATTGAGACAAAGATTGATGATTGAAAAGAAAACGCACAAAGAGGTTGAAACTCAGTTACTGTTCGAAGAAAAAAAGGCCTAAGAATTTAGGTTAGAACTGTCAAACAGATTTGCAATACTGGAAGAAGAGAATAATAATGATGAAGAAGTAGAAAATATGTGAACAAATTTTAAAACTGCATTGAAGGAATCAGCCACTAAAGTCTTTAGTAAGAAAAGAAAACCAAATAAACCATGGTTTAATGAGGAATGCAGGAAACTCGTAGAACAGAGAAGAGAAGCGGAACAAAAATTATTGACACATGAAACACAAGAAACAAGAGAAAAATATAATAGTCTGAATAGAGAAGTCACAAGATTTCTTAGATCAGTAAAGAGGAAATACATAAAAAATCTATTGCTAATAGCAGAAGAAGACATAACTAAAAACAACTCCAAAGATTTCTATAGGTCAGTAAGGTTTTTCAGAAAAGGCTACCAACCGAAATCTTTCGGGATCAAAGATGAATCAGGGTCGATGGTGGGGGAAAGAACGGCTGTACTGAATGTTTGGAAAGAATATTTTTGTAACCTCTTGAATGGGGACTTAATTGATGAGGATGAAGATAGTAGTATGGAAACAGTTGAAGTACCAGAAGATGTGCTTGTGCCTGAACCAACATTCGAGGAAGTTATAGTAGGTATAAAGTCATTTAAAAATGGCAAAGCCCCAGGGGAGAGTTCAATCACAATGGACATGGTAAAACATGGAGGAGGAAGAATACAGCAATATTTGCACAAAATGTTAGTAAAAATTTTGAGGACAGAGAGGATGCCAGATGACTGGAAAGAAGCAGTGGTTATACCAGTTCATAAGAAAGGAGATAAATTAGATTGTAAGAATTATAGAGGAATATCTTTATTGGAAGCAGCGTACAAAATACTCTCTAAAATCCTGTTGAACAGATTGAAGAAGTATATTGAAGAAATAGTTGGAGACCACCAAGCAGTTTTCATGAAGGGAAGGTCAACCACAGATCAAATATTTGTTCTAAAAGATATTATAAGTAAATACTGGGAATTTAATAAGAACATTTATATATTATTTGTTGACTTCAGTAAAGCCTATGACAGTATTATAAGGCAAAAAATGTGGTCGCTCCTTAACAAATACAAAATACCACACAAGTTAATAAATTTGATTAAAATGTGTGTTGAGGGATCACGATGTAAAGTAAGGGTAGAACGAGATTACACAGACAGTTTTGAAGTTAGCACAGGGGTTAGGCAGGGAGATGGCTTATCTCCCCTATTATTCAATTTAGTTTTAGAGGAAGCCCTAAGAAAAGTGAAAGAGACAGCAGGTGGTGCCTATATTGATGGAAAAATAAATATATTAGCCTATGCAGATGATGTGGCAATTATTGCAGAGAATAGAGAAGACTTATAACACTTAGCGGAAACTCTATTAATAGAAGCCAGGAAAGTTGGACTGGTAGTAAACGAAGATAAAACTCAGTATATGAAGATAGGTAGGGAAGAGGTGAATGAAGCAACACCATTAAAAGTGCTGAACTATAGCTTTAGTTAACCAAAGAATTTAAATATTTAGGAGTAACAATAGTTAGTAGTAATAAGGAAGAAAATAAACAGCTGACAGGTGCTATTGGGGTTTGAACAAACTGCTGAGCAGCAAACTACTAAGTAGGACGACAAAAATCAGAATTTATAAGACCATATTACAACCAATAATTCTGTATGGCTGTGAAGTTTGGGCACTTACAAAATCTTCATAAAAAAGTTTATAACTTTCGAAAATAAAGATCTAAGAAAAATATTTGGACCTATTTATGAAGCAGGAGTTTGGACAATCAGGAAAAATAGAGAACTAAGAGAGAGCTATCATGAGCCGGACATAGTAAAAAATAAAAAGCATTAATAAAAAGCAAGCGCCAAGGTGGCTGGGCCACATATTGAGAAGAGACAACTCCAACTTGATAAAACAGGTTTACAACGGCAGGCCCGATGGTAAAAGACCTCTTGGAAGACCGAGACTGCGGTGGAGAGATCAAGTGTTAAAGGACACAAGATTTTTGGGAGCAACAGTGGAATTGGCAGAAGATAGAGACAAATGGAGGCGAGTCGTTGGCGAGGCTAAAAACCATCTTGGGTTTACATGGCCACAGGAGTAACACTAAGAGTAAGTATCCCAAAATAAAAGTATTATTTGCATTTTTACTTTTTTATACCCTTTATTCATAGTATAATGGAGAAAGTGTGTTGTTTTTTTTAATTTTCAAATTTGAGTTAAGAGTGGATTTATCCGTTGTGAGGCACCCTGAATCAAAAAAGAAGTTTTCTGACTGATGTCTGTCTGTGTACTAACAAAATGTTGATGGCTGTTTATGGTAGTAATGATCTAAGAAAACATCCATTATAAAATGGATTAAGCGCTTTAAAGATGGCTGACAAGATGCCAAGGACAATGCAAGACAATGCAACCTTCAACTTCCTGTGTGGAAGAAAACATTGGTTGTGTACAGGATCTTGTCCTTGCTGATTGCCGAAAAGTTGTTCGAAATGTAGCAGCAAATGAACTAAATTTAGGAAAATTAACAATACACACAATCTTACCTGAACATTTGGATTTAAGAATGATCTGTTTGAAAATCACGCCAAAGCTGTTGATGCCGCATAAAAAGTTGAGAAGAATTGAATATGCTACCGACTGGAAAAATTCAGTTTCAAATGATGTTGAATTCCTAAATAGGGTTGTAAGTGGTGATGAATTGTGGTTTTATGAGTATGACCCTGAATTAAAATTGCAATGAAAGATCTGGAAAGCAAAAACTGATCCTTAAACCAAAAAAATCAAGAAAAACAATCAAAATCAGTCATGCTTTTGGTTTTCTTTGTTATTGTAGGTGTTGTTCATTAAGAGTTTTCTCCTGAATGCCAAACAGTAAATTCTGCGTTTTACCTTACAGTTCTCAGGCGTTAATGAGATTGCGTATGTTGTGTGCGACCAGATTTGATTCAAAACCATGAATGGATCCTTCACCATGACAACGTACCTGCACATTAAGCTTGGTTGTTAGTTGCCAGTTTCCAGGAAAAAATTCTAATACCGTCCTTGGCTATTCTCCTTATTCACCAGACCTTTCTCCCTGCGACTTTAATCTAATTACAAAATGCAAAAATGTGATGAGGGGGCAGCATGTGTTTGGAGGGAAGATGTGGAGACAATTGTCAAGAAAATACGAGGAAACTTAAAAGCTTAACTGTAAATGGCTTTAAAGAGTGCTTTGAGGAGTGGAAAAGAAGATGGAACAAGTGCACTGCAGAAGGTGGAGATTATTTTTAAGGAGACAAAATCAATGTTCATGAAATTTTATAAAATGAATTTTTATGACCTCAGTTTGCGTATTTAGTGGACAAACCTCGTACACTACATTGTTTGAGTGTTAACGCTAGAAACACTTATTGTATAAGTAAGCATATCTGAATGCAAAACCTTTAAGCCAAAGCCTTTAACTTAGTTTAATATGAGAATTTTTATCTGAAAGCTTACCAGACTCGAAACGAACTAACATTTTTTTGTAAAAATCATCTAAAATATTAGTTTTAAAGTGTATTGTTACTGTCACTATTTTCCCAGCATCTAGTACATATCTTTCTGGATAAACAGAGAATGGCCTGAAAAAAAGATTTATTCATATGAAATTTTCAAAAACATTTTACACTTGATACTTTAGTCATGAGATATTAAATTTACTTCAATTATAGAAATTTCCTTTGTCACGATGTACCTATGAACCTTTGACTATAAACAAAGCTTCATATTAAATCTACTGTATTATCTCACTCATTCTACCATAATCATTTTTATCATATTTCTTTTTCACTGGCAAAATTGTAATGGAAATTGTGCAAAATTAAATTAATTCAAGTTTTCAATTATCAGTTAACTTCTAGTAATAATGGAAAAATACTAAAATAAAATTGGTCCAACATGATATTTAACACTTTATGGTCTAAGGTTAAGCTGAGAAAGAGGAAGTAAGGTAACCTTGAATCATTTAATTTGTTCGATAAGAGGCTAACACTACCTGCTGCATATTTTAAGAGGAATATTAGCGAAAACTGAGTGTGATCAGTGTAATAGATTTGATTTGATTAGGCATTTTGTTACAAAAATTAGCAGTTTCATTTGCCAGTATCAATACTTGTGAGAATAATGAAGAATATTGTGCTATTCAATGATTAAAAATAGCTGGGTCCAGTATTAAACTAAAACATTCAAAATATCACAAAGCTTCACAAAAAAACGTAAAAAAATAATTAAAACTGACTATATAATTTTGGATGGATTTTTTATTTTTGAGTTTCCTGTAAATACAGTGTTTCACACCTAAAGCTATTTGCAAGGAGAGAACATACCAGGTCTGTAAATTAAATAATGAGACTGATCTTTTAAGATTGCTATATTGAAGTACAATTGCAATTATTCTATTGTGTCATCTTCAAAATAACATTCTTCAGAAAACACAGCACTTAGGACGGTTTTTCCTCTACTCATAGCAGTGTCAGAACCATAATACCTGAAAAGCCTTTAGCTGTTCAGCTGCAGCCACTTGAATTTTTTTATTTTCCTAAAATGCCTTGAGGTGATATTACTGATTTTTAAACTTTGGGAAGAGGAAAAAGTCCCAAGGGTTAATGTCACGCAAATAAGGAGGTTGAAAAGCCAAATGACTGTTTTGACTGGTCAAAACGTCATACAACACCCAGTTGTTCTTGTTGTTTGGTCTCACTTGAATGATCTTTTTAAAAGTTTTTTTCAAAAACCTCTTGGTAAAAAATGTTTTCCGATCTTCCTGACTGCAACTGATCTGAACGTACTAGAGCCTCATTTTGATGTTATTTTCTTTTTTAATATCCAGTTTTGAAGATAAAGATCTTCCTATTAGGTGTTCGCCTTCAATTTTGCTTCTAAAAATGCCTTAAACTTCTGAAAAACCTGTACTCTAAGATAAAACACTTTCTCCTTAGGCTTTCTGAAGTTTAGCAAAAATGTTTCAATGCACTGCTCCCAAATTTGAAGCTAAATCTGATAGCACACTGTTGCTCCAAGTTGATGTTCCTCAACTTTACATAGACACACACGAACGTATAGAGGCAAAACCCGTTTCACAAAAACAATTGCTACGAACAGCCAAATAACTTGAGCAAGGTCAAACTTGTACTGAAGATGGAGGATAAGTTTAACAGTCATCCCATAAAGCTCAGTTTGTCCAGTTTCTAGGAAGAACGAAGTATCACCTTTACTTAATTACAGATCTCATACAACTTGGTATATTTCATATTTATCAATCAATTTGGAGAAAATTTTGTTGTGAGATAAAAAATATCAAACTCTAGATTGTAAACAACCTTTGTCAGAAGTTCCAACTGCTAAGTATTATTGTGTTTTATGGACATTCTTATGGTAAGCCTTTAACAAAACACTTTACCAGATCAGTTACAGTTATGTAATGTTTGAAAATACTATAAAACTACACATATGTAAAACATTCATTCTTAATCAGTTAGATTCTAAGGTATTTATAATCTACAGCGTTACCGGTATAACTGCAGTTTTTTTAGCTACAGAGTGTTCTTAATACCCCCGTCGCAGTAGACCTGCGTACTCAGAGAATTTCCAAATCAATAATATATATGACAAGTTTTATCAATCTCTGTTGATAAATATGAGAGATATTTGTCTATTCTCTATCAGATTAACATCGGAAAGATTATGCATGCTAGCTGCTGTGAGGAACACTGAAAGTAGGAATTTCTAGCATAAACAATTTTTATTTTAACCATGTATACCAAGTTTCATCAACATCTGTCCATAAATAAAGGAGTTTACCTATTCCCTATATGATTAACATGGGAAAAGAGTATGCAGGTTAGCTGTCATGATAAATACATAAATTATGATTTTTAAGCATGGATGGATGGATGTCAACCACGTGAAGCTAAATATCAAGTTTCATCCAAAACTATAGATTAGAAATGGAAGTATTATTTTTCCTTATCCTCCTTAAGATTAACATTGGAGCCCCAAAACACAACATCGTGTGTTTAGATTTTTTAATATCTCGGTAACCATTGCAGATAGAGAAAAAATTCAAGGAAATGAATTGTTTAGTTTTTAAGCTAATTCTAGTGGTTTAAGATAAAAGTATAAAAGTATAAAGTATTTTCTACTCAGAAATTAGTTATTTCCAAAATTTAAAGAAAATCCGTAGTGCCGTTTTCGAGATCCGTGAGCAAATATATATACACATATATATTTATTAATAACTATATTAGCAGCCCTTACTTGTGAACTACATAATCAAATATATATATATAAAACCTTGCTCGTATTATAGTAATGGATTTAAAAATTTTTTTAAAGTACATATAAAAAACTCAAAAAACCCAATTTTTAAGTACAAAAACCCCCCAAACTAACCGTTCCGATTGACCGATATGTCTGGTTTACGAACTTGTCCGAGCAAATGTGGGAATACACTTCTCTACCAAATTTGGTCTCAATCGGACCATTTTTACGAGAGTTACCGTGTTCACAGACATATATATATATGTACATCGTATATATGTACTTATCGTTAAAATATAGATACAGATTTTAACGACTATTGTTTTTGGCCTCTGGGCACCTAAAAACAAAAAAATAACATGGTCTTGGGCTTAAGTCTTACCATGAGACCTACGGTAATAGCTTCTTCCCCATGGGAAATTCGCTAAAAATTAGTTTTTAAACACAACCTAGGAAAATCCAATTTAAATATGTTAACATTAATTTAATAACCATTCTCTTAACATTGTTTATTAATTAAAACACTGTTCACTTAAAATGTATGGTTACCATATTTATATTATTTTCAGTTAAAGATTATAATATAATGAGAACTAGACAACACATACTCATCACAAACTATGTTGAACGCTGCAGGAACATGGCCAATATTTTTAACAAAAAAAGCTTTCTCAGCTGGTATTTTCACCAATGTCTCTTTCAGATCAATAAAGTCTGGAAAATGTAATAATGGCCTAGACGCAAGAGCTGAAAAATAAATCAAAATTGTAATGATTTAAAAAATATTTTATAATATAATAACATTACTAATTACAGTTTTTTAATTATAACTATCTGTAGGCCCTATACATACATACATATATATATATATATATATATATATATATATATATATATATATATATATATATGTATGTACAGGGGGATTACAGTTTTTTTAATATATATATATATATACACATATATATATATATATACATATATATATATATTTATATATATATATCTTTAAATAAGTCAACCGTATACCCTTAGAAAACATTTTAATTATTTCTTCGACATGTTTCGGGAATCATCCCATCTTCAAGAAGTACAAAAATGTTTAACCTAATTTGATAATCTTAATTTATAAATGTAAATAAATGTCATATGATAATTTAAATTTCACTGTATTCAAATTGGTGGAGTATGTTAGCATGTAATATTTCTTCCTTGTATAATTTTTTCATATATTGGATTGTTTGTTTCAATTTGTGAAGTGTTTAGTATATTATTTTTGTCAATTTGATAGTGAGTATAAATTTGGAATTCTTCTTTTGTATCCAATTTTCTTCCTTTTTGTTCGAAATTCAATATAGTCATATTATGTGTCATACTAGTGTAATTGTGGTTTGTGGAAAGAATATGTTCGGCGAATGCTGATTTTTGTGTTGTTTTGTTGTTTGATTTTAGCGCTTGTATATGTTCTTTGAATCTTGTTTGAAAATTTCTACCGGTTTGTCCAATATAATATTTGTTACAGTCATCACATTTAATTTTATATACTCCTGATCTTGTATATTTATTAGTTTGGTTGTTGTTTCGTGATTTCTTTTGTATTATTTCATATGCATTGTGTCTTGTTCTGTAACTTATATTGAATTTTTGTTTTGTATAAGTTTTCTGTATGGCTTTGTTTAGTTTTAAATTGTATGGTATGCAAATAAACTCTTTTTCTTCGATAGATAAACATTTCAATAGATAAACGATAGGTTAAACATTTTTGTACTTCTTGAAGATGGGATGATTCCCGAAACATGTCGAAGAAATAATTAAAATGTTTTCTAAGGGTATTCGGTTGACTTATTTAAAGATAATTATATTAGTAGCCCTACTTGATGAACTAAATAGTGAAAATATATATATATATATATATATACGTCAAAGCCCTCACTCAACTCACTTATCAATAATTATCTCATTTTCCAATTACTTAGGACGCTTAAATTTGGTAAAATGGTTCTAAAGGCGTCTGCACTATTGAATACTATGTTATTCCGCAAAGACTATCGTCATAATTAGACCAATTGGTAATTCAGAGGCTGTGGTTCGGATTCCACGTTAAACTGTAGGTCCCTTAGTTGCCATCGGCTGTTGGGCTGTTAATTAACAGCCCTGTCTAAAGAACATGTCAGCCTTAGTCACTAAAAAGACTACAAGATCACGCCACAATCGCCTCACATTCAATCCTCATTCATACTTGGCTTAAAATACCTACCTTGTGGTATGGTTGCCATTTCAAAAATAATCTAATCTAATCTAAAATTTATGTAATTTCGCCCTAATTATTATGATAATAATAATATACATAAATACAAATATATTGTATATATTTGTATTACTACATAATATTTAAATAAATAAAAACTAATTTAAAATAAACAATTTGATTAAACTATTTGTATTATTAGTTTTATATTTAGTACCTGGTGACCAAGCTTTGCTCGGATAGAATAAGACATGTTTTTACAAGTTAATTAGCAAAATTAAAACAAATTTACTGCTCAATGAAAACATTTATGTGGTTGAAATGTGTGGTAATTTGATAATTTTTCATTTATTACATACATAAAATAAATATTAATGCAAAACCTCTATTCACATATTGTTTGCCACCATCTTCAATCAACAACTGTCAAACGGTTATAAACAGCTGTTTTGATTTGTATTGTTTACATTTGATTCTCCATAAGTGTAGTGTTAAATTTTTAGATTTTAAACTTAATATTACAAGAAAACAAGAATTTTCCTGGATATTAGACCTATCTAGAACTTATTTTCTACTCAGAAATTAGTTATTTCCAAAATTTAAAGAAAATCCTTAGTGCCGTTTTCGAGATCCGTGTGCAAATATATACAGGGTGTTCATTAAAGTTGGGGACAAACTTCGAGGGGTGATAGTACTCATCAAAATAAACAAAAAATTTCAAATAAACGTATGTTGAAAAATCCTTCGTTTAGCCGCTAGCCGCCATTTTGTATTTTATACAAAAAACGTTATATATAAATAATTATTTAAGATACACAAACCAAACTTCGCACACATATTTAATGGCTAAAGAAAAAAATATTCTCAAATTTTCATTAAGTTTGCTTTTATATTTTCAAAATTACGGCGGTTAAAAATATTTTAATTAAAATAACAAAAAACCATTAACTTTAAGAACCTCCGCCATTTTGAAAATATAAAAGCAAACTCAATGATACTTTGAGAATATTTGTCTCTTTGGCCAATAAATATGTGTGCAAAGTTTGGTTTCTGTATCTTAAATAGTTCTTTACACATTAAGTTTTTTGCATAAAATACAAAATGGCGGTTAGCGGCTAAACGAAGGATTTTTCGACATATGTTTATAGGAAATTTTTTGTTTATTTTGATGAGTACTATCACCCCTTGAAGTTTGTCCCCAACTTTAATGAACACCCTGTATATATATACAAACCTTGCTCGTATTATAGTATTGGATTTCCTTAAAATTGTGTTATTCTATTCGAGCAAAGCTCGGTCTCCAGGTACTTATTATTATATTGATTTGGAAATTCGCTGAGAACACAGGTCTGCTGCGACAGGGGTATTTTTATTCTGCTGTGTGAAATATGATTCAGTTCTAAACTAATCCATGCAAATAATGATTTACAAACCTGCTAGAGGAACGGCAAATGTGTAACTATCTGTTTCAAGAATCAGGCTGTCAGAATAGTCTTCATCATCAAGGGGCATGAACCTCACTAAGAAATTAAGTGATATGCCTGGTGCTAGTTTGGAAGTGACTTTAGACATGTAGCTTACAGAGAATATATTATATGGCTTTCTTTTTATGCCTATCAGTCTTGAGCACTATAAAAAATACATAAATTAACTAATAAATGCTGTAAAGTCCAGAAGTATAGGGAACTCAACTGCAAATACACCGAGTTCCGTCTAATATTACATACAACAAGGCAAAACACAAACATATGAAATAAAAGTTAAACTAAAGGTTTCTCTCAAATTATATACTTACTACAGAGGCCATTGCTATCCAGGATAGTACTTAGCCTCGCCTACACACTACCTATTCCTAGGAACTATCCCATAGGAACTGTCCTTTTCCTCATCGTCTGTGTCTTCTGTTGCAAAATTGCACAACTTAAAAAAATATTACAGAACTTTAAAGTCCTTATTCACTGCAAATTCTACTCCTCTTCAATAAAATCTTGATTAAACTCCAAATTAAACTCTTTTAATATTTTCTTATTTCCATTTTTCACCTATTGTTTAATTTATTTCCTCAACTTTCTATTCATACGAACTTTGTATTATTACTGTAAATTAAAGTGGTATTTGTTAGTTTTTTATTGTTATTGTCTTGTGGTAGTAAGAAAAACATAAATAAACATATAAAATAGTTTTTAACTACTGATACAGCAGGCAAATAAAATGTTTTACATGATACCAGACTGTTAGGTTAAGTGTTATAAAATTTCATAGATGTAATTATTTATTTTAACTGGTCACAGAACTTGATAATATGGCATTTAAGGAGAACGTTCTGTACAATATGGTTAATGAGTTATTCGAAAAGGTTGGATTAAAAATAAACCAGACAGAAAAAAATCATACTTATTGAAAATGGGAATTTAAAGCAATCAGAATACAGAGTAAATGGGGAAAAGGTTAATTCAATTGCCATAGATGAATAAATTAAATACTGGGAGGTTAGTTTTTAAAATCAGGTTATTTTTGACTCAGAAAAACTATAAAAACAATAACAACCAAAAGTAAATAATATGGTCTCTTCTCCACTGTTTAAAACTGAACAAAAATATTTGTTTTAGAGCAATATCTTTGGGCTATGCTTATATTTCCATTTCAATCAGCGTCTTTACAAAAGATTAACCTTAGATGACACAGATAAAATAATGTCTGCAGTAAAAAATTATGTGATTTTCCTGATGACACTCCCAACAGAATGTTCTACAGCAGTACAAAGGTGAAATGACTTGGCCTTAACAAATCATTTTGGGAAGCAGCATTACGACACATTATACAATTTGAAAGGTTTTAAAATGTAAAAACAAGTACCTACAAGGCCTCGTGGATTTTAAGTGTGAGGAAATATATTCCCCCAAAATACTAAATTTATATTAAAAAGGGCAGGACATTCCAAGTACAAAGATATTGAGAGAAAGATTAAGGGAAGCTGGAACTCCATAACTGGATGATATTATCATTAAGGGTACTTAAGTAGGCTAGTACTTTTTAGAGACTGCCCAAAAATTAATAAAACCTTTTTCAAATATCAAGGACTGAATAGAGTGGGAATTTAAATGCTAATTAAAAATGATAGACGATGTAGCACCAGCTAGAAGTTTGTGAGATCCAAGGATGGCAACCAGTGCTGACACTGTTCCAGCACTGAGAAGTATGTTTTTGAATCACTTTCTAATATCCTTGGGCAAAGCCTGCACAGCCGTCTTTTAAGAAATTCTAGACACAACGAAATTAGAACAATATTAGCGGATCAACTAAAAAGCAAAGGACCTCAAAGCAAAGGAGTTATATCATATAATATAATATAATATAATCATATAATATTATATAAGTTACTGCTCAGGAAGATAATCGATAAGAAGTGAAATCATTGTCATTGATAGAAACAATAACAAGGCTTACATTATTGAACCAACAATTAGATTTGAATCTAGTGAAAACAAAGCGGAACAAGTTAATGAAAAAACAAAAATATTATGAAAAAACAATTGGTTATTATCAGGAAAAATTCAACATAAAAATGTTTATTTGCTCCTTCCGATATCTGACTTTTTGGTTGTTCCGACCATGACGCCATGGACCATGGTCAGATATGGGATCTACTGTAAAAGCATTTAAGTATTCAATGCATCGAAACTTAATATGCAATAATCACAAGTTATATTAGAGACTCCTTGTACTAAATAAAAAAATGTTTTTTTATTTGCCCCTAATGACAAATTTGTGATTTTAAAGTAAACTACTGTTGCTGAACAAGCTACAACAATTAATATTAGCTTGAACATCACAAAATAAATACTACCGTAAAAACAGAATTAGTACTTAGTTTGGTTGTCAAAGGCTTTTGGAATGAAAGTGTTTAATTTATTTTAAGAAATACCTTGACAAAAAACTTAACTAATTAACTCATTAATTCTGTTGATCACACAACCATCCTCCCTTCTTAATGGTTATGAGGTACAGTCAATTAACATAATGAAAGAAAAAGAAAATTGCAATGAGAATTTGATGAATTTACAATAACAAATAAACACATAAATAAAATATGTGTAGAAGTCTTGAGAAAAAACACTTCAAAGCTAGAAATCAATAAATTTTAATTTTATAAAAATAAGTAAAATTCCAGGACAGCAGATAGAATTCAAGGACAAAAACTTAAATTCAAGGACATCAAGCAAAATTCATGGGTTTTTCCAGGACACCCCTGAAATTCCAGGGTTTCAAGGACGTGTGTGAACCCTGATCTTGGTCACTGGGGTCTGTTCCATTTTACCTGAACTGAATCCAAGGCATCGTCTAGGTGTTTCATAACAAGATATTTTTCTGAGGTGGGTTGTTAGCCTGACACTAAACCCCCACCTGGAGGATCAAGGGTTTAAATCGGTTACCTTCTCTTAGTTGCTATCACTGCAGCTCTAAGATCCTTAACTAAACTTGGTATTGCATCAATTTCTTTCTCCAAGCTTATCCTAGACCCTAACAGACGAGGCGAATGGGGCAATGCTTATAAATGGTGACACTTCCTCGCCATGATACCGCATTATCATCAGGCTTTTGTGGAATATTGAGTGTGACCATGCCACAGATCACCCTCCCATGCACTCCAGGTGCTGCCGCCTTGGTTATTCACACCTGTGCACCATATCTGATAGAGCATCTATCTGCTATCCCCACCATTTCAGCAGACCTGCATACTTGGAAAATTTCAATCGATTAAAAATTGTTTTAGACTACACAAATCGAAGCTTCGTCATAGATAATATACTTACAGCAGAGCTTTCTGTAACATTACCTCTTTCTTTGACATTAAAAACAAGTATGCAGGTTTGCTACATCGAAGGTCACATCAAATGATGTGTATACCGTGTATACGATGTGATATACCACATACTACTTGCACAGTAGCTCAGGGGTAACACAAACTAGCCTATGTGTCTAATGCTGCTACAGTACCTTGTTGTCTATAAACTCACCAAACTGACCCGATGCCTACGGTGGTGACCAGTTAATAGTTTTATTAGAAGAAAAACCATTCAAGAAAGAAGCATTTTATAGGAATTATATGGCTTAAGAGCTTTCTATGTTGAAAATTAAATTGTTAGAACTAATTTGCATATACCGTATCTTATAGTTTTAAAACTAAATATTAAATATACACAAAACCTCTGCAATATTGCAAATTGTCAAAGCTGCACAGTATTGTTTTCCAGGTTGAAACGATTGAAACAGAACAATAGGTGGAGTAATTTTGAAATCTTTCTTGTACTTGATTGGTCCCAGAAAACTGTTACTAATCTTTCTTGATGATAATTTATTTAGGTGCTCAATTCTTTGTTCCGTAGTTAACATCATTTCTCGCAAATAAACACTTGGTTTTAACTGAAAAAATTAAAACTGAAATTGTAAATACATTAATTAACTGATAGAAGACCTAATACATCAGATATTATTACTGTAAGGACACAACAAAACATAAATCTACTCCAGGGGCAGCAGTATCCAAATGGATACTTGGAACCATCTAAACTTGATATTGTCCAGTGGCTCAACCATTCCATATTTCAAACTAATACATTGTAGCCACCTGAGTATGATACTATTGAATGAACACAGTAATCTTGCTCTCTATTTTTTCACGAAGTCAGAATCAGGGGGGCAGTGGCGGCTCGTGAGTGAAATGCTAGGGGGGGGCGCACACCGGGGGTCTTGGGGTTATGGATTACTCCCCAGGAGAGGGGGGGTCCGGGTGTTCTCTCGGCGGCAAATTTTTGTAACTATGGTATATTTTAGTGTCTTTTTAAAGCAATCTAGGTATTAAATTAGTGATGCAAGTGTTTCGTTTTTAACTAAAATACTATACTATACTATAAATACTATACTCTTGGTCTTATGGATCAACTTAATTTGGACTCTCAATTGAATGGATAAATTATATTGAAAATACCTTTATTCGTTGCAATATTTTGTAAATAAAGATGTAAATACCTAACTTAACATTTTAGCACCTTCATTTTTCACACGGATGTACCTGCAATACACTATTGTTGTTCGTTTTGCAAACATAAGATGTTCTTTACAAAAAATATATTCGCAATGATTACCTTCTCTAGACAACAAACACTTCTAGAATTCACGAGCCTTGTTGATGTAGAAGCATTGTTTTCTGCACAGAACTGAACATTTTGAAGCACAGTTAACTTACTGTTAACTGTGTACCAAAACTACACTACTTAGTTAGATCACAAACATAACCTCTATTACACACAAAAACAAACAGACAACCGGCGCGTGGCAATCAACTGTCAACTCGCCACAAATGTTACTCTGCGCATGCGCGGACGGCGTCCCAAGACTTCTAAGAACAATAAGAAATACGCTTAGACGCGTCATAGCACCAGCCACTCCCACCACTACCTCTCTTCATATAAATGCAATGTGATGGATTCGGACGCTCTGGCGAGCGCCCCACGGCTGCAAATACGAACTTTTCGCGCTATTTTTTTAATGTTTTCCCGCTATAATTTTGTTGTATACGACTGTTAAAACATTTTGGTCAGTTGGATCTATAGTTATAACTAAATAAGTATTTAATCATTTTTTCCTTTTTTGAATCTATGGGGGGGGCGGCGTCCAGGAGTCCTTATAGGCGAGCAGCCACTGCAGGAGGGAAGGCGAGTACGTCACATGCGTTGGTTCACTTCCCATGGGAAAATCATTGGATAGTATATTGTGTCTCTCTTATAATTTGTTTCTTACAGTTTGTTGTTATAAACACTGCATGTATATTTAGTTGACAATTGGTCGTTGTTGTGAGTGGTCAAGAGTTATTCAAGCATGTTCACTACCTGGTAGCGATGGGTACCATATGAATACTTTGGCTGGCATCACAATCTAGTGGCGATGGGTACCATATGGATACCTAACTTTGAAGTCATTTTTTAAGGTAAATGATATTCCGTTCATCTGACCAACGCGATTGGTCGCCCATTTAGCTATCATCAAACGCCACGTTTCCCTTCGATTTAATTTTATTATAAGCTTTTGAGCTTAATTAGACATGTCATAACTACTGTACTTTTAGAATTATATATTTGGTAACCTAAAAGTGTTAAAATAAAACAAAAAATTGAATTACATATTATATTATTATTATTTATTTATCGTATGGTTATGTCAGCAAATCATACACACAAAGATATAGAGTACTATTCACTCACGTCAATAAATATATAAACAAGAACAAATAAATAAAATAAAAAATTGAAATAAAATGCCTATCATGTTTTGAATTACTACATAGCTAGATCCAACCCTTTGAGCCATTCCACAGACACATCACTGACATCGTGTACACCTTCAACCCATCAGAGAAAAATAGCAAGGGGCACTCTTTGGCAATATGCCTCATGGTTTGTACTGCCGCTCCACAATCACATGTTTGATCGTCAGTCAGGCCCCATTTTGACCGCCAATAATTGCATCTACCTACTCCTGTGCGGAAACGATTGATAAGAGACCATAGTTTCCGAGGAAGGGTCATACCATTTACCTGTACTGTTGGGTCTATTATTAGAGAGGAGTTCTGCCCAATAAAGTTATCCCAAGATGCATTCCACTCTTTATCATCTGTATAATCTTCAGCCATTAACTGAGAAGCTGTCTGCATTGGTGGGTGCCTAGACTTGAGGCGGTTGGGATGGGGTATCAGGTCCTGCATAATTGGGAGTTTGGGCTCTCTGATAATCTTCTCGTATTCTCTCTTCAGGTATGCCTTGCGTCTTACATTGGGTGGGGCTATGTTACACAGCACTGGGAGCCAAGGAGTAGGTGTGGCCAGTAGAGTACCACTGATGGTCCTCATAACCCTATTCAGTTCGACATCCAAGCACTTAACATGCACACTGTTAAGCCACACAGGGGCACAATACTCAGCTGCAGAGTAAACCAGGGATAATGCAGAGGTCCGTAGAACTCTAGCATTGGCCCCCCAAGATGTTCCTGCGAGATACTGCACTATATTCGACCTGGTTCTTACTTTTGCAGCAGTCTTGGTCAAGTGACTTTTAAATGTCAAGGTGCGGTCCAGTGTGACTCCCAGATACTGAGGTCGTTTGTTGTGATTGAGAGGTACATTGTTGATGGAGACAGTCAATTCAGTGTCGGCAAGTCGGTTATTCAGGTGGAAACAAGCGACTTCGGTTTTGGATGGGTTGGGCTTTAGCTTCCAAGTCCTAAAGTAATTATTGAGAATTGAGAGATCACTGGTGAGTGAGAGTTCAGTTTTTTTTAAGTCATCATTTTGTGAAGCCAGGGCAATGTCATCAGCATAGATGAATTTCCAAGACTGTGTTGCTGGAATATCGCTTGTGTAGACATTGAATAGTAGAGGTGCCAGGACTGAACCCTGTGGCAGGCCATTCCTCCACATTATATTCCATATTATATTCATATTCATTATATTCCAATAAATATAAACATATTATATTTATTTTATTTTATAAAAAAATCAAATTGATTTTTTGTTATCTGGAGTAATAAATAAGTTGGAACAAGTGTTTGGATATTTTTTTCTATAATAAGTAATGGAAATATAAACCGGGTTTCAATTAACTTAGTAATTGTAATTATTTAGTATTATGGTATCAGCATTGTGTGCGGAATACTCTGATGCAAGATCCGTTTCGGCACCATTCTCCTAGTTCAGAAATAAAACTATCATCTTCCTATATCTGACTAAGAAAGAATAATATCTCAACACACAACCACAACAACAACACACATCAAGACATCTCACATCATTAGTTAGATGTCATCTAACAAAGAGAACAATGATGGGTTGGATAAAAATATTTCAAGTTTTGAATTTTGGTGAGTAGGCCTATTTGAATCATGCCGTCGCATGTGTACTCATTGTGTTACTGGTATTGATGTTTTTATAGGCCTAAGTCAAGTTTTCTGTATGGCCTCGTGGGTATTCATATTTTTCTTTAAAGTTATTTTTCTAAAAAAATGGTACACAGGTTGTTCTTTAAAGAAAACTTTTACAACCTTAAAATTTACAATAGCTCAGAACAATCTATTTACAAAATTACTTTTCTCACACAAAATTAAGTTAACATAAAACAATTTGTTTTTCCATGATAATAATTAGTGGACCCAGGACATGCCATAACATACTGAGTAGTTGCCAGTTAGCAGATTCAGCATGACCAAAAGTTATGAATTTATCTACATTTAGCGAATTTCCCATGAGGAAGAAGCTCAACTGTAGGTCTCATGACAGGACCTTAGCCCAGACCATGTATCTTTTTCGATTTAAGGTGTCTAGAGACCAAAAAAAATAGTCGTTAAACCTATATATACCTATATATATATATATATATATATTTTGTATAGGTGTGTATACACCATAGTCCCAGTAATCCAAGTTTCCAGCTAATCCGAACAATCTGGTAGGGAAAAGATTACAGAGTTTAAATTAAAAACAAAGCAATGTAATCTGAATTATAACATTTTAATCCACGGTTACAGTAATTTTACATTGCTACGTACACAATGTTAATAATATACAATGAAATTTTGGAAGGAACATAAGAATTCAATTATCGTCTTTTGACGTATCAAAGAAATCATGTTAGCCAAGTTGTGACATCATCTCGTAACATAAACACATCAAACATTCAGATGTAGCAGTACACTGTTGTTCAAAATAGCGTAGGGCAATGTCTAGATACATTCACAGTATATCACTAGATTTGATTCTCACGGTCTGACTATATATTATCGCTTGTCAACAAACTACTTTACAAACATTTAAGTTCTTCTACAGCAATACCGCGTTTGTGTTAAAAGTAAGCCTATACACGGCAATATTTTATCATTGTTCATTTTGTTTATATGTGTCAATGTGTGTGTCGTGTTTTCTATTTGTTATGACAGGTCCATAACGGATAGAACGTCCCTACAGGAAAACTTGATGCCGATCAGGCAAAACATGTAGTGGGCAAACCTATGTAAACTGTGATAAGACATAAGTTAATTGCTGTAATTAAATACATTTTTCAGGTCTAAAATAATGGACTTTATTAGTACTTTTAATGAACTTTACACTGTTCTTGCGGATAATCTGAACAACTCGGTAATCCGAAAAGGGTTTGATCCCAATTAGTTTGGATTACCGGGGCTCTGTTGTATGTATAAACCCCCCAAACCTATCCATTAAAACGATTGACTGATACATCTGCATTACGAACTCATTCTCGAGTGAATGTGGGAATACAAATCTCTACCAAATTTGGTCTCAATTAGACCATTTTTACCGGAATTATTGTATTCCTTTAATAAGAACTAACTAGTATTGATCACTGTTACAAACAGAATTGTTACCTTTAAATCCCTTTTGGTTGAAATTTCTAGGAATAATAGGAAAAAATCCATTATATCATGCTTTTTTTTGTTTGGAAGATGGGTTTTTTCTATTTTTGGTAAATCTTCTATTGGTCTTGACATTTTTTCAATTAATCGAATTTGCTGAAATCAGAAAAATAAGAAGGAAACATTAACCTACGCTAAAAAATTGTGTGAATTTAACTGACAAAAAGGTTTTCTTTTTCAATTTACAAACAATCCTTTAAATTATTATTTACATTTTAAAATTATAGAGTATCACCATATTCAATTGTAGGCTTTGAAGCAGGTGTCAACAATGTCAAGTTGATTTTATTTATTGATATTTATATTTATGGTTTATGATATTTTTATGATGTTTACTTATTTTATTAATTTTGTGTTGAGCAACTCAAACTCATGACGTGTTTGACGAATAAAATTCAACTTGACATTAAGTTATAGTGCATTACTTCATATATGCAATTGGGCACAAATTTACTGTTTTTATTACTGTACAAAATATTAATCTTGAGGTACATCTAAATCACACTGTGAACAAGTTTTTTCTGTTTAGTATTGGATGTTGTTAGCTGAGTCAAATTTTCAATGTCCGTCAGCGGGTGTATTTGTTTGAGGAGTAATAACGGAAGAATGGCTGCCAGGATCGGTTTGAAATTTGTTTTCTACAACACACCGTGTACCTGATGTTTAGGATTTATTGATAATTGTTTTGAGTTTTCATGAATTTGTAAACTTAATATTCTTTCAAGTTTTAAAAATTACAAATTTAACTGAATATTTTTCATTAAAATTGATTTAATACTTAAGTTTTAATTCCATTGATGATAACATCTTTTTAGTACATTTTTAACTTACCATAAACCACTTTTATATCCCAAAAACAATTTTAAATTAACCACCTTAAAACATTCTTTAAAAACTTAATAATACCCTATTATACACCATTAGATACCAATAAATATATTATCTAACCACACTTCATAACAAATACAATTATTAAAAAATTAAATAAAATTAAATTATTGCCCATAATTTTTCAGGTTATCTCTAATTTGTTTAAATTTTTGTTATTTAAAGCTTTCAAACTTATTTAAAAATGTTTTACAAGTTAACTAGGTTATTTTCAAGTTAAAATTGATGAGTTAATAGGGCTTAACTTTTTATTAATGCCATTGATGATAAACCTTTTTACATTTTCATAGCCTACAAACCTTTTTGATGTATTTTAACAATGTTAACTCAAAGGCAAAAATAAAGACACTCACTTAAGCTTCCCAAAAGCTTTTAAAATGTGTTTCTTCTGGGTTTGCCCAACCCATTAAACAAATTGCATTTGATTGTAGGCTTACTCCTACTTAAGACACAATTGGGCTTGATAAGTTTACCAAGTATTGCAATCTAGGTTATACAGTTAAATACTCAATTATAGAGTTCACCTTTTTCATCTTTCAATGATGAAATAAGCATAATAGGACGTAATATCCTATGGAACACCACATTTTTCAGGTAAATAAAGATCTCTTAATCCAATTGCACATTTAACTGTTTTATTGCTGCACACTTAATTAGTGTTCCTTACAAGTTAACCTAGGTTGAGGTCCTTCAAAAAGAGTAATATGAAAATAGTTATTAAGAATTTTGGATAATTTATCTTGAAATATAACCACAAAAAATTAGAAATTTTACAGCCAACGTTTTCTGTTAGTTTATACCAATAAATATTAAAATATTCAGAACGAAAGATGAATAATATCCTAGGTAGGCCTACAAAGTTGTTTATCCTAAACACACAAAACCTTAACCTAATCTATTCTTCTACAAAAAGAATCAAATTTGAAAACAGTAGGTACTGAGAATAAAACTCATGTTTCCTCTTGTCTTCTCATCTGAAAATAAAATATACTACCAATTAAAAGTTAAATTCAATATTACCCAAGGATAATTGAAACTCAATTTTGCAAATGTAATACTAACATGCCACAAAGTGTTAAAAATTCATGCCATTAATCAAAAACTTTATAGACTTAATTAAATAATCCTTTCTAGTTTTCTTCGCAGTGCCAGAAAATCCTCTCAAACAAAGTTAGAGTTGATAAAAAACTGGATACGGATGCTCTAACGCGTTTAAAGCACACGGTGAATAATTAACTGATAAGGTGTACTATATAACTTGCTGTTATAACTTGCTTTACTGTTACCCTGCTATTACCTCAAAAATTGGAAATGTCCTCTACTCAATAACTCAATAACTCTTTATTCAAGCCAGATTGACAATGTACAATTGTATTAGCCAGGTCAAGAAAATATTAAAATATAGCTTATACCAAACAAAACTTAAAATTAGAATATTAGAAAGACATAAGCTATAGTCCGCCAGCGATGCAGTTATGGACACTGTAGTAGCACTTATTAACAAGAATAGACCTAAGTTGCCTTTTGAAGCGACCCGGGTCAATTTCAATTTTCAGATTATGAGGTAGTACATTGAATAATTGAACGGCATTGTAGAATAGTTGTTTCTTAAAAAAGTGGTTGAATGGGGCGGGATATTTAAGTTTGAATAAACTTGAAAGTTGAATAAACTCTAATAAATATCTTTGATTATGGTTACAATCTTATTCTTTGGTTAGAATAAGTCTAACCAAAGTACACGTAACGATCCATTGTCATTGTATGAACCAAGGTTACAATTTTTATATAGAAAATACAGATATTATCGTGGACGTCAAGACATAACAAAGACCCGGGACAATTAATTAATCCCTTCCATAGGTGGTAAAAGAAGCCGGAAATGTATAACTTCCGTATTTTTACTTTGACACTTTTCACTAACCCTACTTAGGCAAAATACATATTCAGCCAGATAGATATTTTTCAAGCCAAGTATGAATAAGAGTATAAGACTATTGTTGACGCGCAATATTTTTGACTTGTTACTGAATGACAGAGATGTTCATAGAAAAGGCTGTTAATTAGTAACTAAACAGCCATTTTCATCTAATTTTATAAGGTATAGTTACAACGTGGGATCAGGGACGGCCCAACAGTTTTTGAGCTCCCATGTGAAAACCATCAGCAGCCGCCCCAGCGCTGCCCCCTCCATCCTTGGCCTAATGCTAACCCGGCCCTTGCATATCAAAAATGTGTAGCCTGTAAGTTTAATGTACTACGAAGCTTAACTTGACCATGGTTTCCTAAGCGATCAATTTGACTGGGACGGTGGCGTCGTCCTGTAATCTAACTACCTGGAGGTCACGAATTGTGGACAGTTTTGAGCGATGGTCGGTAGGTGTAGTGCTCTCTTGTGTAACGTCCGCGCGATTGAATACTAAGTTAATCCGCAAAGACCATGCTCATAATTAGACCAGTTCGTAATTCAGATGCAATGTTTCGGACTCCACGTTAAACCATAGATGAACGGATAGTAAAGTAGATAGTGCACGCCCATGTTAAGGATGAAGATGGTACATCGTACCGCCAATTGAGGTAGTAGGTACTGCCATCCTCAGATAGCGCTAGTGTCGCAAATGCCACTAATGACAAAGAATTAAACTTAAAGATTTTATCGTCTTCACTAAGTCCCATTAGGCGCCTCCTCTCCTTATAATCCGTTCCTCTCTGATGGAACGCTCTACCTTCGATTCATGAGGCCGACACGCTACTAAGGTACAACGCCGTTTAAGAGTCTGCATCAGTGGTAGCCATCTTGGATTTTAGTCCCTTAAGAGCAATGTTAAATTCTGGCACCTATATCTCCTTGACCTATTGTCATAAATTAACGGAAGAGGTGTCAAATTAAAGGTATTACAGTCCTCCAGGGCACCACCTGCTTACAGAAATTCTTATTTTCGCTCTCAATAAAAAAATAATAATGATTAATATTCCTATGATAATATATGTAAAATATTCCTGTTTTTTCCTGTATTTTTGTTTTTATATCAAGTTAAATTTTTGAACATATTGAAAAGGTGCCCTTGAGCCACATCTCATCTATGTTACTTCCAAAGTTTTACATTGATACTTTGGTAATTTACACACGCCAAAGTCAAGGTATGTTCCGCCAGAATTTAACATTGCCCTTTCGGGACTAAAATTCAAGATGCCTACCCTTGATGCAGACTCTAAAGGTCTTAAGGCCAACCTCAATTGTTTTAGCCGATCATTTACTGTTTAATTATCCATACAGTTATTATTAGCCTGAGATCAACGGATTTTGTTAGAAACGGAATGAGGATTGAAAAGCAAACGAGAAATTTAATTTACACCAATTAATTGGTTTGGTACAGTGGCTTCAAGCAATACAATGAATGCGTTTTCTATCAAAACACGGAAACTTTTGGAAATACTTTTTTCTGCTTTTATCTCGCACAGTTATTTTATCCTTTAGTTTTCACAAGTTGTTTAGTAATTTGATAGATTTTCATTTATACATAACATGAATATTTATGCAAAACCTCTATTCACATATTGTTCACCACCATTAGCCTGAGATCAACTGATTTTGTTAGAAACGGAATGAGGATTGAAAAGCAAAAGATAAATTTAATTTACACCAATTAATTGGTTTGTTACAGTGGCTTCAAGCAATACAATGAATACGTTTTCTATCAAAACACGAAAGATTTTGGAAATACCTTTTTCTGCTATTATTTCGCACAGTTATTTTATCTTTTAGTTTTCACAAGTTGTTTAGTAATTTGATAGATTTTAATTTATACATAAAATAAATATTTATGCAAAACCTCTATTTACATCCATCTTCTGTTCACCACCATCTTCAATCAACAACGACTGTCTAACGGTTACAAACAACGAATGATGTTTTATTTATATTGTTTACATTTGATTCTCCATAGAGCGTAATGTTAAATTTTTACTTTCTCCCCTTATACGTAGTATATGGAAAATACCCCCGTCGCAGCAGACCTGCGTACTCAGCGAATTTCCAAATCAATAAACATAATAATAATAATATATGACTAGTTTGATCATTATCTGTCAATAAATATGAGTATTATTTGCCTACTCTCCATAGATTAACATGGGAAAGAGTATGCAGGTTTGCTGCTGTGAGGAACGCTGAAAGTAGGTGTTTCTGGCGAAAACAATTAATTTTTTCAGCATTTATATCAACTTTCATCAACATCTGTCCATAAATAAAGGAGTTTGCCTATTCACTATATGATTAATATGGGAAAAGAGTATGCAGGTTTGCTGCCATGATAAACACATAAACTATGATTTTTAAGCATAAATGGATAGACCTCAACCACATGAAGCTAAATATCAAGTTTTATCCAAAAATATTGATTAATATGGGAAATATTAATTTTTCCCTATCCTCCATAAGACTAACATTGGAGCCCCACAATACAACATACTGTGTTTAGATTTTTTAATATCTCGGTAACCGTTGGAGATAGAGAAAAACCTGAGTTCATTTCACATATTTGTGTAAAATCACACAATTCCACAAACCCATTTTACACAAATATGTGAAATGAACATGTAAAGATGTAAAACTTGTGTGAAACTTGACACAAACGTTTTCACATCTTCAAGTGAAACTAGTTACTTAATTTTATAAAGTGTTTGTGTTGGAGGTGTTAAGAAATTACTATCTTTTATGAAGCCTTTCTATGTCATCAATCTGAATCAGTTCTAACTATAACAAAAACTTAACGACTAAATTGAATATCAACTTGATGATGTCAATTGTTCAAACACACAGTACAGGTAAAGCACATGGCACCAGTGAAATGTATGTAAATATAGTTTTTTGCAGTTCTTCTTTAACACACACAGTCTAGGTGAAGCACATTATACTGTTGAATTTAATGTAAATATGATACTTGACAGTTCTCCTATAACCAGTAACCAGTACATATATCTTCTCTAGTAAAAGTCTTATATGAATTCATTTTGTCTTGTATAATAGTACAGCATCTTACTGCTTCTTCAACTCACATTCGATATGGTTACTAGAGAAGACACACAGAACAGGTACACATTAAATAAATGACACCAGTGAATATAGTATTTTACAGTTCTCTTATAATTCGCCTACAACATTCAGTAGAGAAGACAGGGGTATAAGTAAACACGAAACAAAAAAACACCAGTGAATTAAATGTAATTGAGACAGTTGTAGGATGGATTATTTACATTTGATATCAGTATTCTAATAACCCTGGGACTTGTTGAGAGTTCACATCTTAACAATAGGCTATTGTAAGTTTGATAACAAAAACTATAAAGCACACAAAGAAATACGTTAGTGTACAATCAATTGATAATGTGTAAAAATCTTTTTTAATTGCACCCCACTTGTCTTGTAGAATAGTACAGCATTATGCAGCAGTTATTCTTTAACTCATATATGAGTTAAAGAATGATATGAGTTGAAGTAACCATATCGAATATATTTGATATGGTTACTAGAGACGTCACACAGTACAGGTACACATTAAATAAGTGACACCAGTGAACTGAATGTAAATATAGTATTTTACAGTCACATTCGACATGGTTACTAGAAAAGACAGGCAATACAGGTAGAGCACATTACACTGGTGAATTTAATGTAAATATGATACTTGACAGTTCTCCTTTAACTCAAATTTGACTAAAACGAAAGACACTAGCTGATTGAATTTAGATATCGTAAATACGATATCTAAATTCAGTTACAGTAATTACAGTTAATTGATGCAGTTGTAGAATGGATTATTTACATTTGATATCAGTCTTCTAATAACCCTGGGACTTGATGGGAGTCCACATCTTAACACTAGGCTATTGTATGTTTGATAACAAAAACTATAAAGCACACAAAGAAATAAGTTAGTGTACAATCTTTTTAATTAGACTCGACATTTTGTCAGCAGTTCTTCTTTAACTCACATTCACATTGGGTTTGTGAAGACACAGAGTATGACAACATTTTATGATTGACTGTAGTAGACACAGTTCTAGTGAATATAGTATTTTACAGTTCTCCTATAATTCACGTACAACATGGTTCTGTTGTAGGACATTTTGATTTCAGTCTTCTGATAAGCCTAGGACTTGATGAGAGCCCACATCTTAACACTACGTTAATGTAAGTTTGATGACAAAAACTGTAAAGCACCCCAAAATAAGTTAGTGCACAATCAACTAATAATGTGAATTATGTGTAAAATGTCTTATATGAATTAAATTTTATCTTGTAGTATAGTACAATATCTTACATAAAAGCCTCAACTATTTAACTATTTATTTATAGGTAAGAGTGCAACGGAGTACACGATTGCTAGAAATGTTAGGGAGATAGATAATCGATTTACTTGTGGTGATGATATTGAACTTTACTCTTTTAGTTGTAATTATGACATGTTACAATACAAACTAAATTTTAATATCTAAACTAAACTAAATTTTAAGTTGATGTGTTGTGAATTTGATCCAGGATCTGTTGCACTCCTATTTTTTGTAAGTATCGAACAACTATAGGTCGGATGAAGGAGTTAAAATTAAACACCATAATAAAACATGTCTTACCTCGTGTTTTCCAACAACTGACTCAAACTTGGTCTATAAACTGCTGAATTCGACATTATATTTTTTTTAAACAAGACGATTTTAAATGCATTAATTCAGGTAACTAAATATAAATAATGACAGTACAATTTTGTATAGTGTCATTGGTAAAATATCGAAATTTGTCACTTTATAGTTCATAGCTAAACGAAATAATTTTATCAATTAATACTTAAGCAATTTAAAAAACGTGTTTGGGGCACAGACGAGTCAAAGAATAAAGAACCTGACTACAACATCAACAATTTTATTCACTTTATTGTTGTATGTTTTAGTTAGGCTAAATATAACCGGCTAAATATAACCGAAAAACATATACAAGTACAAGAGTGAGGAACTCGAGTGCATGTCGCATGTGCATGTAGATACTTTTTCTATGATAAAAATGTTCAAACTGGAATTTTTTAAAACCTCATGAAAGAGTTAAATATTAATCACTATCACACCCTTTCTACTAGTAAAACTGCAATTGTAGAATCATTGGTTATTTCATGAATTGTCTGCTTCTAAAGTTGATTGAAAAGTGTATAAGGACAATAGGTATGAAATCAAATACTGTCAAAGGCTATGTATATAGGAGGTTGAGTCAATTGTATGAAAATACCCCCGTCGCAGCAGATCTGCGTACTCAGCGAATTTCCAAATCAATAATTTAATAATAATAAAATATGACGAGTTTTATAAAAATCTGTCCATAAACATGAGAAATTTTTGCCTATTTTCCATAAGATTAACATGGAAAAGAGTGTGCAGGTTAGCTGCTGTGAGGAACACTGAAAGTAGTCATTTCTACCATAAATAATTTTTATTTTAACCAATTATACCAAGTTTCATCAACATCTGTCCATAAATAAAGGAGTTTGCCTATTCCCTATATGATTAATATGGGAAAAGAGTATGCAGGTTTGCTGCCATGATAAACACATAAACTATGATTTTTAAGCATAAAAGGATAGATCTCAACCACATGAAGCTAAATATCAAGTTTCATCAAAAAATATTGATTAATATGGGAAATATTAATTTTTCCCTATCCTCCATAAGATTAACATTGGAGCCCCACAATACAACGTACTGTGTTTAGATTTTTTCATATCTCGGTACCCGTTGGAGATAGAGAAAAACTTTAAGGAACTTAATTGTGTAGTTTTTTAAGCTGATTCCAATAGTGAAATATAAATTTAGAAATTTAATACAAAACCAAATACAAAACCCCCCCAAACTATCCGTTCCCATTGACCGATATGTCTGGTTTACGAACTTGTCCGAGAATTTGTAGGAATACACGTCTCTACCAAATTTGGTCTCGATCGGACCATTTTTACGAGAGTTATTGTGTTCACAGATACATATATATATATACATATATACATATATATACATATATACATATATATACAGTATATATAAATTTTAACGACTATTGTTTTTGGTCTCTAGGCACCTAAAGAAGAAAAAATAACATGGTCCCGGGCTTAAGTCTTACCATGAGACCTACGGTAATAGCTTCTTCCCTATGGGAAATTCGCTAATAAACCTGAAAACCCACAAAACTTAAATTGGGAGTTGGAGGATATAGACATGTGTTTAGAAGAATGTATACACCCAATTGAACAGGTGTAAACGATTAAACAGAAAAAAGAGTTGTGTGTTAATTGGTAAGGATTTATAAGTAGGTCATGGATTAATGCTAGTGATGTGTTGAGATAAATGAACACTATAGCAAAAATTAATAATTGTGCTAGTTGTAGGTGTTGATGATGCTGTAAGTCTTGTGGTAGCGCGTTACATGGTACAGTATATTTAAGAATAGAAAATTGCCGATATCTCGGAAACTAAGAACTTTTTGATATCAACACCTTCTAATTATGTCCGATCTCACCAAGGCGCATCGATTGGCACACTTTTTTCTGAAAAATATTCAGCCAAAATTATTGTGCAAAAAACCTGGCCGTTTTATAACAATGGGATTTGGCATATTGTGGGTCTATGTTATGACGACAGTGAACAAATGAAATATGAAACACTTATTACAAGGACAGGGGCTCTAGAGACATAAATGATACCATGTAATTTTCAAGTTAGAAAATTTTCGATATCTCGGAAACTAAGAATCTTTTGACATCAACACTTCCTAATAATGTCCGATCTCACCAAGGCGCATGGATTGGCACATTTTTTCTGAAAAATAGTAAGCCAAAATTATTTTGCAAAAAACCTGGCCGTTTTATAACAGTATGACTAGGCGCTAGATCTCGTGCATATGGTTTTATTTTTAATGAAAATGATGTTGTATAGCATCATACAGTAGATTGGATATGATTAAAGGCGGAAATTTTACAAATTGTTTGCTCTTGTAGTGTGTGTCAGTATTATGTACCGCATCGACTTTCGGACCCTGTAAGGTGTGTTTTTGTGAAATATTTGCTTATTTTTCATGAAAATAATGTTGTATAGTATCAGACAGTAGATTGGATATAAATAAAGGTGGGATTTTTACAAATTGTTCAATCGTGTAGTGTGTGTCAGTGTTATGAACCGCTGCGCGGGAGTCTAGGATTCCGGACCCTGTAAGATGCGTGCTTTGTGAAATATTTGTTTATTTTTAATGAAAATGATGTTGTATAGCGTCATACAGTCGATTGGTAATGAATTAAGGCGGGATTATACGGATCAAAATGAGATGTGCAAAAATTAATCCCCATAAGAATAACATGGGAAAAACGTGTCGATTCGGGCTTATAACCGGCCTATTGCCACTACTTATATATAAAAATTTTAACGACTATTGTTTTTGGACTCTGGGCACCTAAAGAAGAAAAAATAACATGGTCCCGGGCTTAAGTCTCGCACACACACACACACACACACACACACACACACACACACACACACACACACACACACACACACACACACACACACACACACACACACACACACACACACACACACACTTACACACGCACACACACGCACACGCACACGCACACACACACACACACGCACACTCACACACACGCACGCACGCGCGCACGCACGCGCGCGCGCACTCACACACGATTTTCACGACTATTGTTTTTGACCCCCCTATTGTATATACTTAGGACAAATAGGTAAGATTATAGACATGTCTAAAGCAAATGTTTTCAGTTCATCTAAACAGCTGTTCTAATTCGTTATATTAAAAATGTTAATACAATAGCTCTGGGAGTTTCTATGGAAACCTGTTATATTCCATCTTATATATATATTCTAGCAGTAAGCCCGTCCTTTGAACGGGTTGTAGAATTCAGTTTAATGAAGAAAGATAATACCAAAATGTAAACCCGAAATCCTAATCAAATCAATACAAAGAAAATAAATCGATACCCAGTTTTATTATTTAGCATTACTTTAATTAAATAGATTAGAACATTTATACAATTATTAATAATTAGTTATACGTTCAAATAACGTTTGAATATAGTATGATTTCGAAATGGGTTTAAAATCAATGACCAATATAAACTAACTAATATTGATATGACAGCTGATCAAACTACAAAGACAGCTGGTTATTATCAGTAGGTGTTATTCATTGAAAACTGAATCAAAATGCGAGCAATATCGCGTAAAAGTGGGTTTTTAAATGCTTCTTTATTCACTTTTCAAGAGGCGGCGACGATTTCAAGCATTTATTAACTTTCTCTGGATTGTAGAGAATACATGTAATAAGTTTCATTGTAACCAGTTATCCCATTTTTTTCGGAGAATACGGCGTAAAATGCCTCCTGGAGCGTCATAGACAAAAATTGAGATAAGACCGGTTTCGGCTTCTCTAACGAACGAAAAGTAAAAATAACTAAAAAATGAATAATTCTGAGTAATTTACAGACAAAACTCTATAAAATAAGAAAACTAACATGGTCCACTGCTTGGGTCTTGCCATGACACCTACGGTAATAGCTTCTTCCCTATGGAAAATGTGCTGAAATTGAGAACAAAACTAGTTTTTTGACCAACCCCCTTAAGTGAAAAAGTATGTGTCAGTCCATTAATACAGTTTATTTACATATATTATGTTTATTACTAAAATCATTCTTAGTTCATCTTAAATTTACCTACTTATTCTGTTTATATTTATATATTGTAATTAATAATAAATTGTGATTTTGATGATTCAGCAGTGGGAAACTGGCGTTCGACTGTGGCCGGTGTAGTACGCGGGTGAAGTCCGAAGGCGGTCAGGGGCATGGCATGGAATGGCATGAAAGCTCTTAGTGCGCGACGCGCTTTGCTTCCCATCGGTTAATGGGCTTTTAAATTAACAGTCATGTCTAAGGAACATGTCAGTCAGTGGTGTAGTGGAGCCGGAGCGGTCCGGAGCGCCGCTCCGGCACAGCTTTTAGAGCCGGAGCGGCGCTCCGGCACAGTTCGTACAGCCGAAACTCAGATTTTTATACTTGTACTTTGCCTTTTTAGAGAGAGTGGTAGGTAAGCGAGTCGCTCGCATCATTTCGTTATCAACACGCAATATCGATGCAATTTTAGGCGTTTTAAATTAACCCTAACCTAACGACATCGTAACACCAGAATCAGACACTAGGTCTTACCATAGATGAACGGATAATATATAATCCGTTCCTCTCTGGTCTTACTTTAAGACCATACATCTTTTTATAGTATCTAGTTTTTTAATTCGAAAATACAGTACATTTATTTTTACAACAAACTTGAGGCTCATTAAGAACCATAAAGTGAGATTATTTGTATTTTCAGACTTCAACCATTTAAATCCTATTCATTTTAATCTCCATCTAAGATATTTATTTCAACACACCCTCTTTCTACAGAACAGCCTTTAATTTCAATGGCTATAAAATAAAATTTGAGGATTTTCCTTCGTATTATGTAGTGGGTAACTCATCTACAAATATGTTCTTCTTCCTTGACCTGCACTCGCCAGTTTGGGTTGAAAAAGAAAGCGAACCCTTACTAAAAAGGGACTGTTTGCCTTCGACTGCAATACTTTGCATGAATACAACAGATACCCCAGGAGCATCACTAGTCGCTTTAGCAAAATTAAACTTCGGTTTATGTATTTTTTTTTAACAGATAAATTCATTGTACACAATTCTACGCGTTTAACCACGCAATGGCCTTCCTGAGGAACTTGCAGACTTTGACTACCCATTACCCCCCCCCCAAAGAGTAATGGCTTTCCTGGGAAGGACCGCTCCGGCACAGCTTTTTTTAGTACTACACCACTGATGTCAGTCTTATTCAGTAACAAGACTACACGATCGCACCACAATCATCAAATTTCTAGTTCATACTTCGCTTAAAATATCTGCCTTTGCATGTCGCCATTTCAAAAGGAAATCTATTCTCATCTCATCAATCACTTTATATATATATACTTATATATATACTTATATATCCTTTATATATATATATTTATTTATTCATACTAAAATTAGTAGACAAACATTACATAGTAGCTTTGCGTATAGACGTTCATATGCAGTCGTCCATTTGTATGGTCTGCGTATATATATATATATATTTATTTATACTCTATGACTTTTTAGACATTCAGCGTCCTTAATACCATATTGTGGTATTTTCTTGATGACTTGAAATGTTAAGATAGTCGTCTGCGTTGTATTCAATTTTAGGTTATCAGGTTCATTAAAATATAATTCAAGTAAATGATTTAGTTTGCTTATTATTTATTCGATAAAAGTAATGGATATTCAACCAATATAATTATTTCAAAAAATCATTAATTTTGTAGAAATGATATAAACCAGAACCATTGCCTAGGCCTATTAAAATGTTGGAGGGATTAGTTGCTTGGGTTTTGAACAACTACTTGGGGAAATATGTAGAGAATCTTAACACTGATCAGCTTAGCATAGCTCTTCTGCAAGGTGAGTTTCAATGTCCTTAAACTATTTCACTATAATAACAATTATGTAAAGAATAAATTGAAACTCAACTGTGTTGGTGTTGGTTGGATTCACATTCACTTTGAAAGGATCTAGTTCATTTGATTTCAATAGTTTATACTCTCAGCCTGATTTGAAATCCAGAACTTTAACCTATAATTCCCCTTAAACTGTAATATTATTTTAGCATTAAGTAAAGCTTGTAAATCTATAAAGATGAATATTTTTGCTGAAAGTTTATCGCCCTCCTTTCAATTTCTATCTGGCAATCACAAGTTGTTGATTCTTGGAACAAGGGTGTCATTCCGTCCTCGGTCATTGACAATGATTATTAGCGAATTTCCCATACGGAAGAAGCTATTACCGTAGGTCTCATGGCGAGACTTAAGCCTGGGACCATGTTATTTTTTTTCCTTAGGTGGCCAGAGACTAAAAACAATAGCCATTATAATTTATATATATATATGTGTGTGTGTGTGTGTGTGTGTGTGTGTGTGTGTGTGTGTGTGTGTCTGTCTGTCTGTGAACACAATAACTCTCGTAAAAATGGTCCGATAGACACTAAATTTGGTAGAGACGTGTATTCCTATATTTGCTTGGACGAGTTTGTAAACCAGACTTATCGGGCAATCGGAACGGGTAGTTTAGGGGGTTTTGTACTCAAAAATTGGGTTTTTTTGCGTTTTTTATACATGTAATTCAAAAAGTTTTAAAGAAGTAATTAAAATTTTATCTTTAACCATTGAAATCAGCTTAAAAAACTACACAATTTATTTCTTTTTTTACTTTTAGGGAATTTCCCATAGGGAAGAAGCTATTACCATAGGTCTCATGGCAAGAGTTAAGCCCGGGACCATGTTATTTTTTCTTCTTTAGGTCCCCAGAGACCAAAAACAATAATCGTTAAAATTGTTATGCATTATATATATATATCTCGTAAAAATGGTCCGATCGAGACCAAAATTGGTAGAGACGTGTATTCCTAAAATTGCTCGGACGAGTTCGTAATCCAGACATATTGGTCAATGGGAATGGGTAGTATGGGGGGGGGGTTTGTATCCCAAAATTGAGTTTTTTTCGTTTTTCATATGTAATTTAAAAAGTTTTTAGATTTTATCTTTCACCATTAAAATCAGCATAAAAAACTACACGATTAAGTATCTTAAAGTTTTTCTCTATCTCAAACGGTTACCGAGATATAAACAAATCTAAACAGAGTACGTTGTATTTTGAGGCTCCAATCCAATACTATAATACGAGCAAGGTTTGTATATATATTTGCACACGGATCTCGAAAACGGCACCGAGGATTTTCTTTAAATTTTGGAAATAACTAATTTCCGAGTAGAAAATAAGTTCTAGATATGTCTAATGTCCAGGAAAATTCGTGTTTTCTTGTAATATTAAGTTTAAAATCTAAAAATTTAACATTACGCTTATGGAGAATCAAATGTAAACAATGCAAACCTAAACAGCTGTTTATAAACGTTTGACAGTTCTTGATTGAAGACGGCAAAGAACAATATGTGAATAGAGGTTTTTCATAAATATTTATTTATGTATGTAATAAATGTAAAATTATCAGGTTACTAAACAATTTGTAAAAACTTAAGGGTAACATAACTGTGCGAAATAAAAGCAGAAAAAAGTATTTCCAAAATCGTGTTTTGATAGAAAACGTATTCGTTGTATTGCTTGAAGCCACTGTAAAAAACCAAATAATTAATTGGTGTAATAAATTTATCTTTTGCTTTTAATCTCATTCCGTTTCTAACAAAATCAGTTGATCACAGGATAATAAAACAAACAGTATGGACATAACAGTATAGATTAGCTAAAACAATTGAGGTTGGCCAAAACTCTAAACTACGACGCGAAATCGGCTGACGCCGTAGCTTAAGCGCTTAGATCTCACGTATGCATGATCGATAGATATATAATGTTCAGTATTTATGCCATATTAATTAAGGGGTATTAAAACGGTTTTATTTAAACCACATAAATGTGTTCATTGAGCAGTAAATTTGTTTTAATTTTGCTAATTAACTTGTGAAATACATGTCTTATTCTATCCGAGCAAAGCTCGGGCACCAGGTACTGTTAATCTTATGGAGGATAAGGAAAAATTAATTTTTCACTTATTAACCAATATTTTTGGATACAACTTTACATATAGCTTTATGTGTTTGGGGTTGGGACCCATACGTTTATGCTAAAAAATCACAGCTTATGTGTTTATGTGCTTATGTGTGACTGGGACGGTGGCGACGTCCTGTAATCCAGCTACTTGGAGGTCACGAATTGTGGATAGTTGTGAGAGACGGTAGGTATTTTCTCTTGTGTATTAACGTGCACTATTAATACTGGTTTTTAAAAAGACCACATAAATGTATTCAGTGGTTATTCCACGTTATTGTTAATAGTGATCGGCTGTTCTATTAATTAAAGTCCTGTCACCAGGTACTGTTAGCCTTTAGAGTAAAAAATTAATTTTTCACTTATTAACCAATATTTTTGGATACAACTTTACATATAGCTTTATGTGTTTGGGGTTGGGACCCATACGTTTATGCTAAAAAATCACAGCTTATGTGTTTATCATGGTAACAAACCTGCATACTCTTTTCCCATGTTAATCATATGGAGAATAGCCAAACTCCTTTATTTATGGACAGATGTTGATGAAAGTAGGTATAAATGTTAAAAAAAATTTTTTGGATGATATAAATGCCTTCTCACAGTGTTCCTCATAGCAGCAAACCTGCTCACTCCTAAGGAGAATAGGCAGAATAGGGAGAATAGGAGGTCGATTCTCATGTTTATCGACAGATTTTTACCAAACCTGTCATATATTATTATTATTATATTATTGATTTGGAAATTCGCTGAGTACGCAGGTCTGCTGTGACGGGGGTATTTTTAGCAAATTTCCCATAGGGAAGAAGCTATTACCGTAGGTCTCATGGTAAAACTTAAGCCCGGGACCATGTTCTTTTTTCGTCTTTAGGTGCCCAGAGTCCAAAAACAATAGTCGTTAAAATTTATATATATATATATATATATATATATATATATATATGTGTGTGTGTGTGTGTGTGTGTGTGTGTCTGTTAGCACGATAACTCTCGTGAAAATGGTCCGAGTGAGACCAAATTTGGTAGAGACGTGTATTCCTACAAATGCTCGGACGAGTTTGTAAACCAGACATATCGGTCAATGGGAACGAGTAGTTTGGGGGGGTTTTGTACCCCAAAATCATGTAATTTTTAAAAATTTCTAATTTTATATTTCACCATTATCAGCTTAAAAAACTACATATTTAAGTTTCTTAAAGTTTTTCTCTATCTCCTACGGTTACCGAGATATTAAAAAATCTAAACACAGTACGTTGTATTGTGTGGCTCCAATGTTAATCTTATGGAGGATGGGGAAAAATTAATATTTCCCATATTAATCAATATTTTTTGATAAAACTTGATATTTAGCCTCATGTGGTTGAGATCTATCAATTTATGCTTAAAAATCATAGTTTATGTGTTTATCATGGCAGCAAACCTGCATACTCTTTTCCCATATTAATCATATAGGGAATAGGCAAACTCCTTTATTTATGGACAGATGTTGATGAAAGTTGGTATGAATGTTAAGATAAAAATCATTCATGGTAGAAATGACTTCTTTCAGTGTTCCTCATAGCAGCTAACCTGCACAGTCTTTCCTATGTTATGTTATCCTATGTTATCTTATGGAGAATAGGCAAATAATTCTCATGTTTATGGACAGATTTTTTTTTAAACTTGTCATATATTATTTTTATATTATTGATTTGGAAATTTGCTGAGTACGCAGGTCTGCTGCAACGGGGGTATTTTTTAAAAACGTTTCAGCCTCTGGTAATATGATTTAACCCTGCGAGTGGTGAAAGACGCAGCAACGTCTATTTATTGCGATGATATTCAGCGACGCACATAGTAGGTACTATGCTGCCATCTATGAGCTAATATTGGCATTAACTGGTGGAGTTTGATGTTTTGTCGCTTTTATATGCCTAGAGTATGCTTTTTACTGCCAAAAGTGTTTTCTAAGATGGTGATATTTTGGTTACACCAAAGTTCAATATTCTCAATTCGCTAAAGTTTGGCTTGTAAATGTGTGTTAAATTAGTGGGCCCACCTTAAATAAACCAGCTTGGGTGGAGGTAGATGGTGCATTTGTATGCTTGGTAAGTTGGGATTGTTGTGGATACCTGTTTTGCTTTTTTAACGTTATGTTTAAAGGAGAGGGACACATTTTGTATTTTTTAAGTACTAATTAGTTTAAGAAGAAGCTGTATGGATGATGCTAAATAAAAAATATATAAAATATATGTAAGTTTAAAAAGCTCCACCACTTGGAGGGTTAAATTTAATCGTGGTTTAACAGCTGTATACCTTGTACATCAGCAAGAAATATTCCTAAAGAATATCCAAAGTATATATTATAAAAATTAAAAGGTTCTCAAGATATGTAGATATGTCAAGTGCATTTGGTTTGACATTGCCATTAGGTGCAGTAGAGCTTGAAAACCTTCCCCTGCGAAAGGATGCACTGCGCCATATTGGACTGCCAATTGAAGTTAGAGCAGGATTCATTGGTAAAATTCGCCTTAAGGTTCCTGTTAGTCAGATAAGGAGTGCTCCATGGGAAATAAGCATTGACCAGTTATATCTTGTGACCGGGCCTGTGAGGTTATCTGAAGTAAGTAAATGAAATATTAAATTTGACTTTTAATTTGTAAACATCCGGCCTTTTACCTCATTTATACATTACTAGCTTTGCTCGCTGGGCGCTCTGCCCTCAGACCCCCATGGTTGTTGTCGGCAGTCCTTAGTAATTAGAATATAGTTAATGGCGGTGTAGGGAATATGAATGTGAAATTTCTTACCATTATTAACTAAAATAATGTAAGACAGTAGCAAAATGTGCAATGAGAAGTCACAGTTAAAAATGTAAAATGTTTAGTCACTCGCATAACCTTAAAACCAAAATGTAAACAAAATAAAAACATAAATAAATACAAGTGCTTCAATCTGTCGAGTATATCTTCAACTAACAGATATAGTAAATCAATCAGCTGTTGAAAAAAATAGTTGTAATGTAAATAAAGTTCTGGTTCCATAGCATGGGATTCTTTTTGGGCTTTACGAAGAAACCCAATTGAGCTACAACAAAATTGATGATTTATAAACCTTCTTCATGAAAATTTATCTATGTGTACTATTTTTCACGGCACATCGTCCAACGGTGTCCGAGTGCATTACTATTTTCAAACATAAAAATATATATCTATAAAAGAGGATGTTTGTATATTTATATATTTGTTTGTTTGAAGTTTATGCTCTCGGACACTGTTGGACTATTACCCGTGAAAAATGGTACACATAGATAAAATTTCATGGAGAAGGTATGTGGATCATCAATTTTGATATAGCTCAATTGGGTTTCACCCTAGAAGCCAAAAAAGGATCGCATACTGTGGTACCCGGGGGCATGAGGGCGAAGCCCCCAGCTAGCAAAGCTAGTACATATATATACATACAGTCATATACCAACATCCTCTTTTATACATACATATAGGTTCTTTATTCATCTGTTCTATTATTCTAAACCCATAGATATTAATAAACCCTATCAGTAACTCTTTAATCTAACTAATCCCCTGTAATCTTACTAACTAACCACTTATATCATAACTTAAACTTATTTATTGTTATTGCAATCATTGGGACTTAATAGAAGTATTTTTATATATGACTAAAATACTCAATGAATAATACTATAAATACTATTATTTTGATACACATGTATGCTTGTTGTATGTATGTTCTAACATTCTAAGTTTCCTATAAGGACCTGTTTTCCAAAACCACGACATTCTACAAGTTGAAATATATAAAGTGAGGTAGGAGGTGACTGTGTTGTAGCTGACACAAGTGTATTATTAATCACATGTGTAAAATGCGGTTCTGGTGTGCCACAACAGAGTTGGCACACAGAACTCCACACTGACATTGTGCGACGTTTCAATATGACTTACTTATTATCCAACATACAAGGTCTATTAATTATAAATTTAAAAATTACTTTCATGTAAAATGACACAAAAGAAAAATCTTCCACCATCACTATTTTAGCATTAATGAGTTAACCTAATAAATGTTTGGTCAGTGATAAATAACAAGTCTTTTAAATTACAAGGGGGTGTCGGACTACCAAAAATGTCGGAATACTGAAGGTTAGTTTATTTTTACTGAATTTGTCCATATAAGATAAGAAAATTTTTTGTTGACTTATTATTTTATTTACTTTTCTATATCAAAGGGGTAGAATAATCAATTCAGGCATGATGTCTATATACAAAAATGAATGTAAGTATGTATATAGGGTATGTCCTTTATGCGTTGCCAAACTACTCATCCGATATGTGTCCGGGAAGGTTTTAGTGAAAAAAATGTTTGAAAACTCCATCAGTTTCTATTTTATGGCATTTTAAATTTCTAATGTTAATCTTATGGGGGATAACTTTGTTTACAAGTTTTCTACAATCAAAACATTTGATTTCTTAAGCTACAGCTGTTCCATTAGCAATATGCTTTACTATGCAATGTCATCTGAATCATTCATTAATGTAAAACTATGAAGTAAATATGTGGTGTACAAAATGAACAGCTTTATTTGCTACGTTAATATGTTACGGTTTTTGGGAATTATGTATTTATATTTTTCATTTTTAGTCTGGTTAAAAGTCACGTGTTTATATGTTGGCGAAATAAAAAATAATTACAATGTTTATACATATTATGTTTATTATAATAACCATCTGATATATATCTAAATCTTCCTCAATGAAGCCATAATGCTATTCGACTTTATAACAGGGGCAATCTCAAAGGTAATATGTATTTACTATTAGGTGTTACGAAGTTCGCCGGGTCAGCTAGTCTCTATGTAAAAATGAATGTATGTCCTTTATGCGTTGTCATGTATATGAAACCATTGTACTGTATATAAAATATTACCAAAATCCGTACTTCGGAGCTTTAAAAAGTTGGCTTTGTTTCCATGTATAAAGTACGTTGTTATCATTGTTTTTGTCCAAAATTGTTTGTATTATATTTTTATAAATTTTAAATAAGTGTACCCAATATTTGTGTTTTTTATTTTTTATTATGCCTCAAATATATGCATACCCAAGTATGTACCCAATCGGGTACATACTTCCTAAGGGTTTTCTGCTAGGGGCGGAAACACATTTGAGTTATATTTAGTGTGACCTTGTTGGTCATCAATAGCATTAGAACACAGCGAGTGTACCTGGTCGGGCGCACCGCACGCTTTAGTAATGTACTGAGTGTATGGTGGCGTCATCCTGTAATCCAGCTACTTGGAGGTCACAAATTGTGGATAGTTATGAGCGATGGTTGGTGGGTGTGGTTCCTTGTGTGGATTAACGGCCGCACTATTGACTACTACGTTAATCCGCAAAGGCCATCCTCACAATTAGACCAGTTCATAATTCAGAGGTCGTGGTTCGGATTCCACGTTAAACTGTAGGTCCCTTAGTTGCCATTGGCTGTTGGGATATTAATTAACAGTCCTGTCTACGGAACGTGTCAGCCTTAGTCAGTAACAAGACTACAAGATCGCGCCACAATCATCCTACACTCATTCCTAATTCATACTTGGCTTAAAATACCTACCTGGGTAGGTCGCCATTTCAGTTAAAAGTATAAAGTATAAGTACCCCATCAGATACACTGCTGCAGTAGTGTACCCGATCGGGTGCACTACGTCACGAACGTTTTAAATGACCTCAAAACAGAAGTGATGTCTGAAGTGATGATCAATGTTTATCAGTAATTACTTTTTTTAATATGCCTTCGATTTTTTTATTACATTTTGGTCCATTGGTTGAATGACAGCAGTTGTGTTTTCTGGCAAAATACAAAACTTCAATAAACCTATTAGTCATCTTAAATCTCACAACCGGTGTTACCAGTAAGAGAACAGTAATGGTACAGTAGTTTTTTTAAAATGGAAAAAGGAAAATGTCTCAAAAAATTTATTGAGTGACCTAGGCTCGTCCTTTATTCATACATAACACTGGTATAGTTTCTAGCTTGGTGAATTTTTAATGCCTGTGGGTTCTACTTTTACCTACAGCTAGCAGTTTCAGTTTGTGATTCCCAGAAGCATTTGAATAAACCATTAAAGTGATTATTTTTTTAAGTTTTCTCCCAGACACTTTTTTCATCATTCATCACAAAAATGTTTACGTGGGAAGTTCCCGAAAATTAAATCCCGTTTCATTGGCATTGTAGATTTGATCTGGCGCAAGGCTTAGTTCAGTTAGTTTTGAGGTGAGATTCTTCATAAAGTTAGGAATTTCTGAATCGTCAGCAGACACAATCACTGAGCATAACGCATACCATGTCACTTTTTCTCAAACCACCTGTTACTGTTGTCTTTTTTTGTGATTTCACAATAAAAAAAAATTTTTTTCTCCCTCAAAAGTCAATCAAAATCAGAGCCTGTCACCTGTTCCTTGGCTTTTTGAACCAAGAATTAAGTGCTTTTTCTACTTGGGAAATTCAGCCAATCTAAGAGTTTTTCTCTTTGAGTTGTCTTCAACAGTTTTCACAAAATATTCAATTTTTCCCTTGATTTCTCAACATGTCACATATGGTCTATCGCTTAATGCAATAAGCTTTTTAAGCTGCTGGAGTTTCACCACAGTCTAAAATCTGAATTGTTTCCCAATTTTAGGAAAGAGTTTATGTTTACGTTTTATTGTGATTTCACTTACACTTGCCTCCTTTTGATACTTGACACTTCACTGAACACTCAATTACTTTCACACAAAGCACTGTACAGTCTCGCTAACAGTGTGAGCAATGTTAGTAGCATTTACTAGTAAAGACAGTGAGCTACTAAAAGGAAGACTTGAGATTCCTGTCACAACACGAAAAGCTGTCAATACAATGTAAATAAATGTCTAAACCGGTGACTCATTCCGCGCGAAATGCGGCTAAATACGTTTTCGGATTACCGAGCGTTTCGGACTATCGCGAGTCAACTGTAAAAGTTAAAAATATCCCAAATATGGGATTTTTTTGAATTTTTTGAGTAATATATCTCACTTGTAGGTGGCCTAATACGTGAAGCCCTTTTCTAACATTACTCCTTCTTACCTTAATTTAAATTAAATTATTTAATTTAAATTTGGGGTGCCAACAAAATTGTCTTGGTCTGTAGTTTTGCTATAGACCTAAGTTTTTGTCATATTTTTTTTTACTAGGCATTACCCTGGCTAAAACTAATTTTACATACATAAAATTAACATCGTGAAAGACTTTGTTTATTAGTAACAAGTGAGCAGGTGTAAATATATTCAGTCAACAAACGCAATATATTTTTCTACTCAACATATATGTTTAAGGGTAACGTGAGTCAATGGATTGAATATTATGTTTAGAATGGGGTTTTGCATTTTTTCAAAGATTGAGATATATGTGATTGAAGATTTTTTTAACAAGTGTTTTAATGATGATAAAAGTAGCTGTTTGTTGAGTTGCAAAAATTATTATCTTCTTTACAATAACATTTGTTCTTTTTCCATTGCATAGAGCTATGTGGGATTGGGTAGTTTATATACGGTGAGTATAAATAGGAATTAACATTCAATATCTAGATTAAGTGGTACTGGTAGTGCATTAAAAAAACTATAATTTGGTTTAACCAGTGGGATGAAGAGGTAGAAGAACAGGCTGCATATGAATATAAACTTAGCCTGCTAGATGCTATAGAGGCAAGATGGCGGGCTGAGACCGATACATCTCCAGAGCACAGCTACTATGCAAGTAGCTACAGTTCCTGGCTAAGTTATGGCACCAGTCTGGCTACAAACATTGTGGAAAATCTCCAGGTACACTTTATTATGTCTGCCATATGATGTTGATATTTATCTCATTATAGCAAAACATTGGTGTAACAAACCACAATATAATGACTTGATTAAAGAAATATTTTTAAATTCCCATAATCTATGAATAACTCACAATGACAATTTTACTTTTGTATTACAAATAAACAATGCTTAAAACATTAATGTTATTTTAACCTATATTGTTTTTACATATTTCACCCTTATATAAGGTATTTAACCTTTGAGGGTATTTGTGAGAGATGGTCGGTGGGTGTAGTGTTCTGTTGTGTGGATTAACATCCGCACTATTGAATACTACGTTAATCCGCAAAGACCATCATCATAATTAGACCAATTCGTAATTCAGAGGCCATTGTTCGGATTCCACGTTAAACTGTAGGTCCCTTTTGGAATTCTTTGGAATTCTTCTTTTGTATCCAATTTTCTTCCTTTTTGTTCGAAATTCAATATAGTCATATTATGTGTCATACTAGTGTAATTGTATACAATGACATATATACATATATATATATATATATATATATATATATATATATATATAACAATTTTAACGACTATTGTTTTTGGTCTCTAGACACCTAAAGAAGAAAAAATAACATGGTCCCGGGCTTAAGTCTTACCATGAGACCTACGGTAATAGCTTCTTCCCTATGGGAAATTCGCTAAAACTGTAGGCTAAATGGAAGTTATAAGGTTGGGGAGCATTTATATAATTGAAATACTTAAAAAATAAACGTAGCACCTTGTAAACGAACAAATTTCTTAATGGAAGCAATCCCAACTGTTTAAATATAGGTACGGCATGTTCTAGTCTAGTCTTTTTTATGATTATTCTTAAGATACACTTTTGTAAAGTAATTGAAGGCTTTAGCGTAGTTAAGTATGTACCTCCCAAACAAGAAAGTGCGTACCCTAACCTGGATCCTACCTATGCGTGGTATAGATTAATTAAAATTTTTCGTTTACCAGCACACATCTGCTCTCTTCTCTGTCTCAACCATGAAGTGCGGAGGTAACCTCCGCTATGCGCCTGATGGAAGATTATTGAACCTCAATGTAACATATTCCCTGATATAACATATTTTTATCAGTCCCTTCAGATTCGTTATACAGTAAACCCTCTGATATCCGGATCTCTCATATCCGGACCCTCCGATATCCGGACGTGATTTTGAAAGAATGCAAAAATTTAAAATTACTCTAGAAGGTTAATATTTGTTAAACCAGTAGACACGAACGATGTTAGTAGGCCGGTTAGTAGCGCGCCGATCGCCGAACACGGGGTTGAAGCCATGTGGACAGCGATAATGTTCAAAAGCGGAATGGGGAAACGATGAGTCACCCTAGTCCTGAGTGCCTGAGTCTCTAGCGCTACTGTCTGTAATCTGTGCTATCTGGTGCAAGGTCACTGACTTACGAAACAATAAACCACCTATCCATTACCACCCCAATAGCCAAAAGCCAACGCATCACGTGTACTGTAGTGACAACACCTGCCGCCGTGGTCAGCGTCGCCTTTGTTTTGCTTCAGTGACCTTGTCTTTCTTGTAACGGTTCGTTTTAGTTTCGGGTAGGAATAAGTTATTATGGCCGGAAAAAGAAAAAGGGTTGTCATTACGATGGAGGAAAAATTGTATTACTCTAGTACTGTACCACTTTGTACTGTATTACGTGATTTTTTGAGTTTTGATATTATTAAAGTGATTTTTTTATTTAATATTTGCATATCCGGATTTTTTTCTATCCGGATCGGCCGTCGCCAAATTAGTCCGGATATGAGAGGGTTTACTGTATTAAGGTTTGACTGTACTAAAATACTGGCCTCAAAATTGACAGGAGGTGTAATATTTGTTTTTTTTATAAATATCAAGCTCAACATGTTCAAGTTCAAAAATGTGTTCATACAGGTTATATCCTAAACAAAACATTGTAGAACGTTGTTTATTATACTGTTTAAAATTTTAATAAAAAAAATTATACTTTTATCAGAACCTTATGTATCCAAAAATTAATCTTAATTCATTTACCACCATAAAAATATTTATACTCAGAAATACATCCAATCTTGATATTACTAAGTACATTTTTAGGCCTACAACGCTTGGATCATCATACAAAATAAACTGTATTGCAAAAAACGTTCATTAATAAGATTCATAAGTCTGCTTGAACTGCACCTGTTTATATATTAAATACAAAATATTAAGACCTATATGTTCTTCTAATCGATTCATACCAAACAATTAATGGATTTTTGAGTTGTGAGCTAGAAATTTTGTTTTAAAATTGTCTAAATTGTTTTATCCTTCAATATGAAACTGATATAAACAATTCAGACGCCATTTCAATACTTAATGTATTTTGAAAATGAAGCACATTTGTATTATTATTATTTGTAATTTAAAAAAGCGCAATTTTAATTTAATTTTTAACCCATTGCTGTCTGGCAGAACAGTCTACGCCTGAGGCCACCTGGGCTGAACGAAAATCGAGCCTCGTTCACTACAACGGCGCGTCACTATTAGCGTGAAAGAATTAACAGTAACTTCATGAATTATATGTTTTGATTTCTTTGCTCTGTTCCTTATACTCTTTAACTGCGTATACAATCACTTTTAGCAAGAAAAAAAATTATTACTGTACTTTTTCACCAGTTCCAAGCTGTAGACTTAGAAACAAGTAGGTATTTTTGTTTTGTCAAATTTTACTTTATTTTCTAAAGATTCCTTTATTTTACTTGGCAGATCTACTTCTAGTTACCTGCAGTAATAAATAGTTAATGATAAATCTTTAAATAATAATCATAATAACTGTATTATCATCAATAAATACAATCGCTAAACGAATTGTGCGAACGAGAAAATAATTTACTGTCAATACGGAACATTTGACACTAAATAGGATGATAAAAGAGGACGCCAACACCATCTCTCGGATGAGAAATGAACTAGAACCCCTAACGGCGGAAAAAAGAACTACGTCGAAATATAAGCAGGCAACGTACATTGTTTGCTCATAACCACAACGCGGCCCGTGCCGCAGGACGCACGGCGCACGTCATTAGACATCTGTCTAGTGAAATACGCTGACGTACAATGTACGTCATTAGACGGGAATGGGATAATTGTTGGCCAATTTTAAACTTTGGTACCCTGTAAAATACTCCAAATAGAACATATATTAAAAAAAATTTGGCATTTTTTAATTTATCAGTATTTTCTGCCAATTGCTAAGTTAAAATTAATGAAATGATCATAAAATTAATGATTAGATTAGATTGTTGAAATGGCGACCCTACTATGTGTGAATGAGGATTGTGTGTAAGATGATTGTGGCGCGCGATCTTGTAGTATTGTTAATAACTAAGGCTTACACGTTCCTTAGACAGGACTGTTAGTTATTAGCCCAACGGCCGATGGCAACTAAGGGACCTACAGTTGAACAAGTGTCTGAACCACTGCCTCTGAATCATGAACTGGTCTTATTATGATAGTCTTTGCAGATTAACGTAGAATTCAATAGTGCGGAATCCACACAAGAGAACACTACACCCACCGAACATCGCTCAAACAATTGGAGGTTATAATGACCTCGTAGTAGGATTATAGGACGTCGCCACTGTCCCTGTACAATGTCGGGGTTGTACTGTATTTCTATATCGAAGTTCCTTGATAAGAACTACCCTACCTTACCTCCTTGGCCATTCTAACCTAAGAAGGTTTTTGGCCTCATCAACAAGTTGTCGCCGTTGCTGCCGGTTTGTCGCTGAGTCCAGGGAAGCACCCATTCGTTACAAATCTTTCTTCACGTGGTCTTTCCACCACAACTTTGGTCTTCCTAACAGGCGAGTTCCTCTTGGTTGACCATTGGTGATGCTTTTTACTAATTTTTCTTCCTCTCTTTTTTCTACATGCCCTGCCCATCTCAATCTTCTGCTCTTAACTATTGCCACAATGTCTCTATCATTTAAAAATTTTGTGGGGCTCATAGTTTTTTCTTACCCTCAGATACCATCTTCATTTATAGGGCCAAAAATCTTCAAAAAAGAATTTTGTTTTCTAAAGCTATAAGTTTATTTTCACTTTTCTTTGTGAGTGTCCATGTTTTGGAGCCATACAACGGACCGGTTGAATTATTGTTTTATATAATCTTAGTTTTAGCGAATTTCCCATAGGGAAGAAGCTATTACCGTAGGTCTCATGGCAAGAGTTAAGCCCGGGACCATGTTATTTTTTCTTCTTTAGGTGCCCAGAGACCAAAAACAATAGTCGTTAAAATTTATATATATATATATATATATATTTATATGTATATATGTATATATATATATATATGTGTCTGTTAGCACGATAACTCGCGTAAAAATGGTCCGATCAAAACCAAATTTGGTAGAGACGTATATTCCTACAAATGCTCGGACGAGTTCGTAAACCAGACATATCGATCAATGGGAATGGGTAGTTTGGGGGGGTTTTGTACCCCAAAATGGGTTTTTTTTGCGTTTTTCACATGTAGTTTCTAAATATTTCTAATTTTATATTTCACCATTGGAATCAGCTTAAAAACTACACAGTTAAGTTCTTTAAAGTTTTTCTCTATCTCCAACGGTTACCGAGATATTAAAAAATCTAAACACAGTACGTTGTATTGTGGGGCTCCAATGTTATTCTTATGGAGGATAGGGAAAAATTAATATTTCCCATATTAATCAATATTTTTGGATAAAACTTGATATTTAGCTTCATGTGGTTGAGATCTATCCATTTATACTTAAAAATCATAGTTTATGTGTTTATCATGGCAGCAAACCTGCATACTCTTTTCCCATGTTAATCATATAGGGAATAGGCAAACTCCTTTATTTATGGACAGATGTTGATGAAAGTTGGTATAAATGTTAAAAATAAAAATTTTTTATGGTATAAATGCCTACTTTCGGTTATCCTCACAGCAGCAAACCTGCACACTCTTTCCCATGTTAATCTTATGGAGATTAGGCAAATGATTCTCATGTTTATGGATAGATTTTAATAAATCTTGTTATATATTATTATTATTATATTATTGATTTGGAAATTCGCTGAGTACGCAGGTCTGCTGCGACGGGGGTATTTTATTTCATGATAAGATTTTAGATTTCATGTTTTTTTATAAATCTCAGAAGAATTTGGTTGCTGATTTAGATTTCATATTTTTTGATAAATCCCAGAAGAATTTGGTTGCAGCAATCAATCTATTTTCTAATTCTAATCCTTTGTTATTATTCCAATTAGCAGATTTTCCTAAATATTTAAATTTGATACTCTTTATAAGAGTTTACTCTTTAAGTTGTTGATTCTTAATAGTTCGTCTCTTTCAATTTTATTTCTACCAACTTTCAGGTGTTTGGATTTTTCCTGACTTACTATGAATCCGATCTTGTTTGCTTCTTTTATTGCAGTCTCAGTGAGTTTAATTAGGTATTCTTTTGACTCTGCGAGAAGAACAACATCATCTGCAAAAGCAAACGTATTTACTTTTGATGCAAGGTATATTCCTGCTTCTTTGATAAAAATTACTACAAAAAAATATGATAATGTAATAATATCCTGAGGCATACAAGTGAGTGAAACAAACTGAAAAGTATCCACAGGAGCAAAGCTCTCATCTGGACAAGCCTGGCATACGTGTGGTATTAATGTCTAAATGTGATGACAGTTAAAGATCTCTGATGTGCATTTCCGCTATGAGGACGACCAGACGATGAGCAGTGGTGGATGTGGGCTGGTTTTGGGGGTTCAGATAGAGTCTCTGACAGCCCACACCTGTGATGAAAACTGGACTCCTGGAGCCTCCAGTCGAGATAAGAGCTTCTGTTTCAAGTTGCTGCAATTGGCAAATCTGGCTGTATATTGGGACAATGTTGCCAAGAACCAGATGATGGGTGATCTTTCTATATCTGAGCTGTCGGTAAGTACTATTGTTTGTTTGCTATTTTTTCCTATGTTGCAGTTTCAGCTATTCTAAAAATGTTAATACACAAAAGTTATATACACTTTTTTATACCCTAAAAATAAACGCAAATGATCAGAACTGAATAAGCCTTATAAACATTTTGTCAGATTGACATCAAATGGACAAACCTACAGATTACCAATGAGGCATATTTTAGCATGGGCATATATTGCCGTTTTACTGAAAATTGGCAACCTGTTGAGTACCGTCCTGGCAGATTGCTAATACAGTGAAACCTCTCTATTACTATTAATTTTTTGGTATAATATATTATTTTTCAATCCCCTTGAAAACATTATATAACTTAATAGAAAATTTACGACTATGTAGCAAATAAAATATGTATAGCAAATATTTAGTGTGTTTGTTAGTATAATCCTGTATAGCAAAATATTCAAAGTAAGAAACCCCTACATTATGAACATAACTACTATATGACACATTTCCATGGTCCAGACCCCTGTTCTATGTATTTTATTCCTATCTAGGCCATCACTCAAACAAGATTAGGCTTGAAAGTTTTTATTTCCCTTTCTTCCGTCCGAAAAAATCATCTTGATTCATATTTATACAACATATTTAAAAAAATTTATATTGACCAAAAGGAGTCGACCAATTTCTGCACAGCCAAGGTCATGATAGCTAACAAGGACATTTAAAATGATGGTTCTTTTTCATTCAGTCATCTTCGACTTTGCAATGAGACTCCTCCCCCATCTGCCTGGCTTCTAGTTGTCTCTGGCGTTCCCTCTACCAGGCTTCTGGTATCTAGTTTTGAAATTATTTATCATGTATCCTGTACTGAGTTAATGAGAATATCAAAATTCTTATCAGATATATCGTTATATATAAATATATATATGTCCGTAAACAGAATAACAGACTTATTTATAGACATATATTGATCTTACTTGTTATATATAATAATTATCATATAGCCCTGAGCTAAAAAAAGCAATGGCAGCACAATTGGGCACAAGCGGTTCTCCTGGTTCGCACAACTTGGCTGAGTTTCATTGACTAACTTATCAACATAATTAATTAAATAAACGAAAATAACATTATTAGCATAATTAAATATTACACAGCACATTCATCTTATCATCATTATTTGTGATACTGCAAAGTATTGAATAATTGATAGTTATAAAAATTCTTAAATGGCTTAAATAGGAAAAAGAAGGGTATTCCCAAGTTGTATAAAAGGGGTGTAAAGTTGATTTCCAAAGTTAGGTTGCAGAATGCAGCATGGAATGTTTGATGAGTTTTTGATAAAATCAAATTTGTAAAATAGTTTTTTTTAGAGGTGCTCCCGATGAAAAGTTAAATAACACCCATCACCAGTGAGATTTGAAAAAAAAATATTTTTGGTTGATAAAAACCAGGAAATCATCAGAATTTGCAATGAAATAAATGTAATACAGTAGAACTCCAATTATCTGAATTAATGGGGACCGGGACCCATTCGGATAATCAAATATTCGGATAGTCGGATTAAAAAAAAAAATTGCCATTAGAGAGAAAAAAGCTACGTTTTGATATTGCACTATTTTTTTTATTGAATTAAATGTAAGAAACATGATATTTTCACATGTTTTAAATATAAATAAAATAAATGTACTTACATTTTACACGCAAACACTGGCTTCGTGGGGGGAAGAATAATAGCGCACTTAGACTTTTTTTGGACAAATTTTTTTCTGAAAGTGATTCGGATAATCGGCGATTCGGATAGTCGGAGTTCGGATAATTGGAGTTCTACTGTACAACTTTTATGGTTAAAGTTGCCAAAATTTTAGTAGTTCTAAGTTTAGTATATTTTGTCAATAATGTATCTGATACCATGATAAACATATACATTTTTATCTGTAGGTAGCAATGGGAAAACAATCTGCATATCAAAGCCACAGCTACCTTCTAGTACCAGGTGAGCTTTTCAAATCATCAAACACAAAATAAAAAACTTATTTTATTTTTTTTATCTTTTGTTGTTATGTATCTATTAGGGCTTGTAATAATAACAAATTTAACAATGTAATTCATTTGATGGTTATATGCATATGGTTGATTTATACCCCTTGTTTTGTTCATAGTGTCAGCTGAGGCTCAGACTAAACGCAACCGATCCGAGCAGCCCCTCAGGTCACGAACACAACCTAGGATTGTTTGTGACCTCAAATTCGACCAAGTTTGCCTCACACTCACTGATGTAATATTTAATTTATTTTTAATTGTTCATATTTTATAACAAAACAATATATAATAGGCTAACACTATTTCAATTACTCTGATAATAAGAGTGTTTGTGCCTGGTTTACCTTGATCAATTTATCACAACATTCTGACACTCTCAGACTCAATACACTTATATACATATTTCCAATGCAGCAGTTCTCAAACTCATGTATCAACTTCAATATCAATACAAATGCCATGTCAAACCTGAACAAACAACCTCAAAAAGTATCATTTTTAAGTGGAAACACACAAAGCTTATAACTTGTGGCTGTGTAATGTGTGTGTAATTGTCGTTTAATTACAGAGGCAGTTTGGTCAGATGGTAGCATGTGTGAAGATGTTAGACAGCGTCATGTTGAGCCAGAGGTATCGCAAGTATCGACCCAATGTGATGGTGCTGCAGGATTCTCGTGCATGGTGGAGATATGCATACACATGCATCACGATACCACGCCAGACTTGGGCCACCATGCACACTAGAGCCAAGGTATTAATCCAATCAATTCACTCATGTTGGCTTTTTGTTGAACTAACTCCAAATTTAATTTTTCCTAATTATTTTTCTGAATAATTTTCTACTGTTTGAAACCAAAACCTGTGAATTGGTTTCAAGATCCAAATTTTTCGTCTTGTAAATTAAATATACAATCAAACTCAACAGAAACATTTTCTTTTGGTTTGTTATTATTTTTTAATTTTAGAAAAGAAAAGAGAATTCTGAAAAAAGAGATATTAGGTGGGGTCAACGAACTTGTTTAAAAATAATGAAATTTATTAGAATACCTAAACCTATTATCCAATACTATAATACGAGCAAGGTTTGTATATATATATATTTGCACACGGATCTCGAAAACGGCACCGAGGAATTTCTTTAAATTTTGGAAATAACTAATTTCCGAGTAGAAAATAAGTTCTAGATAGGTCTAATGTCCAGGAAAATTCGTGTTTTACTGTAATATTAAGTTTAAAATCTAAAAATTTAACATTACGCTTATGGAGAATAAAACGTAAACAATACAAACCAAAACAGCTGTTTATAACCGTTTGACAGTTCTTGATTGAAGACTGCGGGGAACAATATAGAGGTTATGCATTAATATTTATTTTATGAATTAAATAAATGCAAAATTATCAGGTTACTAAACAATTTGTAAAATTGTGTTCGCAATTTGCGAAATAAAAGCAGAAAAAAGTATTTCCAAAATCTTCTGTGTTTTGATAGAAAACGTAAGCTATTCGTTGTATTGTTTGAAGCCATTGTAACAAACCAATTAATTGATGTAAATTAAATTTCTCTTTTGCTTTTCAATCCTCATTCCGTTTATAACAAAATCAGTTGATCTCAGGCTAATAATAACGGTATGGATAATTAAACAGTAAATGATCGGCTTTGGCTAAAAGACGTTAAACGGCATCGCTCAATTGACTAACGTCGTAGCCGAGTTGTAGCGTGTAGGCCTCAAGAACTATAGGCCGCGAGTTCCATCCCCACCAGGGGCGATACTTTTTGTTCAGTGCTATATTAATTATGGTGTATTAAATCGTTTTTATTTCAACCACATAAATGTTTTCATTGAGTAATAAATGTGTTTTAATTTTTAGAGAGCCTATTAGTCTTTGAATTATTATCAACATAAAATTGCAGGAGAACATTGCGTATGTGGACATATACAGCAAGCTACTCCACACCAGCACAGCCTCCGCTCCATTGGCACCTGAGAACAAACAACTCAAGGACAAAGTGGAGTGGGAGAGAGGTTTTGAAGAGCTGAGAGCCCTCAGAGAGGTTTGTGTCATGACATTTGTAGCACAGACGAGTGTTGGTAATAACTAACTCAAATAAAAAAATAAAAAATACTCAAATAAAAATTTTATTAAAATTCACTTACATAATATAGTAACACATCATAATACCCAATAATGGTGGATGGACGTATTAGATGGATCATATTTGTTGTCAAAATGTTCTGTAGTAATTGCCCTGATCCTAAATTAAAAAGTATGACCCTTTTTGAGGTGTTAAAGTGAAATGTTTTTGGATCAAGTGGCTTAAGATTGGATCGGATTCAGATTAGATAGTATGGTACATATATCTATGTATAAAAATTTTAACGACTATTTTTTTTGGCCTCGCACAGTTATTTTACCCTTTAGTTTTTACAAATTGTTTAGTAATATGATAATTTTTAATTTATTACATACATAAAATAAATATTAATGCAAAACCTCTATTCACATATTGTTTGCCACCATCTTCAATCAACAACGGTTATAAACAGATGTTTTGATTTGTATTGTTTACATTTGTTTCTCCATAAGCGTAATGTTAAATTAAATTTTTAGATTTTAAACTTTATATTACAAGAAAACAAGAATTTTCCTGGACATTAGACCTATCTAGAACTTATTTTCTACTCAGAAATTAGTTATTTCCAAAATTTAAAGAAAATCCTTAGTGCCGTTTTCGAGATCCGTGTGCAAATATATATATATATATATATACAAACCTTTCTCATATTATAGTATTGGATTCCCATAAAACAAATAAATCTGAGTGGGTTATAATTCACAATTTCAAATCCAATTCAAACTCAAACCTAACCTAACTGTAATACGGCTTTTATAGGAAAGATATACAACAGTTGACATAAACGTAATATATATAAACATTGTAATTATTTTTTATTTGGTCAACATATGAACATATATTTAATCAGACTTTTAATCAGTCGGAAAATAAAAATACAAATATATAATCCCCCAAAACCATAAACTATTAACAAGGTGAATAAAGCTGTTAATTTTGTACAGCACATATTTACTTCATAGTTTTACATTAATGAATGATTCAGATGGCATTGGATAGTAAAGCATATTGCTAATGGAAAGCAAACTAATCAGCTGTAGCTAAGAAATCAAATGTTTTCATTGTGGAAAATTTGTAAACAAACTTACCCTCCATAAGGTTAACATTAGAAATTTAAAACGCCATAAAATAGAAACTTACAGTTTTCGAAAATATTTTTCACTAAAACCCTCCCGGACACATATAGAGCAACTTTCTAAAATTTCATGGCGATCAGATGAGTAGTTTGGCAATGCATAAAGGACATACCCTATATACATACATACACACATACACACATTCAATTTTATATATAGAGATAGGTAAAATATTAATTTTTCCTCATCCTCCATAAGATTAACATTGGAACCCCACAATACAACGTACTGTGTTTAGACTTTATAATATCTCGGTAACCATCAGAGATAGAGAAAAACTTTAGAAAACTTGGAGAAAAGGAACTTATTTGTGTAGTTTTTTCAGCTGATTCTAATGGTGAAAGATAAAATTTAAAAATTTTTAAAATTACATATGAAAAACACAAAAAACCCAATTTTTGGGTACAAAATCCTCCCAAACTACCCGTTCCCATTGACCGATTGTTCCCATTGTTGGATTACGAACTCGTCCGAGCAAATGTAGGAATACACGTCTCCACCGAATTTGGTGTTGATCGGACCATTTTTAAGTGAGTTATCATGTTCACAGGCACATATATATGTATATATAAATTTTAACGACTATTGTTTTTGGCCTCTGGGCGCTTAAAGAAGCAAAAATAACACGGTCCCGGGCTCAAGTCTTGCCATGAGACCTATGGCTTCTTCCCTATGGGAAATTCGCTAAAACGTAAAAAATCCAAATTTCTTAAAAATAACTAACAATTTTGATTAAAATTTGATAGTTCATAGTGCACAGAGTACTAAATTATGTGCCACTACCTGCATGTCTGTAAAAATGATGATTCAAAAGCTATGGCCTTTTAAATGTCAAAAAATCAATTTTTTTAATTTTCAGCGAAAACAACTAACATAAAGAATAATTTGACAATCACCATTGAAACTAACTTAAAAAATTAAACAAATTAGTATATTGAATTATTTGTCTACGACTAACAGGTCTGAAAAGTTAATAATTTTACTGTCCATGATAAACACAGTACGTTGTCTGAGAGTGCCCAATGGGAAATGGTCCCCGGGGGAATGGTCCCCCATAATAAAAATAAATAAATTTTTAAATTGACTTTAAGGAGAAAGTATGTAATACTGTTTATTTTATCAATGAATGTATTTTTTTTAACCTATGGATAATATATACACACCAAATTAATAAAAATGTAGTAACAATGATTTTAGGTCATATACATCATCCTGGCCCCATAATTCTGATTATAAAGTGTGAATAGGTTGTACTTGACAAGCAATTTATTCACAAGTCATCAAAAGTATCTTTTTAGTGTTATTCTTGTTCGTAATGTTTCAGTAGGCATTTATTTATAAATATATAATTATAACAAGGTTATGAAGTAAAAATTTGAGTTTAATTTAAGGACAAATTTAAGAAAAATATGTCATATAAATTGGCTTGAGGAATTAAAGGCCTCTCAGAATTTATCTACCTGATTAAGTTAGTTTGGTGTTATCTGTTAGTGTCTTGCATCGCTGTATTTTATGATTATGTTTTATAATATGTCTTGAGAACAGTGGCGAGGTGTACAAATTTTACGAGGTCACAACATTATAACCAATCAACAATCATTAGTCAATGAACTTACTCAATCAAACATAACATTACTGTACTTTAAAAATTGTATAGAAAAAGAGGTAAATTATCTCTATAATTTTATCTATATTTTATCTATTTTTTATCCAAATTTTTTAGATATAATTTTATCTATAGGAATGATAAAACTAATTACACTTAAAACGTTGATTGTCGAAGAGAGCGCTACCTCACGTCACTTCATATCTGCCAATCATAGTTCGTTACAGCATGTGCTAGGCGCTGGCACCTCATGTTTCCGTGCTCAGGATGATGTTGTTCCCTACTCACAAATTTAAGTTTTTAAAAACAAAAGTTGTCCACTAGTTTATTTATACTGTATGTTATTGTATACCTCAGGGAGCAAACATATACAATAACATTGCAGACTACCGACTGTGACTATGGAAGAGTTATCTAGCGGTACCAGTTGAAATCAAGTGCTTGTGGAGGAGAATAGGCCCGAGAGGAGCAGAGAACGCACTACGATCCCTGAGAACCACGGAGGTACTCGATATTCGCTGAAGTGTGCACTTACTCTGTGGCATATGTGCCATATAAGCCGCCATGTATGCATTCCATGTGGCCGATGGACGGGGCGAGGAGTGGAGGTACATACATGTAGGTGAGGGGACGAGGTAGGACATCACAGGCTCCTTGCGAATCCACTGTGGCTGTTCGCATATTCATAAGTCATAGGAGCCAGCTATTCAAATGTGGACACTGATTTTAGATTGGATATACCAAGTCAACTCAAATTAACTATATTTTTGATGTTAAAAGTAAATTTTAGAATTTCTCATGGTAATCACCAAATCCAGAGATGAACGGACGCCTCCCCACTCCTATTAAATTTGTTAATAGGGTTTAAATATATATAAATAAATAAAATAAAATATTTATTAATATCTTTTACTTTAATATTTCTTATCTTTAATACTTCCTGTATTATAGGTAGCGATGTGTCGTGTACGTCCACCACCACTTCCTGACTCGCCAACTAATCGCAACCAAGGGCGGAGTGTGCTGTTCAGCTGGTTTCCTCAGTGGTGGGGGTGGTACTCAACACCTATGGATCCCTCCCTTTCTTCAGAGCCACTCTATCCTTACACAGGAGGGGGAAATGCAACAGAACAGAACAGAGAAATGAACAGTGAGGTGTGTTGTCTTTTAATTACACATTTTTAGGCCAGATGTATTCCTTGATGTGCTCACCTCCCAAACTAGAATTTATCTTATAACAATAAAACACATCAAAGTTAGATATTTGTCCAATACACAGAAAATAGTTAACTAGGTATTTTGTGATGCCTGCAGACATCATAAGTAGGGATGGGTCGATTCCAAACATTGATTCTCGATTCCACCGATTCTCAGAGTTGGAATCGGAATCGAAAATGATCGTCTAAAGTCGATTCCGATTCTTTGATTCTAACAAGAGAATTATGTTACTTTTCGTCGTCATGATGTTGTTTTAAGAAACAGTCATCATTGTTTTGATGAAACTCGGATCAGGAAACTAATAATAGTCGTCCTGCCGACTCAAAATCATCGTGCACTTTCAGTTTATCTTCTTGATTATTTGAGGTTTAAATTAACTAATAATAATAATAAAATAGTAAATTACAATCCACTAGAAACAAAATGTATATAGAAGAAATCACAACATCAAAGAAAAACTTTTGTAAAATTTACGAGCGGCTAAAAAAATACACTAAACGGAGTGAAGTGGCGGTGAAGTGTTGGCGAAGTGGGCCAAACACTAAAAGTGACCAGAGCCAATGTGGTATGGAACTAGATGGGCGAGTCCATTAATGCAGGTTAAGGGGAGAAAACTAGGCAAAAACAAAACACGCTCGTAACTGTTACGATGGTTTAGCTTTCTAGGGTTAAGTACAGTGGAACATTTATAGTTTAAACCTCAAGGGATCAGTAAATATGTGGAGTGTATTCAAGTTTTAAACATTCACATTAAAGACTAAAGAAAGTTTACAATAATGATATGGTATTCATACTTTCTTTTTGTGATCTTGTCATTTAGAAATCATTTAGATTTTTGTGTGAGCTTTAGCAAATTATTACTCCTATTTGTTGCACTTTTCTATAGATGACTCAGACTCTGGAAGATGAAATTCTGGATGCATTGGCAGATTCTGTGGAGAACAGCACTTTGCTCAAGCGAGACACAGTGTTTGGGCAACTTAACTTTTCCATCAACCAGGGGACATTTAACCTGTGCAACCAAAACCAGTGAGTGATTAAGCTGGTCAAATACCGAGTTATTGTATTAGACTCCATCCAAACTTATTATTAACCTAAAAAGTTGCCTCTAAACAATATCTATGTCTCCAAATGTATTTGAGTCCCTAAATTAGATTTTGAATGGAAATTTTAAAATTCAAAAAACTCTAAATTGAACTAATAGGCTGTTGAAATCTTCAACTGCCCATTACTGTTAGTCTGTGGGATGTGCAGTTCAACGTAACAATAGCAATGATGTAGCAAATGTATAGTAAAATATAGTAGCGGTGTTAATCACACAAGCCTGTCATCTGATCTGATAATGTCATTGCATTGAAGCTATGCATGTTTGATTTAAAGAAATACTCTCATTAAATTGGATAGTTATTGGAGTGCTTGTTTAACTTATTGTTAGGCTATTTTGCCTAAATAAAACTATTTCTAATTTTACGGTGATTTATTTGAGTAAAAAATGGGTTGGCTGTGGAATTATCCCATGTCATGTGTTTTGGGTGAAATTTTATCTTTGGGAAAACATCATAGCGTGATGGAAAACAAATATCAATGGTCTAATAGAAATAATTTCAAAAACAAGACAGTGATTTATTATTACAATGCGGACGACACCATAAATAATTTCAATGACACACAAGTCAGTTAATAATGCTTGAAATTTATTTAAGGGCGTTTGGTCAAAAATTAATTAAAAAAAATTCATATATATATATATATATGTATGTATATATATATACATATATATAATATTTAATATTTTATATATATATATATATATGTTCAAATATGTTCCAAAGCCTTATTAAATTTTGAACAAAATGGCTATTTCAGATTGTGTTTACAGCGACAAATAAAATATTTTTAGTAATTACAAACTTTATGGCAACATTTTTTCAGCAATTTTTTACTAGTTTTAGTGACACCTTATATTTGTTTAGCATTTTTATATTTTTATGAATTTTCTGAAAAAAATAGAGCAAAATGCCCAAAAAAGGCCTGCTGTGAAGGGTAATATATAAGTCACTTGGGGGCTTAAATGTTGATTGTTGACCATTACAGAATTTGAATAAGTTAGCTTCTAAATTTATCAAAATCTGATGACTTCACATTAGGCAACTCACAACCTTACCTTACATTGTCCCCAGAGTTAGAAAATGACAGCTCTTCACAGTTTTGCCAATATATTGCTATCAATCTCAACGTCAGAAATTAATTGTTATTATAAGTAAATGTAATGCAGATTCCAATGTTTACAAACATAGTGTTATTGATAAATCGATGTGGTATGAAAGAACAAAATAAAAACAAGAGCTGACATTCAGGTAGCTCAGAAATATTAAACTAATATCAATGTAAAAAATGGCATTTATGACATCAAACTATCGTCAACTGACTCCAATCCCTTGTTTTTTTATTTGTTTCTTTAACAAATTGTGCAATTCAGTAAATTTTTTCTCTAAAAAAAAGACTTTAAATAGTTCAGAATGTAAAACTTCAGGGTTGCCAAAACCAATCTGGTACACAGGTGAACTTGCTATTATTAAGCAGGAAATGTTAGCTCTAAGTAACTTAATCAAGGAATCTTGTTCCCCTGACTGTAGAGTTAGCCAGCACCTTAGTAATTTAAAGAAACTGTACTGAGGTAGAAGGTACAGTAGAACCTCGATTAACCGTCACCCTTTTAACCGTCAGTCTCTATTAACCGCCACCCCACTAGCGCAAAAGAATAATGCGTCAGCGCCGAGCCAGATCGTCTGTTGAGGCTCTATGAAGAGTTGAGACAACTGTACTGCATTGTGCGTGAATCATTGGCGGCAAGGGTAGTGACCCAGCTGGTTAATCCCTTACACCGTCTTCTGCATTCCACTGCTACTGTTTCATTTCAGTTCAGTGTGGTGCGTGGCTTACTACAGTGAACTGAAGTTATTGCCGATTTCGAGTGCAATGCCTTCTAGCGTTTTACGTGCTTTATTGTTTATTGTTGACAGTGCTGTTTTTACGTAGTGCATTCTCTTCTGTTATGGCTGAGAAACGGAAACGTGTAGTTTTGGGACTCGACAATAAACAATTAATTATTGAACCCTGGTGTTTCTGCTCTGGAAAATTAGAAACATAACCGCCTGAAAAGCTCGACGGGGATAGAAACAAAAGAAAATGACGGATTATTTTAAAAACTAAATACCGGTAACGGAAGTTTAAAGAGTAAAAGTACGTACATGTGCAGTTGATATTTCATTGTTTTCTTAATAAAGTATTTTTCACTTGAACTGGCGTAGTTTTGTTTTTTCTCATTCTAAATAAATTCACATTAAGTACTGCGCAGCAATCATAAAAATTAATTAGGACTTACAATAGCGCCATTATAAAATGCAAGGCAGTGAATTGCGATGTTACCACGCCAAACACTGTCTAGGTGCTAAGTTGTATCGGCGCTATTATTATTTCTGTTATCCGTCTATTCGGTTATCCGTCATGGTCCCGGTCCCGAGGGTGACGGTTAATCGAGGTTCTACTGTACTGACAAAAAATCACCCAGGCCAAATTGTGTTACAACCAAAGACAGATTGAACGTAGTAGCAATAAATGTTAAGCTGCCTGGAATATCATCAAGTTAAATACTCAAAACACGCAAAATTATACATCACAAAATATTACACCATCTCAGTTCAATGAGTATTTTGTTGAATCAGTCAAGGCAATTAAACAGAGTATAGGCAGTACTAGTCTTCCTCCAAAAAGTCTAGTAAAAAAATATCAAATAGTGCCAATAGATTTCAGTTTCAGACCAGTAATTTCGAAAAATATCTTTGATGCGGTCAAAAAGCTTAATAACTCTAACTCCTTGGACTGCTATAACATGTCGAATAATATTATTAAAAAAATATCCCTGCAATAGTACATCCTCTGACCATAGTGATTAACAGTTGCTTATCTGAAGGAATTTTTCCTAAACAATTAAAGCTATCCCGGATCTGTCCCAATTAAAAATACCCCCGTCGCAGCAGACCTGTGTACTCAGCGAATTTCCAAATCAACAATATAATAATAATAATATATGACAAGTTTTATAAAAAATCTATCCATAAACATGAGAATTATTTGCTTATTCTCCATAAGATTAACATGGGAAAGAGTGTGCAGGTTTGCTGCTGTGAGGAACACTAAAAGTTATCATTTCTACCATAAATAATTTTTATCTTAACATTTATACCAACTTTCATCAACATCTGTCCATAAATAAAGGAGTTTGCCTATTCCCTATATGATTAACATGGGAAAAGAGTATGCAGGTTTGCTGCCATGATAAACACATAAATTATGATTTTTAAGCATAAATGGATAGATCTCAACCAGATGAAGCTAAATATCAAGTTTTATCCAAAAATATTGATTAATATGGGAAGTATTAATTTTTCCCTATCCTCCATAAGATTAACATTGGAGCCCCACAATATAACGCACTGTGTTTAGATTTTTTGATATCTCGGTAACCGTTGGAGATAGAGAAAATCTTTAAGGAACTTAATTGTGTAGTTTTTTAAGCTGATTCTAATGGTGAAATATAAAATTAGAAATTTTTAAAAATTACATGTGAAAAACGCAAGAAACCCCATTTTGGGGTACAAAACCCCCCCAAACTACCCGTTCCTATTGACCGATATGTCTGGTTTACAAACTCGTCCGAGCATTTGTAGGAATACACGTCTCTACCAAATTTGGTCTTGATCGGACCATTTTTACGAGAGTTATCGTGTTCACAGACACACACATATATATATATATATATAAATTTTAACGACTATTGTTTTTGGACTCTGGGCACCTAAAGAAGAAAAAATAACATGGTCCCGGGCTTAAGTCTCACGATGAGACCTACGGTAATAGCTTCTTCCCTATGGGAAATTCGCTAAAAGGGAGATAAATACCCCCGTCGCAGCAGACCTGCGTACTCAGCAAATTTCTAAATCAATAATATAATAATAATAATATATGACAAGTTTGGTCAAAATCTGTTGATAAAGAATGAGAATTATTTGCCTATTCTCCATAAGATTAAAATTGGAAAGAGTGAGTAGGTTTGCTGCTGTGAGGAACACTGAAAGTAGCCATTTATACCATCAAAAATTTTATTTTTAACATTTATACCAACTCTCTTCAACATCTGTCCATAAATAAAGGAGTTTGCCTAATCTCCATATGATTAACATGGGAAAAGAGTATGCAGGTTTGCTGCCATGATAAACACATAAACTATGATTTTTTAGCACAAATGTATGGATCTCAACCACATAAAGCTAAATATCAAGTTTCATCCAAAAATATTAGATAATAAGTGAAAAATTAATTTTTCCTAATCCTCCATAAGATTAACATTGGAGCCTCAAAATACAACGTACTGTGTTTAGATTTTTTTATATCTCGGTAACCGTTGAAGATAGAGAAAAACTTTAAGGAACTTAATTGTGTAGTTTTTTAAGCTGATTCCAATGGTGTATTATAAAATCAGAAATGTTTAAAAATTACATGTGAAAAACGCAAAAAACCCCATTTTGGGGTACAAAACCCCCCCAAACTACCTGTTCCCATTGACCGATATGTCTGGTTTACGAACTCGTCCGAGCATTTGTAGGAATACACGTCTCTACCAAATTTGGTCGATCGGACCATTTTTACGAGAGTTATCGTGTTCACAGACACATATATATATATATATATTTATATATATATACATATATATATATATGTATATATAAAAATTTTAACGACTATTGTTTTTGGTCTCTGGGCACCTAAAGAAGAAAAAATAACATGGTCTCGGGCTTAACTCTTGCCATGAGACCTACGGTAATAGCTTCTTCCCTATGGGAAATACGCTAAAACAAGCCTGAAAGTTATAGATCCATTTCAATAGTCCCAATATTATCTAAAGTAATAGAAATAATGGTCTCTGATCGGATGAACTATTTTTTGGAATCCTATAAACTCTTTTCTTTCTTCCAGTTTGGTTTCTTTAGTGGCAAATCAACTCGCGATGCCATTGACGCCCTGGTCTGTGAGGTCTTTGATACTTTTGAGTCTAAAGCCTTTGCTTGGGCCACCTTGTGTGACCTGAGCAAGGCTTTTGACTGTGTGGACCACCATCTTTCTATGAAACTCTTTGAGATCTTTTTATGAAACACGAATATTAATATTATGGTCTTGAAAATACCTCTCTCAAGTATTTAAAATCTTACCTTAGTAATCGAAGATAGGTTGTCTCAGTAAATGGTAATATGTCAGACCAAATTCAAATAGAGTGTGGTGTGCCCCAGGGATCTGTCCTTGGGCCATTATTGTTTCTAATTGCTATTAGTGATCTTCCAAGTAATATCTCAAAGCCAATAAAAACTATTTTATATGCAGATGATACAACCTTTCTCTCAAAAAGCAATACATTAGCAGAACTACAACAATTGACTCAAACTGCAATGAAAGATGCTTCAGCATGGTTTCAGTCTAATAGCCTCCTCTTGAACCATAGTAAAACACAAAACATTTTATTTAGTTTAAGACCTACAGACTATGAGTGTCATGGTAATCAATCAAGTGTAAAATTTTTAGAAATGTTTTTTGATAACCAGCTTAACTGGGAATCCCATATAAATTACTTGTCTTATCTCGGGTAGTCTATTTGGTCAGAAGATTAGTTTCACTTATTGACAATAACTATATAAGGATGCCCTACTTTGGTTTTTTTCAAAGTGTCTATCGCTATGGCCTGATTTTCTGGGGAAGTTGTCCAAAAATTCACGATACTAATTCAGAAAAAAAAGTCAGAATTATCTGTAATGAACCCCCTGAATCACATTGCAAACCTCTTTTTGTTAAATTAGATTTTCAAACAGTCGTAAATTTGTACATTTGTGATATCATGCCCTACGCCCTAAAAACTTTACCCTCTCAATTATTTTGTAATGAAATCCACAGTTATAACACTAGAAATAACTCAAATATTAAAAGAATTGTTTTTTATTAAGTTAAAGTCTAAATAGCCATATAGCGATGTCACAGAAAATTTATAATAAACTTAGTAAATTTGTTAAATAATTTCAAAATCATTCACTGTTCTCCTGTGTTACTCCTTCCTTCAAGTCACCTAACTTAAAAACCAACAATGGGTTCAGCCTACTCCAAAATGTAAAACCATTTCAAAGTAGACCTATGGTTTTTTTAATACTTCAGATGAGGTTAAATGTTTCTGCTGTAATGAAACCCACAATGTATATAGTTGTCCTACATTTAAAGGCAAAACTCCCCATGAACGCTCCCCATTGTTATTCACAATTTGAAGATATGTACCAATTATTTTGGTAATCATTCATCTCAATTTTGTAAGTCAAAAGTCAAAAAAGTAAGTCACTTGTAAAACTTGTGCCAAACCTCACCACCCACTACTACACTTTGTTAAACAGAATAAACATATGATTAATGAAAATAATGGGCCTAGTAGGCACTAAATTTACTTCACTTCCCGAAGCTACTACCTCAATGGTTATTCATATTTTAAAACTATGACAACCTCTGATGCGGGGAAAATGTAACAACCTAAGGGCTTAATGGTGACACTAAAAGACGTTTAAAATGGTTGCCATTCAATAACATGTTGGGTTAAGAACACAAATAGGCTTTTAAACCTCTATTGCTTTCTATTGTACAGTAATACAGAGAAAGTTTACCAAATTTGGATGAATTAAGTTGATTCAAACCAAATCAAACAATTCACTCCCTCTACCAAGTGTTTGGTTTGAACATTTTAATTACCTCTTCATATCCAAATAAGCTATTTTTTATCTGTACTGTATTTGAATTTATATTGATTGCCATGGTATCAATTCTTTTATTCTCCCAATAAAATTACCAATAAATAATTTTTTGTTCCATAGACCTCTAATAAGGACAGCAAAAATAACTGGGACTTTGGTATGTCCTGTACTCCAGCTACATGGAAGTCATGAATTGTGGATAGTTATGAGCAATGGTCGGTGGATGTAGTGTCCTCTTGTGTGGATTAACGTCCGCACTATTGAATACTATATTAATCCAAGTATGTTAATTTGGGAAAGACCATGCTCATAATTAGATCTAGAGGTGTGCGGATATCCGAAAATTCGGTTCGGATTCGGATCGGATCGGATATTCGAAACCGATCCGAATGTATTTAAGATATCCGATCCGATCCGATAAATATCCGAATTTTCGGATAGACTGTATAATACAGCAATTTGAACAAAAACAACGAGATTTTCGTCGAGTTAATACACGCGAAGCTGGAATAATTTTTGCTTAAACCTTGACAAGACGACGAAATTACGTAGTCTTAAATCAAAACAATGTCGTTGACTGGTAGACGCGATACACTTATAGCGATTCGAATGACGATCGCAGATGACGAAATTACGCAATTCATATCCAATTGGAATGTAAGAACGTCATTGGGCGGTCCGAGGATGCGGTATGATTATTCGATTCTTCAACTACGCATTAAAGTAACCGTAAGTTCAACACGATATTGCATTTTGAAATACAAAGCATAGCGTCATCGATAGTTGCACCGAGTATCAGATTGCGGTTTGATATTGTTCCATATAAAATTTCATTTCGGCTACGAAAAAACTTGAATTGTTGATTTAATGTTACTGGTAACAAACCATCATAATAGCTCGTTTTGCGACGGAGTTTCCGGCAAAAATAATACTACTTCATTCTGATCGTCTACGTAGACGATCAATTGTTTAGTTATCGCATTCTCAACTACTCCGGGTTTGAGCAATACGATAAAGTGTTGCCAAATTTACATTTGGCCTATTTTGTCGTTCAGTGTTCACATAACCAACAAATTTTCCACTTGTTTTCAATCTACATTTTATCTTTGTTAAATGAATTTAAGCGTTATTAGTTTTACATTTTTAGATAATTTTAAGATGAATAACTAACTAGATTACGACGAGGTATCATAATTTCACGGGTTTCAATATTGTTATACAGCCGATCGAGGTATTTTATCTGCCAAATATTCCAACTCTGCGCCTGCGCACAGGCCTTTGTTTGATAGCAGCTGCATTGTCACTGCCCCTGCCGATACGCAGATAGCCGATGGCATCGAGCGAACGACGTCGGCCGCAAAATCTTGATTCTTTGTTAATGGTGATTTGTTTTTATCATTGTAATAAATAAAATAATTGAATCGTGAAATAAAATTGAGAATTAGTTGATTATTAGTAGAATGAATTGATGAATTAGTAGAAAGTTGATGTCATTTAATGGCGAATTATAAGGTTTCTGTTGATTTAATTTTGTGAATTACGCCATATTAAAATTTGTTACTGGAAGTTGGTAGTTTGTAAATTTGTATTTATTGATGGAATAAACTTATTATTATTAATTTTAAATGCAGTTAAGTAAAAATTTTAGTTTGTTGTTCATCCTATAAAGAATTTAGGATTTTTTATGTACCATTTAATAATTTTTATAGGTAAACATTTTATTGATTTTTTCCTAATTTATTCTTAGATAAGTCTGATTTCACTTTTTTATTGCGAGTATCCGAATCCGAAAACTATCCGATCCGAACCCTAACTATCCGATCCGGATCCGATCCGAATCTGAGCTATCCGATCCGAATCCGATCCGAAAAAATAATTCACTATCCGCACACCTCTAATTAGATCGTAATTTAGAGGCAGTGATTCAGACTCCACGTTAAACTGTATGTCCTTAGATATGCCACTGACTGTTGGGCTATTAATTAAAACAGTTCTGTCTAAGGAACATGTCAGATGACAATAACAAGTCTATAAGATCGTGCCAAAATCATCTTACACTCATTTCTCATTCATACTTGGCTTAAATTATCTACCTGGGTAGATTGTACTAACTAACCATTTCAGTAACTAACTAAGGCACAACAGAATTAAATAATGTTAGGTATTAATTTATTATTTACAAAATATTTGAGAAATAGTTTTTTTATGTTGGTATCCAATATTTATATTAAGTGAATGTATCTAAACAATTGTCATGGTAAATTTATGATTTTTATAATCAAGTGAAAATGTTTAATCACTTTTAACTGCATTCAATCATTGCAGGGAGCCTCTGATCATGGTGAAGTTCCAAAAGATGATTTTGGATTTGGGCTTGAATCCATTTACCAACTCTCATAGTGTCAAAGTTGTAGTTGGCGAAGTGACCCTTTCAAAAATTCGAATAAAACACTTAACATTCAAATGTTTTTGTACTTTCGAAAGATAATAAAACCATTTAACTACCTATAAATATTTTGTTACTGATATTGCAGTGTGTTTATTTTTGATATATATTTTACTGTCAAATCAAATAGTTGGTCATATTTCAAAGTTTCTTTACCTATGACCTTTTCCTCACCTTTACATGCGAGCCTTTACTTTGCTGGAATTGTGTGAAAATATGGTCCAGTTCACTAATGCTGGTGCCCTTTATTTTCTTGACTTTGAAATTACTTTTAAATATTTCTCTTACTACCTAAATTGATGTGAACTACTCTAACAAAAATCATGCAGATTATTTAACCGATCAGATATTTTCTTAAGTTCTCTTCTAAGCCTTTTGCAATGATATTCCAGGTGAATGGCTACAGTGGTACATGGTATACAAGTATACATGGTCTAGATTTCAAAACTCTTGGCGAATGACATAGACTTTTTACAATGATGTTCTGTGAAAACACTTGATTCAATGCATTTGTTATAGGTTGTAACAGGCAGCAGTATTGGCCAAAATTGTAATTCAGTGATGAAATACTGCTTGTTTAGTTAATGGTACACTTTGAAAAGATATAGTTATATATAGATGGTTGATATAGATATAGTATAGTATTTGAAAAATTAGATTTTGGGGACTTAAGACTTTATACACCAGTAGGGCTAATTATTCTGTCATCAAGAGTCTGGGTAATCCAAACTAATTGTGACCAAATCCTGTTCAGATTACCAATATTACTGGATCATCTGGAAATGCATTGTAAAGCTCATTTAAAGTACTAATAAAGTCCATTATTTCGGACCTGAACGATGTATTTAGAGCAAATAACTAACGTTCTAACATAGTTCACATAGGTTTGTCCACTACATGTTTTGCCTGAGCAGCATCAAGTTTTCCAGCCCAGACGCTCTATTCGTTATGTACTTGGCATTAGAAGTATGAAACTCGACATACACATTAACACATAAAACGAACAATGATATAACAGTGCTGTTTGTAGGCCTACCTCGCGATCATTGCTGGAGATTAACTCAAATGTTTGAAAAGTAGTTCGCCAAAGAGTGATGATAAAGAGTCAGACCATGAGAACCGAATTTATTGTGGTGTACTGTGAGTGTAGCTAGACATTGCCCAAGGCTATCTCGAGTAACGGTGAACTGCTACAACTGAATGCTTGATATTTATGTTGTGAGACGATGGCACAACTTGACTAACAGAATATCTTTGTTAGGTCAAAAGACGATAATTTAATTCTTATTTTCCATAAGTAAAGTTATTGTATATTATTAATGTTGTGTGCGCTGTAATGTAAAATTATTGTACCCGTGCTTTAGATTAAAATGTTGTAATTGAGATTACAGTGATTAGTTTTTAATTTAAACTCGGTAAACTTTTCCCTATCAGGTTGTTCGGATTAGGCAATGTTCGGATTATGGGGGTTCAATATTACTGGGAGACTTGTGTATTGCTAAATAAAATTTTCACGAAAATATTAAGTAAGTATGGTAGTTGAAAATCCATTCAAAACTTGTCCATTAAGTTATAGAATTCAAAACATTTTAATCTCATAAATGAGCATTTTCTTAGAATAAAACACCAAAACAAAGAAATCAGACCTCATTTTAGGTTCGTTTGTGCCATTTTAATGCTTTAGAGGGTACTGTTTACATGTCAATCTGTAACAAGTGTATTGTGCTGTTTAACCCTCGTAAAAATGAAGTTATGGGTTCTAATTGTGAGATTGAGTTTGAGGAGCAGACCTCGCACTGGATCCTTTGGTTTCATTGTCATGCAGACGGGACTGTTTACATAAAAACTCAACGCAGGACTCAACTATCATGCTATTTTATCTTCTCATTCTAGGAAGCCTTTGATGGAGTTACAGTTTGAGAAGGTGAGGTTAGGTTTGGAGAGCAGACCTCGCACTGGGTCCCACTGTATCACTGTCATGCTTGGGGGGCTCTCACTTCATGACAACCTCACTCAGGACTCTGCCTTTCCTGTCCTCATTTCTCCTCAAAGTAAGTTTTCTACATTTAACTGCTAATAATGTAATAAATATGCAAGGAGACCAATAATTTTGGAGATTATGTTGATGTATATTAATCTACATTATGTTAGTTAATTTACCTAAATTTGAATATGGAGGGGTGTTTTGATTTTTTTGTATTTACTGTTTTTTCATTGTAATCTTTTTTTAACTTCATTCGAACATGTTGTCAAACCAAATTTTTCATGCGATGATTTAGAACTCTGAGTTAGGTTAATCTTGTAAGATAAGCAATATGAAAGAAGATTAAAATAGTTCAAATTAGTCAACTATCAATTCTAGAGACAAGAATGTTAAGAATATAACATAAAATACTGGAAGAGTTTTGCTCGGATGGTACTCAATGTAAACACAATTTATATAGTTTAAATAAAACGTTTACTTGCATAAACTCTGAACAAAAATATAGCCTCCCTGGTTGGGGATCGATCTCATTACCATCCGCATATGAATCCGCGCTAGCACTGAGCCATGGCATTCGTTATTGATAGATCTTGTTTAGGGTGTTTTGGCCAACATCAATTGTTGGAACTGATCATCATAAACAATAATATCCATACGATTATTTTTAGCCTGTGGTCAACTGATTGTGTTAGATACGAGGATTGAAAATCAAAATACAATGAATAAGTTTTCTATCCAAACTCAAAAGATTTTGGAAATGCATTTCTGTGCTTTTATTTCACTCAGTTCTTTCACCATTTTGCTTTTAAAAAATTGTTTAGTAATTTAATAATTTTTCATTTATACATTTATATATTTATTCTTTCCATTTTTCATACATAAAATAAATATTCATACAAAACCTCTGTTCACATCCAATATTGAACATATTTTTCACCACCATCTTCAATCAACAACTTTCAAATGGTTATGAACAGATGTTTTGATTTGTATCGTTTACATTTTTGTTATATTTTTCAGCATTACTTCTTATTGATACTTCCAAATCGATTAAATCTATTTCTATCCTTTTTTCCTTGTGATCAATGGAAATGTTGTACTTTAAAGAATTCTGTAAAAGATTGGAGATTTTATCTCCAAGAAGACGGTTTACCCATGGGATCACCCCTTTCACGACTAATTGCAAACATATATATAACAGAATCAGAGAAAACAAAAATAATAAATGATGTTAACCCGTTCAAAAACAAAATAAAAACAAAAAAACACATAAATACATTATCACCAATGATAAAATTAACAGGAGAAATCCAGGAAAAAGATATAAACTTCCTTGACATTACAATTACAAAAGTTGGATCACAACACTCATTTGACATATACAGAAAACCTACCACAACAAACGCCATCATACCCTATCATTCAAACCACCCATGGAATCACAAAATAGCAACATTTCACTCACTTATTCACAGTCTCGTAAATATTCCACTCTCAACAGAAAATTTCATTAAAGATTCAAACACCATAAAATACATAGCAGACCAAAATAAATACAGAACAAAAATGATAAAGAACATGATAAAGAAAAAACTAAAAAAGAAGATTCAATCCACAACACAAAAATTAAATGAAGTAAAAGGTAAATATATGTGTGTACCACACAACAATTACATGGACAAAGCCATAAGAAAAACACTCAAAAATACAAAAAATAACATTTTTCATTTGATAAACAAAAAAACAAGCCCTGACATGATGAAATAATAGACAATGATAATTTCAACAAACCTGGTGTTTACAAGATCAAATGCAGTGACATATTACATTGGACAAACTCATTGAACATTCAAAACAAGATTTAAAGAACACATTCAAGCACTTAAATCCAACAACAAAACTACATGTAAATCAAACTTCACAGAACATTTAATAACATCAGGACATAGCTACAAAAAAATAACAGAAAATTTATCAGTATTGGAGTTTGAAAAACGTTTGGCAACGTGAAAAATTAAATGTTAAAGAAGAATTGAACATCTACATACATCAGAAAAAAGAGCCAACAAATATTTTAAATTCAATGTTACCACGACAAATTCACCCAATCCATGATAAAATAGAAAAAATAAACAAAATAACAAAAAAACATAAACACATATACATACAACATCCATCTCCTCTCTTCTTTACTTTTTAAGATTTACCATATGACATTTTTATAAATTTTATTTACATCAAGGTAATGTTATTGTTAACCCTAGAACACAAAGGCGTCGTCTGAGAGATGACGCGCAAGGTGTCATTTCTACCCCTTACCCCGTTCCACTCCACTAAAATTCACAAAACTCCGTGTAGCTGTCAGTCTTGGCCTAATATTAAAAGGGTCTGGTTGGTGTTCGCTTGTGTCCTTTGTTTAACGAGATTTTAAAGTTTTTTAAGTTCGCGTCGTCAGGTCGACTACGTCTTTGTAACAACGCACAGTTCGCGGCAGACTCGCAACGTGTAAGGATCCTGGTGTCTTGTTGCAGAGTATAGTATACCTTTGCTTTTTTGCGTGTTATGGTGTTAGTTAAACATTATATTGGAAATATATGTTGTATATAATGTAAATATTTATTTGAATTAGACCAAATGTGCAGAACACTTCCTGCAGTCGTAAAACAAGGAAGTGGCCCCTATGCATGTTTTATAACATCATAAACATCACTTTAAATGATATATACGTATTATATGTAGAAAGTCGTGTCTGAGCTAATTTTTTAAGCCCCTAAGTCGGCAAAATGTTTTAGAGAAATGCACAGAGAGCTCCTGAAGTCCTGGCTTCAGGCCACAATGTTGCCATGAACTCTCGTCCGGCAATCTATTGCTTATATTTTAAATGTAAGTGTGCAAAATGAGCTCCACAACCAGTCCAACAAAGTAGGAAGGTGTATGCTTTCTTAACTCCAAGATTACGGCGCATGCCAAAACATTTTTATGGACGTTGCGCAAATGTCATGTGCGGGGAACACCAAGGGACAATCTGCTGCCAGTGCCAGAACAATTAAGATTTGGACATTAAACTCTTATAAAACATTAATTCAATGTTCACATTAAGTGTTTTTATAATTAAAAAAATTTCCCCCGTCATTAAAAGTATTTTTTATATATTTAAAAAAAAGTAGTCTGGGAGACTACGCCTTTGTAACAACGCTTGACTCAGGGAGCCTTTGTGTTCTAGGGTTAATACACCACTTGATAATGGACTAAGTTCTGAAACATGTTGTGAATTTTTTAAATAAAATAATTTCTCACAGAAAAAAGGGTACTCAGTTATGAATAATTATTTGATATTAATAGTAGCCCTCATTTACCAACTCAAATATATATATATATATAAATATATATATATATATAAATATATATATATATATTTGTATATATATTTATATTCATACAAACCTTGCTCGTATTATAGTATTGGATATATTTATTTTATTAAATAAGCAGAGGTTAAAAGTAACAATTTCACAAGACAAATTAAAAATCTGACATCCAAGAATATCGACCCAAAAGACAAAGTCAAAAATAAAGGAGCAATGAAGGCTGCAAAAAACACTGACGAACTTAAGCTAAAAAAACTCAAGTCAAAAAGAAGAAATGGATGTCTAAAATCTACTCTTGAAAGGACAAAACAGGGGAGTAATAACCTCAAGTCAAAGTTATTGGAGTATGATGTCAATATGATTTCTAATGTCAGAGAGGAGGAGTGGTTTGCAGTGCTGATCCCAGACTTTGAAGGGTTTTTTATACAACACACTCGGGTGGCGTTCTTGTGAACAACCTCGTCCCCCAAGTTCAAAGTGTTTCAAGGTCAAAGACCCGGGCTAGTTGAACGTGTATTAGCTAGCTATTGTTCACTTATTCCTATTCGTGGGAGAACATAGTTGCATCATTGAAAAAAAACTATTGTCAATTAAGTATATATATATATATATACTCGTATATAATATTATAAATTGGGTAGAACCGATGCTTCAAGGTGTCAAATGAGGCAACTCAACCTTACATAAACCTCCCATGGTCATGATTCTCTTCTTAATACTAATGTCACTATACCATTTTAATATACATCCACGTTGTAGACTACAACAACATAGCTGGGAAATATCGCATCAAGCGTTAACGGTTAAAAATTTGTCTTTGTAAAAAAAGTTTAAGAACTTATTATTAGTTCTAGGGAGGAAATAAAACGCCCTTCTGACATTAAATAACCTTATTTCTTTTACCACCACTCATGACCACAGATACTGAGAATCAACATGACGTATGTAATAAACTCCTGTGTAAGAAACACACACAAAAAGTGAAATTAATCAGCGAGGATTGCTATATCAATGAAGGAGTTGACTAAAAGAGACCTGGAGAACAAAGATAGAAGACAAAGAACTTATTTTTAATTCAATTTGTTATAGCAAAATTCATAACTTAATAGTTATAATTTTACTAAGGGTTTAAATTAAAATATATTTATCTCATATTTTGTTTATTCTTCTATACAGTGTAAATTGCAAAACTTTCAGGCAGTGAGTCTGCTCCCTCTGGAAGACCCGCACGAAACCTCCCCCCTGGATTACAACGACTTTTAAACCAAAATTCTGAAGTTAAGGAAGAACCATTATTTCACTTCCTTTATGAGTACAAGCCTTTCAATTCTCCCGCAGATTTTAGGTAAGAATATTAAAACTCTTTCTAAAATTAAATTAGTATATTACCCATACATACATATAGACAGCGTCATTAGTCTGTGTGTGAGGGTCTGACGTTACTATAGCCGTTCTATAAAGGTTGGGTTTGCTCACTCCGTTATGCTTGTCTACAAGATTTTCAGCTGGAATAAATAAATTAAGTAACCTTACTGAAAAAGTAAATATTTATATTCCATAAAAGTTTTAAAGTTAAAAGTTATAAAAGCAAAAAGCACAGACTAATGGCACCATCTACATAGGGTGGTCCTGACCTAGTTTAAAACCATTATTATAGTGAAAGAGCAACACAAATGTGACTTAAATCCACAATTAAAAAATTCTATTTCACACAATATACTAGAGAATAATTTTTTTAACCCTGTCCGTTATCACATTAACATTAATTTTCTCTAGTTTATTGATACATTTTTTAAACTTTGACGCTTCCATTCTATTTTTCTTGAAATTTTAAATAATAAGTTTTTAGTGAGTCTGAAGTTTCAGAACAATTAATAAAATGGATTATAACTAAGAAGTTTTTATTTTCTACAATCATATGGTGGCAGATAACACCGTCGACAAGTGTTTCTGGCTACACCGTGACTCAATAATAATACCCTTGAATTATTGATGGTGCTGGTTTTGTGTAACTTATGATAATCTGGTTAGCGAATTTCCCATAGGGAAGAAGCTATTACCGTAGGTTTCATGGTGAGACTTAAGCCCGGGACCATGTTATTTTTTCTTCTTTAGATGCCCAGAGTCCAAAAACAATAGTCGTTAAAATTTATATATATATATATATATATATATATATATATATATATACTGTATATATAACGACTATTGTTTTTGGACTCTGGGCACCTAAAGAAGAAAAAATAACATGGTCCCGGGCTTAAATCTTATCATGAGACCTACGGTAATACCTTCTTCCCTATGGGAAATTCGCTAAAAATTTTAACGACTATTGCTTTTGGACTCTGGGCATCTAAAGAAGAAAAAATAACATGGACCCGGGCTTAAGTCTCACCATGAGACCAACGGTAATTGCTTCTTCCCTATGGGAAATTCGCTAATACAAGGAATTTCGTCTTTGATAGTTACATCGAGCACTGAAATACGTATATATATAACACAAAAAATGTATTTCCAACAATAAAAGTCCTTGAAACATGGATTCAACAGAAAAACATACTCATTTGCCATAATAACTAATTTTGGTGATAGAATTTTTAAATAAGAAAATAATTTAATACTTCAGGTTTATTACCAACAATTGTGGTTTCGCTATTTCGATATAACAGACTTTTTTCTTAATCCCATTCATGATATCTCCAGTTTTAAGTGATACGATACCAGGATACCAAATACAAGACATTTTGGTTATTTTCTTCATTCCGTTGTTGACTTTTCGAACCATAATTCCACTCTTTTAAACTTAAAATATTCAGTTAGCTTTTATGCTTCAATAGTTTAATAAATAGTACATTAAAAAATACCCCCGTCGCAGCAGACCTGCGTACTCAGCGAATTTCCAAATCTATAATATAATAATAATAATATATGACAAGTTTGGTTAAAATCTGTCGATAAGCGTGAGATTTATTTGCCTATTCTCCATAAGATTAACACAGGAAAGAGTGTGCAGGTTTGCTGCTGTGAGGAACACTGAAATTAGGCATTTCTGCCATAAATAATTTTTATCTTAACATTTATACTAACTTTCATCAACATCTGTCCATAAATAAAGAAGTTTGTTTATTCCCTATATGATTAATATGGGAAAAGAGTATACAGGTTTACTGCCATGATAAACACATAAACTATGATTTTTAAGTATAAAAGGATAGATCTCAACCACATGAAGCTAAATATCAAGTTTTATCCAAACATATTGATTAATATGGGAAATATTAATTTTTCCCTATCCTCCATAAGACTAACATTGGAGCCCCACAATACAACGTACTGTGTTTAGATTTTTTAATATCTCGGTAACCGTTGTAGATAGAGAAAAACTTTAAGGAACTTAATTGTGTAGTTTTTTAAGCTGATTCTACTGGTGAAATATAAAATTAGAAATCTTTAAAAATTACATGTGAAAAACGCAAAAACCCCTATTTTGGGGTACAAACCCCCCCAAACTACCCGTTCCCATTGACCCCCGTTTCCGAGCACTTGTAGGAATACACGTCTCTACCAAATTTGGTCTCGATCGGACCATTTTTACGAGAGTTTAGTGTTCACAGACACATATACATATACATATATACATATATATACAGTATATATATGTATATATATATGTGTCTGTTAACACGATAACTCTCGTAAAAATGGTCCGATCGAGACTAAATTTGGTAGAGACGTGTATTCCTACATATACTCGGATGAGTTTGTTAACCAGACATATCGGTCAATTGGAATAGGTAGTTTGGGGGGGTTTTGTACCCCAAAATGGGGTTTTTTGCGTTTTTCACATGTAATTTTTAGAAATTTCGAATTTTATATTTCACTGTTGGAGTCATCTTAAAAAATTACACTATTAAGTTCCTTAAAGTTTTTCTCTATCTCCAACGGTTACTGAGATATTAAAAAATCTAAACACAGTACGTTGTATTGTGGGGCTTCAATGTTAATCTTAAGGAGGATAGGGAAAAATTAATATTTCCCATATTAATCAATATTTTTTTATGAAACTTGATATTTAGCTTCATGTGGTTGAGATCTATCCTTTTATGCTTAAAAATCATAGTTTATGTGTTTATCATGGCAGCAAACCTGCATACTCTTTTCCCATGTTAATCATACGGAGAATAGGCAAACTCCTTTATTTATGGACAGATGTTGATGAAAGTTGTTATAAATGTTAAGATCAAAATTATTTATGATAGAAATTACTACCTTCAGTGTTCCTCACAGCAACTAACCTGCACACTCTTTCCCATGTTAATCTTATGGAGAAAGGCAAATAATTCTCGTGTTTATGGACAGATTTTGATAAAACTTGTCATATATTATTATTATTATATTATTGATTTGGAAATTCGCTGAGTACGCAGGTCTGCTGCGACGGGGGTATTATATATATATATATATGTATATGTGTCTGTGAACACGATAACTCTCGTAAAAATGGTCCAATCAAGACCAAATTTGGTAGAGACGTGTATTCCTACAAGTGCTCGGACGAATTCGTAAACCAGACATATCGGTCAATGGGAACGGGTAGAACAGGTTTGCTGCGATGATAAACACATAATCGATGATTTTTTAGCATAAACTTATGGGTCCCAACCACATAAAGCTAAATATTAAGTTTTATCCAAAAATATTGGTTAATAAGTGAAATATTAATTTTTCCTTATCCTCCATAAGATTAACATTGGAGCCTTTAAATACAACGTACTGTGTTTAGATTTTATTATATCTCGGTAACCGTTGGAGATAGAGAAAAACTTTAAGGAACTAAATTGTGTAGTTTTTTAAGCTGATTCCAATGGTGAAATATAAAATTAGAAATATTAAAAAAATTCCATTTTGGGGTACAAAACCCCCCCAAAATACCCGTTCCCATTGACAGATATGTCTGGTTTATGAACTCGTCCGAGCATTTGTAGGAATACACGTCTCTACCAAATTTGGTCTCGATCGGACCATTTTTACGAGAGTTATCGTGTTCACAGACACATATACATATACATATATACATATATATATATATATATAAATTTTAACGACTATTGTTTTTGGACTCTGGGCATCTGATGTTGATGAAAGTTGGTATAAATGTTAGGATAAAAACTATTTATGTTAGAAATGACTACTTTCAGTGTTCCTCACAGCAGCTAACCTGCACACTTTTTCCTATGTTAATCTCTCTATGGAAAATAGGCAAATAAGTCTCATGTTTATGGACAGATTTATAAAAAACTTGTTTGTATTATTATTATATTATTGATTTGGAAATTCGCTGAGTACGCAGGTCTGCTGCGACGGGGGTATTTTTAAATGTAGTTTGTGAAACGTTCGGTACAGTAAGCAAGTGTTTTGAACAAACGTACTTTATATATCTTGTGCAAAACGGAGGCATGTAACCCTATCCATAGCCGAGAAATTAAACGTGCTCGAAAGGTTAGACAAAGGTGAGTCTGTTTAAAAAATTGTTAGTGAAATTGGGGTGGGTATTAGTACAACCATTAAAGACTGGCAAAAAAATAGAAAACAGATTGAAAGTCATGCTATGTTAGTTAAAGACGAAAGAGGACTAAAACGTCGGGAAACTTTAAAGAAACCAAAGTGTGAAGTGCTTGACAAAGCATTGTGGGTGTGGTTTGAGCAAGAGAGAAGAAAGGGAACTCCTTTATATTCTTGTTTATATTCATACAGTAATACATAGTGTGTATAGCGGAGCGTCTAGGCTACGTGATGGAGAAACTGTACCTAGGCCACGTACAGTATTGAACAGTATTGTAGTGTTATGCTCTTTCGTCACTACAGCATACTCTGTAAGTACATAATGGACACTTTTTGTACGTTATTGTTATTAAATAATTAATTTATTTAATGGTTTTAGGCTTTCCGTAGCGTTCATCAGTACAGTAGATTTTTATAAAATCTTGATGCAATATTCTTTGTTCGAAATACAGTTTAAGTTTGTTTTTATGTTAATATACGAGTTCCTCTGATAGTCCGACCTTTTTGTTGTTCCGACCATACCCCCGGTTCCACAGGTGATGGATTAGCGAGGTTCTACTGTACTCTTTTCCCATATTAATCATATAGTGAATAGGCAAACTCCTTTATTTATGGACAGATGTTGGTGAAAGTTGATATAAATGCTCAAATTAATTGTTTACGCTAGAAACACCTACTTTCAGCGTTCCTCACAGCAGCAAACCTGCATACTCTTTCCGATGTTAATCTATGGAGAGTAGGCAAATAATACTCATATTTATTGACAGATAATGATCAAACTAGTCATATATTATTATTATTATGTTATTGATTTGGAAATTCGCTGAGAACGCAGGTCTGCTGCGACGGGGGTATTTAGGTTTGAACTCCAGGTTAAGAAACCCTGGCCTGAGGAAAGCGTGTAACATAAAAATTACTTACTTACTTACTTACTTACTCCCAGGGCCATCTATATCTAAGTTGACATTTGGCCGCAACATCAAACTGTCTCCACGTTTTAAAATAACTGTGATGTATGTTAGTCCAATGCAATTTTATTTTGTTGCCAAAAAGATTTTTGAATTAGAATTTGAAGAATATATATTTAAAGAATAGGAAAGTAAAAAATCACTCACATTATTGCACCAGGAGTTTTGGTTTATAGTGGTAAAAGTCGACAATTATATTTTCAATTGTGTTCACTTCTTCCATTTTGAACAACATCACATTGAGCATAAAGTGTCAATAAAATGTCAATCTCTATTTATAAAGTAGTATTTTATAACCATTGTATATACATTATGTGTTCGTAATTTTATTTATAGATAATTTCGTTATAATGAATAGTTGGTACAAATGTACTACTGATACCCATTGGTGAGGTTGAACCCAAAAGGTACCTATAATTTATAGTTGGTACTGACACACCCACACCTGTTGTCACCAGGCTTCAGATTCACTCGCAAGCCCTGGATATGGTTTACAACCCTGGAGCTGTCAAGTGGCTTATAGACTTCTTTGTACGACCGTTCCAAACTTCTGACCCCAGTTTCCGAGCGGCTGCCAGACAAGGCTACAATGCCATGAAGCAGCGTACCAAACAGGAGCTGCTGAGAAACTGGGACAGGATCCTTCAGGGGCATCAGGTAAAAATATAGGGACAGTATAAGGACTGTGAATACAGTTTTAAAATTATTACACACTTCTCTTTTAATTAAGTCCAGCAATATGTTAGCCCAGCAGAAATGTGCATTCAGAGAATTTCCACTGCTTTAATGTATTTATAATCACTTACATTTTCATTATGGTTTTTTTATTTAAAAATAGATCTCTTACCCTTAACCCCTTAACGATTTCTATTTTACCTTAACTACACCAAGTGAATATTTTTTTATTAAACCTATTTTAAGTGGTACCATTTGAGTTAAAATTAAATATTTGGTCTCCTAAACCAAGAAATTTACCCCAATAGCCTACTTTAAGGATAGATTATAGAGAAAATAAACTATAATTAAATTATAAAACTAGTTATTAGCAGTTCATGAAAGCCTAACCAACAATAACAACCTAAACAAACCAGACGCTAATGAACCTTGCCAGTGGATAGCAAGATGAAACAAACAGCTGCACAGTCGGCTGTTTCAAGTTGTCTGTAACTTCACTTAAAAATAAAAAGGCACAGGAAACAGTTAATAAATTAATGCAAACACATTCTAGCGGTTAACTAACAAACGACTAAAGCGATACTTTGTGGCAAATATCAACACTGAATGTAATTTTAGACGTAACAATGTATCACGTCAGGGGCCCTTTTTTAGCACTTTCGTGCGAACGACATATGTTGGCAAAAACTATTAAGGAGATAAAGTTTTAATTGGGGTTGGTTTACTGAAATGAGGTTTAGGGATTCATTTGATAACTCATGAGTTAATCTTTTTATCATATTGTTTTTCAGACAGCAAGAAAGACATGGGATGTGGACCTGGCCATATCAGCTCCTCAGATCTTTCTTGTGGAGCATTTCAATGATAAGAATGCAGTGCTATGTGTGGTTGACCTGGGTAAACTTCATATGACCAATCGAGAGCCCCAGTTGGTGGAACAGAGAGCTTCGGTGGTCTCCAATGTTGACGACGAAACTGAAGGTTTCACAATAGAGATAGAAACATAAAATGAAATTAAATAGGTATTTTCTGCCATAACATGACATCTCATGTTTATGACATCTCATGTTATGACAGATGTTGATTAAACTCGGTATTAATGGTCAAAATAAAAATTGTTATAGCTAGAAACACCTATTTTCAGTGTTCCTCACAGCAGCAAATCTGCATAATCTTTCCCATGTTAACCTCATGAAGGATAAGCAAATATCTCAAATATTTATTGACAGATATTGATAAAACTTTTCATATATTATTATTATATTATTGATTTGGAAATTCGCTGAGTACGCAGGTCTGCTGCGTTGGTGGTATTTTTAAACATTTATATTTCAATATAGTTATATTTATTTATGGTTGTTTATTTATTCATATTCCTAATGTATTTCCTAATTTATTTATTTATACCTAATGTATTGGGTAATATGTACTTACCCTACCCAATAATACTTAAATAACTTGATTTATTAATTACTTATATAATTTTGAATATTGTGTAATCACTTTTAATTTTCTGAACTTCTACATCTCATGAGCTAACTCATAAGTCGAGAACCGATCGACTGGTATTTAAAATAGTTCTCTTACCCTTAACCCCATAACAATTTCTATTTTACCTTAACTACACCAAGTGAATATTTTTTTAATAAAAATTTTTTAATAAAAAAATTTATTACCTTCTGTTTAAGTTTTAGGGAGTTTTAGGGAAACCATTCTGTTTTTAGTTTAGGTTTTAAGTTTGTAAATAATAATTATTTATTATTATTTAATTTGTGCGTAGATTGTCATTTGTATGGAGTAATGCGGCTGCCTATCTTCTTTTTGCACACTGTCGTAGAAAGAGTTTTTCATAATCGTCAGTTCATAGACCAAATGGGATCTGATGTGAACTCCAAACAAATTTTATTTTAAAGTACTCTACATCTAATCCACTAATGATGAAATATTTTTTTAAATGTAAAACTAAATGGTCTCTTAGTTAATTATAACTAACTATTAATCCAATTTTTAATCATTTTAAATCAAACCATTAATTTAAAGTTTTGGTTTGTTTGACAACTAAATTATAAAAATGTAGAATATTTATGCCACACCGTATCATTACAGAGGCGTTTCAAACCCCTTGTTCTACTCCGCCTGGCAGTGAGGCGAGCAACTCTGTCTCTCCCGTCGAGACCGTCGGGTCTCCGATGAACCAAACTTTTGACTCAGCAGCCAGTATCAGTGAGCTGGCTATCCACCACAAGCTCTACGACAGGTTTGGCTCACTTGAGTTCTCATGTATTTGAAAGATTTGAAAGACATTTGAAAGACAATCGTCTTACATAATTTAATTTTTAGCGAATTTTCCATAAGGAAGAAGCTATTACCGTAGGTCTTATAGTAAGACTTAAGCTTGGGACCATGTTATTTTTAGCGAATTTCCTATAAGGAAGAAGAAAACATTGGTGTCTCAACAAATAGTTTTTTGGACGATTTTAAATATCTCATTTTTTCCAATATGAAATTATAATAACCTTAAAAAAGATTATCATTTGCATAGTTACAGTTCTAGATATAGAAATGATACTATCTCAAATCCACCTAAACAATCTAATTTGTGTTAGATATTCTCCCTCCAGCTATATTCCCTAGCCCTTTACACCACTCCTATCAGGCTAGAAGAATAATTACAGCCATCTCAGTGATCTGCTGAAAAATTTCCAATTTACCAAAATAAAAATTTATAACTGTTCTCAGATACTCTGTGGATTTGAACGAACTACAGATTTTGGTGGGGAGAGTCAAAGACAACTGGAAGTTCGCTCATCTGAAGGGAACGTCAGCATTGCATGTTCTTGATCGGTTCAGTATTTCTCTCCAGGTATGGATTTCCCAAATTACTTTAAATATACTTTTTGACATACCGCTGTGAAAACTACTGTTTCTGATATATGCTTTGTGTGTAGAAAGTTTGGATTCATTTATGAGAATTATTCATAAATAACTAGAATACGATCTTACCTTTCTCACTTTGGGCAAGGAGTCAGCTGATACCAAGGTCATCGGTTGTTTGTAATTACTATTTAGAGCGAATGAAAACATGTGATGTATTTGGAAAATTATTGGTAGTATGGAAAGCGATAATCGATTGTTGGCATCAATCAGTAGAGGTAGATAATCAACTTACCATATTTATTATCATATCATACCATATTATACAGTAATATAATTTATTATTATAAACAACTGCAAGGGCAAGATGGAAGCAATCCTTTTGTTTGTAAAATGGAGAGGTGTGCGATACATCAAACAATTTTCGATGTGATTCAAAGAATTCCGATACGATCGATGTGATGAACACGACAAAATTTCCTGTATAACAAAAATCATATAACAGAAGATAATACAAAACCTTGAAATTGGCTTTGATCAGCTAATCAAAGCCAAAAAATATATCATTAACTATTCACTAAATTGTACAGTTCATAATTAGTTTGGTAACTTTCACGTTCCAAAGCTTTTTGTTCAGGTATTTTATCTATGTATGTATATTGTACCAACAAAGCAAAGTTCGCTTAGAGATTTCTAAGATTGGCTAACATTTTTAATAACTTACAAATTGAATAGCTAGCTAGCCCTGACAATAAATAAATAAAATAAAACAAGAATTAAAAAAAATAATGTAGGACTGCAAATAGTAAAGTATATATTATACATCAATTATAAACCACTCAAATAAATAGTAAATAACAAACTGTTTTAACTATTGTATGAAAAAAACAAATATATCTCTAGTTTAAAAACTTTGATAAAATCTCAAACCTCTTTTGTATAAGTTAAAAAATAACATTAGGTTAAAAAAATAACATATTTAACAAATTGGGAATTGAGAAAAATAAAAACTATTCCTAAAGAGAAATGATTAGAATAATGATTGATGTGGTCAAAACTATAAATAAAACAGAAAATATAAAAACAGAAGTAAACAGTTAGTTAAAAAAAATTGTATCATCCATTTCAAGGTGTAAGTTTCAAATCAAATTCATATTTTAAATTAAAAAAATATATACAACTTTTAAAAATTAAATTAGTTATTAAAACTATTCAATCACTAACTCTGTAACTTGAATGAATAATTTTATTGCTTACTTACTCTATCCCCTCAGATTAATTAATGATTATCAAAGAGAAAGAGAAAACATAAAACTCAATTTGTAACTAGATAGTACTATGTAGAGAAATGTAACTATTTGACCGAAAATAAAATAATTAATTTTATTTTATATTTACTGCGCTGTAGTTTGCGAAACAACCATTAGAGTGCATGGTGATGTTGCTTTTGCCTTTATGCACTCACAAAACCAATGTGGCGGCTTCATTGTTGCAATATTTAGTGACTGAAATCCATTGCTAGGCAACTTTGGCCAGTATTTGTTCGCTCCTGTACTGCTGCTCATGCTTATATACGCAAGTCATTACCACCAGCTGTTCTCACTTTCGCTAACCTTATTTGTTGACATTTTTGTCGATGTGTGTTTATTTTCATTATGTTTTAGCAGTTAGTGTATATTGTGTGAATGTTTTTAATGCACAGGATTTATTAACTATTTATCATTAACTGAAATTACTCATCCAGATGAAAAAAGACTTTTTTTTAAATTAAATAGTCTTAAAATATTCAATAAATAAAAATGAAACAAATTTCTGTTTTCTGCTTTATTCAAGCTACCTTGATCCAAAAAGAACATTGGGAAAATAATATTTTGATTTTTTTACACTGAATGAGCAGGTACCGTGATTTTCAGTAGCGCTTTGGGTTAAGATAAAAATTAACAGATAAATAATTTTGGTAAAATTGAGTTTTCAAAAACAACTTATGGATGTATAAATAAGCATTACATAATGTACTCAACAACTTTATTGTTTTGAGTTTGATTTTAAAAATCAAGTAATCTTTTGATATTTCTTAAAAATTAAAAATAATTATGTTTCCTGTAGCATTTCAAAATTGTTCATGTAATTTTATGAAATTGTTCATACTCTTACCAATTTTAAACAGTTATAATTATGTTATTTCAAAATTTCTTTTGGACATGAATGACATGATGATATTAATGAATTTGGAAATGGATGAAGATCCTAAGAAAATACCTTGAGATAGTAATAAACTTACGTTTAGAGAAATTTATTGGATATATGACTCTGACCCATATGATCCTGCAATTGAGTGTTTTGTGCAGTGGATGAAGTTTTAGGCCCAGTGATTCTATTAGTGATATTGAGTTTTAATTAGACTCTTGACGACCAAGATGGTTTGTTATGAGTGAGTTCTTGATCAAGTTAAAGTGTCATATCAAGCCAAAATGATGCTCAATCCACAGTTTCCGAAAGAGATCCTAATAAATAATTGTCAACAGCTAACTTGGATTGATGAGGCTATTACTTTTTTTTAAGCAGACAACCTGGATTACTTATTCATGTTCCTGGAAATAACGATTCCATAGACTATTTCAAGCTTTTAGTTGATGACATGTTTCTCCAATCTGCAATTACAAAAACAAAATGCAAACACAGAAGAGGTATTCCTAAATCAATCCCAAAGTGAAAAGTTTTGTATTAATCAATGGAGAGATTAAAATTTTAACTGCATTCAAAACCTTCTTGTGACTTTCTATTCATACAGGAATTATGAAAATACCTCAGATCCAGTACTAATGATGAACAGACTATTTGTTCAAAACATAGGATTATATTTCTAGACTGATTTTGATTAATTTTAAGATGTTTACACTTTGTCAAAATGTTTAAGATTCTACCAACGTTTGTATAAAATTAGGTCTATCACTTCAACAACGCTTTGCTTTGTGCTTATGAACCTAACAAAGAACTGTCACTAGAACTCTCAATGGTGTTATGGAGGGGTCGACTTGTCTTCACACAATATATAAAAAAACAAGTCAAAAGTACAGGATTAGGTATTTTCTACCTTCTAAAATAGCCAAGTTGTCTTCTCTAAAACTTGGTGTTTTTGCTGGGACTCTTGAATAATTATCTGGGATTGAATAGGTTGAAAAAGTTGTCATGAACTGAAAATACTTTTCAGTATCATCATACTTTTCATCAGATAGGCTCGGAAAGGGATATGCTGTGTTTGTAGACAACTTTTATACTAGTTTGTCACTAGCAAAGAAACTTTTGCCTGAGAAGAATTATACGATACTAACAGACTCACTAACAGTGTGAAAGGGATTATGACCGAAGAGGGGAAGACGTAATGACAAGTGGAGAGATTTCAGAGATGTAACTTTCATTACAAACCAATACAAAAATTAAATAATGAGTGTAGCCAACAAGAGAGGGCAAGAAAAGCTCAAACCCCTTCCTATAAGCAGGTATAATGACGACATGAGTGGCAGTGACAACGTCAAGTTAGCAAACGTAAGACCATTCGATGGTACAAAAAATTATTTGTACACATCTTACAGTTGAGCCTTTTTAACACTTAACTTCTCTACAAGAAATACCATACTGGCAAGAAACTGTCCTTTTTACAGGTTGAACATTATTGAAAGCCTCTTGATACTAAGACCTGAATAACCTTAACCTGTGTCTACAAAACACCTCCTTATATAGCACAAGGGCAGGTCACTAAAAAGGAACTGTGTTGTAACAGGAACAATATTAGAAAGTACACATCGTAAATGTGCAAAGTCTGTTAGGCGAAACCAACTTTATGCCTGGAGGATTGCTTCCAGAAATACCATGAGTGAATATTTATTAAAATTTTTATGTAACAGATATTCATTATACTTGTGTTATTTCGCCATTTGGTATTTTTTGACATTATTCTTCTAAAAGTTATATAATGTGGCGTATAGAATCAAGCAAAAGTAATGGCTTAGCAAAAATAAATATTTAAAAAATCAGCATGTATCATATCAGTACTGTACTTATAATCTTAGTAGTGAGTGTGTTAATGCAAGTTTAAAGATTTTAGGGAAGAAGTTAAAATAAAGGAATAACAATAATTTTTTTCAGTTTTATCAGATAATGTAACTGTAAGCTGCATACCAAGTTTCATGGAAAATGGTTGAGAAATAAGTAAAAAATTGATTTTTAATACTCTTCATAAGAATTAACATTGGACACTCTCAGACAACGTACTGTGTTTACTAAAGATAGCAAATTTAACTTTTCGATCAAACATTTGTCATGGACTAATGATTCCTCAGACTAATTCGTTTAGCTGGTTTTAATGAAGATAGTAGAGTTAGAATTATTTAAAATAAACGGTACCAGTGGACTGACACATACTTTCTCCCTTAAGTAAATTTAAAAAAGACAATCTGTAATAAAAGTATCATGTTCTACAAAGTTATTCTAAATATCATTTAATAGTTTATTGTTCAAATTGCATGGGGGAAACCCCTCCTCCGGTAATACCAAGCTTTTTTTGAGCTGGTTTTGTTCAGTGATTTGACCTTACACTTCATACCAAGTTTCATGGAAAACGGTTGGAAAGTAAGGAATAAATTGATTTTTTTATATTCTCCATAAGAATAACATTGGGCGCTTTCAGACAACGTACTGCGTTTATCGTGGACAGTAAATTTAACTTTTCTCTGGAACCGTTAGTCGTAGACAAATAATTCAAAATACTAATTTGTTTAGTTTTTTAAGCTGGTTTCAATGGTACCAGTCAGGTTATACTTTACTTTTATTGTTTTCGCTGAAAATTTAAAAATTTGATTTTTTTTACATTTAAAAGCCCATAACTTTTGAACTGTCATTTTTACAGATATGCGGGTGGTGTCAAATTATTTATTACTCTGTGCACTATAAGCTATCAAATTTTAATCAAAATCGTTAGAGCCGTTTTTGAGAAAATTGGATTTTTCACGTTTTTTAAGGGTTTTTAGGGGTGAACTACCCTTAAAAATCAAAAATTCAAAAAAATGAAAAACACGCCTGGAGATACGGTGACTATATATATACATGCCAAATTTCATCTAAATCGGACCAACGGGGTAGGCTGTGGCACTGTACACATCCAGACACACACACACACACACACACACACACACACACACACACACAGACACACGGACGGACAGACATCACGTCAAAACCCACTTTTTTGGATTCAGGGGACCCCAAAACGGATATATTCACCCTCAACTCAAATTCGAAAATTTTGACGAAAACAATACTTTCTCCATATACTATGTATAAGGGGAGAAAGTAAAAATGTATCTTTTGCAAGAAAATTTAACATTTTTGGACAGTTAAAAGCCTATTACTATTGAATCATGATTTTTAAAGACATGTGGAAGGATGAGAGTGTAATCTTATAGTAAAGTCTGCTTTATCCGGATCTTAATAATCTGGATCAGGTTTAACAATAAATTTCATAACAGTTAAAATATGAGTTTAAACTCTAGCACTTTAAAAAATGCCAGACACAACTACAGTATGTTGCTGTATACAACTAGTCTCACTAACAATGAATGTGTAACATATCATGAACCCCTTTACCTTGCGTGTTGAACAAGAAATTAATATGGAATAATACGTTTTCCTTTTGAATTGGAGTGTTTTATTTCTTACCTAAAACTAGTAAAATGTACAAGCATTGTGACAAAGTGAAGTGTGTCAAACTTATTATTAGTCTCCAAAACATTGGAAAGAAAATGAAAAAAAAGATTTTGTAAGGAAATTTTGTGTGGTAGCCCAGGCACTCAACACATATTAGGAACTGGAAATATAAACAGGAAATAAAACTTGTTTATTTGATTGATTAAACATGTTATTGTGTAACTATTTAAAGTTTAAACATTCTTGTCAGTTATTGGGAGTTGTGTGATTACAGATGGAGCGAAGGATTGTTTACACCACTGACCCTCAGTTTCCAAGCCTCACATTTGCGGGTAACCTTCCCCAACTTGTTGTGCACGTCAATGAACAGAAGATTCAAGCTATTTTCACCTTGTTAGACGTCATTTCTGGCCGGGGATTACCGTCCCCATTCAGGTATGCTACGAGCATTTTAGGATAGTTGTAAATTTGTTTTAATTTATAGAGTTGATGAATAACAACTTAGAATACCTTCTATGAGTTTTGGGTCATTTTTCTGAACAGTAAAGTAGGTTTAAGATATGAACCTGTTTTAATTTAATTTCCATAAAATGATTATTACAGAAAATATTCTTATTGTCAATAATTATTGTTAGTTTAGTCTGTCAATGTAATTCTTAAGATTGGAGATAACAGAAAGTTAGAAGTTAGTAGAATTAGTTTTATTATGTCATAAAAAAAAATCAATATGTTAGAATTCTCACTATCCAAATTAATTGGTACTGAGGTCAATTTGGATGAATACAAATTTGGATAGTTGGATATAAATTAGTTGTTAATTGAAAATGTTTATATTACATTGGAATATTCAATATATGGGAATATTACTTTATTGTAATTATAAAAGCAAAGACACCATCACAATGTTTGGTTCTATCAGTGCCTTTTATTTATTTACGCCGCCAAATCGTCATGTTGCGCAATGCGCATGTATCCTTGGATTTCTGCCTTTTTGCGCTCCTGAAAATCAATTTGGATGACGGGCATTCAAACAATAGCAGGAGTTCTTTAGTACAATGTAGCAATGTCATCATATGAGATTATGGGAATTACAGTTGACTCGCGATAGTCCGACACTTGATAGTCCGACACGCTCGGTAATCCGACGCCGTATGTAGCCACATTTCGCGCCGAATGAGTCATCGGTCTAGACGTTTGTTTACAGTGTATTGTACAGATTTTCGTGTTGTGAAGTCTTCCTTTTGTTGGTACAGTAGCTCGCTGTCTTTACTAGTAATCACATCGCTCGCGCTGTTAGCGATACATGCGTGTACTGATCAGTGCTTTGTGTTCAGTGAAGTGTTAAGTGTCAAGTGATGGCAAGTACAAGTGGAATCACTGTAAAACGTAAACATAAAACATTAACTCTTTCCGAAAAATGGGAAATAATTAAGAGGTTAGACCGTGGTGAAACTCCTACAGCTATTTCTAAAGCTTATGACATCAGGCGACCAACAATAAATGATATCTTGAAAAATCGAAAAAATTGAACATTTTGTGAAAACTGTTGAAGACGACTCAAAGAGAAAAACTCTTAGATTGGCTGAATTTCCCCAAGTAGAAGAAGCACTTTATTCTTGGTTCAAACAGCAAAAGAACAGACAGGCTCCGATTTCTGGGGATCTTTTGAGGGAGAAAGCAAAATTCTTTTATCGTGAAATCACAAAAAAGATGATTTCCGCGCCAGTGACGGATGGTTTGAGAATTTTAAAAAGCGACATGGTATTCGTTATGTTCAGATGAGTGGGGAGAAATTGTCTGCTGACGGGACAGAAATTCCTAGCTTTATCAAGAACCTTACCACAAAAATCACTGAACTAGGCCTTACGCCTGATCAAGTCTACAATGCCGACGAAACGGGATTAAATTGGCGGCAACTTCCCACGAAAACATTTGTGGCAGATGACGAGAAAAAAGTGTCTGGGAGAAAACTTCAAAAAGAGAGAATCACTTTAATGGTTTGTTCAAGTGCCGCTGGGAATCACAAGTTGAAACTGCTAGCTGTAGGTAAAAGTAAGAACCTGAGGGCATATAAAAACACCAAGAAATGTTATAAAAACATTGAAGGCACATTACAAGAAGCGCCTACTGATGGACATCGTCAGCCAGCCTGATGCAGACATCACTTCTGTTTTGAAGCCATTTAACATAAAGAATGCCATCCTCAGCGCATCATTTGCATGGCAACAAGTTAAAACTTCAACTCTCATAAAATCGTGGAAGCATATTTGGCCAGAAAATCCACTCCTGAAAGAGAAAGAAAACGAAGATGAACAGTCTCAAGTTAATGGAGTTGTGGATGACACACTGATACTTTGTAGTAATATCACCGTTCCACAAGAACGTTCAGAAGATTTAAGAAGGTGGGTCTTAGACGACAACTTAAATGCGGATGAATCAGATGATGAGATAGTACTTGAAGTACTATTCAAGACGAAACAATGAAGGAGGGCCGTAGAGGAAAAATACACCGTCAGCTGTAATGAAGCTATGGCGGCCGCCAACACATTAATACGCTGGTGCGAGGAGCGTGAACTAGACTTCAACAACGTTTTTATGCTGAAAGACATCCAAGAAAAAGCCATGACAGACTGTTTACGTAAGAAAAAACGAAAAAAAATCACAGACTATTGTAATCCGTAAGTTTGCACAATTTTTGCTATGTACTTTAGTTTTTTTGTAAACGCTTAATCATTTTGTTTTTCAATTTTATATGCAATAAATCTCTCTTTTTTGTAAAAAATAATGCCTAAATTGATTATTCTACACCTTTGATATCGAAGAGTATACAAAATAATATGTCAAAAATTGATTTTCTTAACTTTTAAGGACAAATATAGTAAAAAAAAACTAACCTTCAGTAATCCGACATTTTTGGTAATCCGACATCCCCTTGGTCCCATAACTGTCGGATTATCGCGAGTCAACTGTATAAAAAAATTTGTTTTGTTAAATAGCTTTTGGGCTATTAAAAATAAGGATATTATGAGTACATGTTTATAAAGATCTTCATCAAAGTTATGCATTAGTTTTAACATCTTAGACCTTAAAAGATCATTCAGTAAACAGTATCACAGTATCACAGTACAGTAACTGTAGTGTACTGTAACATATTTTCTCCCTTAAGTGAGTTAAAAACGACAATCTGTAATAAAACTATAATATTTTTAAAGTTGATCTAAATGTCATTTAATAATTTATTGCTTCAAAAATAATTATCCAATTCCTGAAAATTACAACAAGAGAAACAATGTTAAATTAATTGTTAGAATTTTATGGGGGAATCCCCCTTCCCTGTAGTACCAAGCTTTTTTTGATTGATTTTGTTGGGTGATGTGACCGTACGCTGCATACAAAGTTTCATGGAAAACGGTTAGGAAATAAGGAAGAAATTGATTTTTTAATGTCCTCCTCTAGAATAACATAGGGCGCTCTCAGACAACGTACTGCTTTTACCACAGACAGTAAATTTAACTTTACTCTGGAACCATTAGCCGCAGACAAATAATTAAAAATACTAATTTGTTTAGTTTTTAAGCTTGTTTTAGCCCTTTAAGTAGTAACGATGTTTTAGGTCGTCATTATTTGAGAGCTGTTAAGGAGTAAAGGTGAAAACTCAAAACATACCTCAAAAGAGTAAACAAATTTTCACTAAATTACATTGCAACTTAAAGTGAATGTAGTTAGAAACATGTTTTAGGTTCAAAATACCCTAAAATAAACATTTTAGAACTTTTTTCAATCAATTTTTCAATCTTCAAATCTTCAATCAAAGTAACTAAAGAAAGCATCAAATGATGTTTAGGAAACGAATAGCTATCAGCATATACAGGCGTCAGTAATAGGGGAGTGTAGAACGCTTTCACTTTTTTCAGTGCTAATATATAACAGGTCTAATAAAACTTCATGCCAGGCCGCTACTTTTCCCGCCGAAACTTCCCGCCGCGACCACCTCACCTAAGAAACCCTCCACAGATTACCCACAACCTACCACATCAATACATACGTTCCCTGTATCTACGTGTCTTTAATTATCAATTTATAGCCTAAGAATCAATCTGCGTCAGGTTATATTTATATATATGTATTAGAACAAATTTCGTCAAAAGACATTTTAAAACGTCAATACTTTTTTGACGCAACGGTAATCTTTAAAGGGTTAATGGTGTTAGTCAAATTATTCTTTAACTTTAGTTTTTTTGTGGAAAATTTAAAAAATTGTTTTTTTTACATTTAAAAGCCCATAACTTTTGAACCTTAATTTTTACAGACATGCGGGTGGTGTCATCATTTTAATCTATGCAATAATAACTATGCTCTATGAACTAATAAACTTCAATCACAATTGTCAAAGCAATTTTTGAGAACTTTGGATTTTTTACATTTTTTAAGGGGTTTTAGGGGTGAATTTACCCCTAAAAAAAAGCGCCTGAAGATACGGTACATATATTTGATCCTGGAGATACACACCATATTTCATCAAAATCGGACCAACAGGGTAGGTTGTGGCTCTATGCACATTCAGACAAACACGTGCGGACAGACATCATGTAGAACAACAAATTTTGGTTTCAGGGGACCCCAAAATGGATATATCCACTCTTGAATCAAATTCGAAAATTTTGATGAAAACAATTCTTTCTCCATACTATCTTATAAGTGGGAGAAAGTAAAAATCTGAGTAAACAACAGTTGTAACTGTTTATGTGTCTTGAGCAGGTCTCAAGAGAGCTCACCGGAGGAAGAGAAGGCTGTGCCAGAGGCTCCCTCTGTGGGGTTCAAAACCAACCAGGAAGAAGAAGCAAGTGATTGTAGCGCTGCTCGACTCCTCATGCTACAGTTCTCTGTGGATCAGTTGGCGTTAGAGGTGGGTAAATTAAAGATTAAAATTCAGATTGAATTCCTACTCCATTGGCTGGAGATCCAAATGACTAATTTTATAACAGCATTTAATTTCCTTTCATCCAAACAACAGTCTTATAGGTCAGTGGTTCCTAAACTGAGGGGTGGTGACCCTGGCGAGTCGCGAAAGGTGGGCCGTAACTTGGGCCAAAAAGTAAATTTTAATTTTAAAAACAAAAGCATAATCTACTGGACACACAAACTCAGACAATTTACAAAAAATAAAATTATGATTGATCTTACAGTTAATCTTTGGAAATATGTGATTCAGCTAAAGTATAACTTAAAATAAAAAAGAATATTAGTTGGGAAGTAAGATAAAGTCGTGTCAAACCGGCTGGCACCGGCATGGCGTGGGAGTGACTTGGTTCTAGTACTTTCCGTACTATATTTTATTGAAATCAAAGGAAATAATTAAAACATGTGATAAAATTTTAGTTTGATCAAGCATTGAAGGTTGTTTGGAAGTATCTTAACCCTTAAAGCGCTACTGAAAATCACGGTCCCTGCTCATTTAGTGTAAAAAAATTAAAATATTATTTTCCCAGTGTTCTTTTTGGATTTAGGTAACTTGAATCAATTATAAATTTACAGAAATTTGCTTCATTTTTAATTATTTAAGATTTTAAGACTATTTTTAAGTATTTTAATAAGTATTTTTCTTCGTCGGGATGAGCCATTTCAGTGCCACCTAATTATAACCATTATAATTAGTTAATAACTCCTATTCAATAAAAACATTCACACAATATACACTATTTACTGCTAAACCACAATGAAATTAACACTTACAGCAAAAATGTCAACAAACAAGGTTAGCGAAAGTGAAAACAGTTGGCTGTAGTGACTCGTGAGTTTTCTTGTCAAAACAGTACGGGAGCGAAAGAATACTGGCCAAAGTTGCCTAGTAATGGATTACAGTCACTAAATATTCCAACAATGAAGCCGCCATATTGGTTTTGAGAGTGCATAGAGGCTTAAGCTACATAACCATGCACTCTAACGGTTGTTTTGCAAACTGCAGTGCAGTAAATATGGCAAAATGATTGATCGTGAATAAACTTGTTATACCACGTACTGTGCTGCGAGAAATGTCGTCAGCCGCCCAGTGAGGGTTAAATACTAGTGGGTCACGCATGAAAACATTTTGGAAAACAAGGTTAAATTTTGGGTTCAAGATAATAGTAAATTAAATTTTAAAATCACATTAGCTTGAATGTAATGAAAACAAGTAGTTGCAGTAAGGAAATTCATTTAGAAATAATAGAATCATGATATCTGTTATAATGTTTTTGCTACTTATTATGTCTTCTTGCCTCAAATCTCTTTCTTCAATTATTCTTTATATCTGAGGGGAAATATACAAAAGTAAAGTAATTTGTATCATGAGTCTAAATCTAATCTTATCTTACTTTTTTGTATTCTTTTATGCTAGGTTATTTATTTAATGACCATGCAGCCTCACAGTACACTATTTGATTAAATTTGCTCATTTAAATTTTGTGAACACCACAGCGATCAAACCCGTCACCTCCTGCACTGAATTATCTTACTTAAATATTTCATTGAGATCTTACTTTCAAACTTAATGAAAAGGTTGACACCAAAAAGTCCTTTGCTGATCTTTGCATGTATCCAATATTGGAGGTTGCAGACATCCTAGCTTAGTATACGCCTTTTTATCTCAAGTCGAGTTTGCTACAATAACCAACTGATTCGATGCATTTGCTTGTGCGATGCTTAGGTGCAGTCACGCAGCCGAAGTGTTGCAGAGTTGCAGGTTTCTGGGGTGAGAGTGTCATACACAAAACGGCCCTACGACACTTCATTGAGTCTCAGTGTTCATGGACTATTGCTGGTGGATGCCTTGCAGACCTTTGGCCCTGACTTTGAACTGCTCGTTGCAAGTCACAAGCATGTCGGGTTAGTATTCAATTTGGCAAGATTTAATGTTGTATTTTCCTTTAACCCATTCCGGTCCAAAGACGGGCAATGCCCGTCCTCCAATTTGCATGGTGAAAAGGCCGATGATGGGCACTGGCTGTTCTCATGTGACCTGTTGGATTATTATTTTATTTTGCCGTAGCAGACGTTTACAGCTGTACATCTTTCTACTTACCTAATGAACCTAATTTCCGATTTTATACATTATGTCGTTCAAATTTCATGGTATTGCTGTATAACCTCTGACAAACACAAGTTGCAGACGCTATTCGGCTTTTGTTTGTTTACACTCTCGTTTCGTCAACATGGCAACACACGATGATATCTTCACAAAGATATCATCAGTTGGAAACACTGAGAACACTCTCAGTGTTCCTCACAGCAGCAAACCTGCACACTCTTTTCCATGTTAATCCTATGGAGAATAGGCAAATAATTCTCATGTTTATCAACAGTTTTTGACTAAACTTGTCATATATTATTATTACTATTATTATATTATTGATTTTGAAATTCGCTGAGTACGCAGGTCTGCTGCGTCGGGGTTATTATATTTTTAAATTATTATTGTTAATGAATGTTACGTTATGTTCTTAAAAATAATACGTTCAATTTGTTTTCAGTCAACAAAGTGAGAATTTCTTTTGTATGTTTTTTTATATATCACAACAAGTATTACAAGCACATGATATTAATTTTATTTTCAACATTGGCCTGATGGCCAATGTTGAAAATAGGTCCTCCAAACGCAATATCCACCACAGGTAGAACTTTGATAATTTAAACCTTAAGGGACCAGAAAAAAATTTGATTTATCCAAAAATTTGAATTAGAAAAGTTTTTGCATGTGTTGAAATAAACAATCAAACATCGTGTTTTAACATTATATATTAAAAAAAGTTAGGTTAATGAGGATATTATTGATTAAAAAATCCTAATTTTTGTTAAATGTTAATAATGTGTTTTGAGGGGATCCCGAAACTTTAGCTATTTCAAACATTTTCTTAAATCCCTTCTCTACCTCCCTGATCGCCGCTATTTATTCTTGCAATGTCAGAGATTTGTAGGTCGCTTTGACGAAGCTATCATACATACGACGTGTTAACACAAACGCAGACAAAGTAACAAATGCCAACATGAAACAAAGACGAATATCGGAATAAACCACCATCAATGATACAGACGCGCCTGAACTGTGCCGGTGCCGTGTAGTGACAGACTAGAGATGTCAATATTGTGATTTATGAACAGTAGAGAGAGACGTGTTATAGGACTGGTGAAGGGGTAGGGGTATCATGTGACCATTCAACGGCAGGTGTACGTGCTGTAAGATGGGTTTGGAAAATCACACACAATGACTTGTTCTCTTTATAGATTTACGCTGTAAAAAATTTGAATTATCCAAATAATTATTCAAATTAACCAGGATATTTTCATATTGTTTTTAGATTGGACTTGCTGCCTTGTTATTTCATTTCTTAGTTCACTAGTTGTGGTAATTTAGTAAACAAATGATAAATGTTCCTAACTCCCTTGCTACCTAATTTTGTTTTAATATAGGCCTAAATAAATTTAGTTAAAAACTATTTTGTTTTTTGTGTTTGGATTACGGTTGGCCTGATCTTTATATTTAGTACAACTAATAAGCTATGTCTATCTTCTTTGTTAGAGTACTGAATCAAAATGATAATAATGAAATTGTTAAAGCTGTCAGACCGTAAAACTATATAGCTCCACTAAAGTAATATTTTATGGGCAAACTATAAAAGGCATATATGCCAAAATATTTCCAACAAAATATAAATTGCAATAGTATTATTTGTATGTTAAGGGACATTACAGATTCATTATAAAAGTAAATTTTAATTATTTTCAAGGCAACCAACAACAATAAATTGTTTCAGTAGCTTGATTCTGTAGTGAAACTATTCCTGAAAGTCATATAAATTTGATGTTAACAAAAGTGATTACTTTTGTGAAAGTTGTGTTGTATGCAAATCTCGCCAGGAGCGCTGTCAGTGCTCTGCAGACAACTGACTTATTTTGCCAAAGGTAGAAATAAGATATGACAAAATAGGGAGATAAAGATTGTCTTGGTAGTCGGGATGGGGGTATCTTTTGTTCATACTCGTCTGTACATTTATTTGAATCCATAACTTGTTCATGTCCTATCATTGTAACTTTGAGTGGGATTGTTGTGCAGGATGGACAGTGTCAGTGGCAGTCTACGGGACAGTGAACCGACATCTCCCACATCTCCAGGTTCTCCGGATCCTATGTCTGGTAGAAACAGCTTCAAGATGCTGCCTACAACTCCAGCCTCTGTCATTACATCAGCTCTGTCATCCCTACAAACTGATATGTCAAGAGGTAGTTGGTAAATTATTTCCACCTCCTATATTATGTTGTCACAGATTTTGTGATGGCAATAAAAAAGTTGTGTCAATTTTTTGAAATAATTTATTTCTGACTTTGTTGATTCGGTCAACTAATAATTGATTTCCTGAAGTTGTGACTTCTGAAATTTCCATGTCACTTAAATAATAATAATAATATATGACAAGTTTTATAAAAATCTGTCCATAAACATGAGAATTATTTGCCTATTCTCCATAAGATTAACATGGCAAAGAGTGTGCAGGTTTGCTGCTGTGAGGAACACTGAAATTAGACATTTCTACCATAAATAATTTTTATCTTAAGATTTATACCAACTTTCATCAACATCTGTCCATAAATAAAGGAGTTTGCCTATTCCCTATTTGATTATAATGGGAAAAGAGTATGCAGGTTTGCTGCCAAGATAAACACATAAACTATGATTTTTAAGCATAAATGGATATATCTCAACCACATGAAGCTAAATATCAAGTTTTATCCAAAAATATTCATTAATATGGGAAATATTAATTTTTCCCTATCCTCCATAAGATTAACATTGGAGCCCCACAATACAACGTACTGTGTTTAGTTTTTTTAATATCTCGGTAACCGTTGGAGATAGAGAAAAACTTTAAGGAACTTAATTGTGTAGTTTTTTAAGCTGATTCCAATGGTGAAATATAAAATTAGAAATTTTTAAAAACTACATGAGAAAAATGCAAAAAACCCCATTTTGGGGTACAAAACCCCCCCAAACTACCCGTTCCCATTGACCGGTATGTCTGGTTAACGAACTCGTCCGAGCACTTGTAGGAATAAACGTCTCTACCAAATTTGGTCTTGATTGGACCATTTTTACGAGAGTTATCGTGCTAACAGACACATATATATATATATACATATAATTATTCAACTTGTTTGATAGAATAAATGAAAAATGAAAATGAAAAGTTTGCGAATTTTCGTTTAATAAATATATAAACGTTTTCAAGCATTTGAAAAAATAGAAATGAGAACAATAAACAATAATAAACAGAGACTAAATAATTAAACAGGTGATTGATTGTCTTAACAGTAAATTTAAATATAGAACACATGATTTTGTTGCATTTTAAAATAAATATAGAGGTTTATACATGTAATTTTTAAATGTTATTTTCAATTGAGTTGAATCGTTCTTTATCAAATTATCTTAAATTTAAACCGGATGGAAATTTTGATTTTAGAACCAACTGGTGTGCCAATTCAGAATTTCTTAAAATTAGTTGGTTACTTTTTGCATTTTGATGTGGTTTAATTTTGTGAAGGGCTTTAAGCTCATAGCAGCCTTCAAAATTTTGGTTGTGGTGAGAAGCATGATTATAAATAGGTTTTCTTTGATCTTCATGTACCACATCAAAACGATGGCCAGTCATACGAACTCGAAGTGAATTCGATGTTTGACCAATATAGTCTTTTGGACAATGTTTACATGATAGTTGGTAAATCACATTGTGGGTTTCACACGTTGACTTTCCAACTATTGGATAAACTTTGTCAGTCACTATCCAATATTTGTGGGATTTAATAATTGTAATTTAATTGTAAGGATTTCCAATAATTTATCCAATAGTTGGAAAGTCAACGTGTGAAACCCACAATGTGATTTACCAACTATCATGTAAACATTGTCCAAAAGACTATATTGGTCAAACATCGAATTCACTTCGAGTTCGTATGACTGGCCATCGTTTTGATGTGGTACATGAAGATCAAAGAAAACCTATTTATAATCATGCTTCTCACCACAACCAAAATTTTGAAGGCTGCTATGAGCTTAAAGCCCTTCACAAAATTAAACCACATCAAAATGCAAAAAGTAACCAACTAATTTTAAGAAATTCTGAATTGGCACACCAGTTGGTTCTAAAATCAAAATTTCCATCCGGTTTAAATTTAAGATAATTTGATAAAGAACGATTCAACTCAATTGAAAATAACATTTAAAAATTACATGTATAAACCTCTATATTTATTTTAAAATGCAACAAAATCATGTGTTCTATATTTAAATTTACTGTTAAGACAATCAATCACCTGTTTAATTATTTAGTCTCTGTTTATTATTGTTTATTGTTCTCATTTCTATTTTTTCAAATGCTTGAAAACGTTTATATATTTATTAAACGAAAATTCGCAAACTTTTCATTTTCATTTTTCATTTATTCTATCAAACAAGTTGAATAATTATATATATATATATATACATATATACATATATACATATATACATATATATATATATATATATATAAAAATTTTAAAGACTATTGTTTTTGGACTCTGGGCACCTAAAGAAGAAAAAATAACATGGTCCCGGGCTTAAGTCTCGCCATGAGACCTACGGTAATAGCTTCTTCCCTATAGGAAATTTGCTAAAATAATAGTCGTTAAAATTGTTATATATATATATATATATATATGTTGTAACATGTTGTTAAAATAAAATAATGTTTGTCAAGGATACTCAGTTAATTATTTTAACTTTACTTTATATGTGTGTGTGTCTGTGAACACGATAACTCCCGTAAAAATGGTCCGATCGAGACCAAATTTGGTAGAGACGTGTATCCCTACAAATGCTCGGACGAGTTCGTAAACCAGACATATCGGTCAATGGGAACGGGTAGTTTGGGGGGGTTTTGTACCCCAAAATGGAGTTTATTTCTAATTTCTAATTTTATATTCCACCATTGGAATCAGCTTAAAAAACTACACAATTAAGTTCCTTAAAGTTTTTCTCTATCTCCAACGGTTACCGAGATATGAAAAAATCTAAACACAGTACGTTGTATTGTGGGGCTCCAATGTTAATCTTATGGAGGATAGGGAAAAATTAATTTTTCCCATATTAATCGATATTTTTTGATAAAACTTGATATTTAGCTTCATGTAGTGGAGATCTATCCATATACGCTTAAAAATCATAGTTTTTGTGTTTATCATGGCAGCAAACCTGCATACTCTTTTCCCATATTAATCATATGGGGAATAGGCAAACTCCTTTATTTATGGACAGATGTTGATGAAAGTTGGTATGAATGTTAAGATAAAAATTATTTATGGTAGAAATGACTACTTTCAGTGTTCCTCAGAGCAGCTAACCTGTGCACTCTTTCCCATGTTAATCTTATGGAGAATAGGCAAATAATTCTCATGTTTATGGACAGATTTTGATAAAACTTGTCATATACTTTTTTTTTTTTTTACTGAAAGGGGCGGATTTCTCCCAAGGCACTTCAGCCGTAGCAGCTTTTTGCGCACCCCTGTGTGGGTTGCGGCATTATCACATAGCGAAAAGCCATTGGTGATTGGCGGGATTTGAACCCGGGACCTTGGGCACCAAAGCCCCGCGCTCTACCCCTAGACCAATATATAATATATATTATTATTATTACATTATTTATTTAAAAATTCACTGAGTACGCAGGTCTGCTGCGACGGGGGTATTTAAGATCACACATTAAACCACAAGAACAAAAGCCTGAGGAAATATAATTGAGTATAATGAAATAAAGCTCTTTTACTATCTAGAGCTATTTATCTGTTGTGGAAATGAGATAAATCCCAGCCTATAAATGTGTGAAGAGCTAAACAATTGCTCTTCTTTTATGATTTATTTTGTATTCTGATCCACAATTACTGGGCCTGACCTCGCATTTCTGTTATAGCCAAGTCACCCCCGCCTATAGCCAGTCCCCGGCCCCCTCTACTGCCAGGAGAAGTCTCTGCCACCTCAGAGGCTCTCATCACCATAGAGTTGGTGTTTGTCAGTGCAGATTGTCCCACAAACACTGATCCTCGAGAACACCTTCAAATTGCCAACATCCAATTTAATAATCTAGATATTATTGGTAAGTTTAGTTGAAGGCTAAGAAATAAATTACTCAGCTTCAATACAAAACATTAAAAAAAGAAAGTTCAATGGAACGTAATAGATGCGAAATTGCACTTTTCAAATTCTTTTATATTTTAAATTTTTTTATATACCTTTTCCTCTAACTTGTATGCATAGTAAAATGAAACAAATATAATTTCAGTCTAAATAGGTTGTAAATTTTTCAGCCAACCAGGAAACTATTGTGGAGCTGATAGGTTTTGTCAAGAGAGTGTTCCCGAGCAAACCAACCCACCATAAGCCATCGATACCTGTTCCTACTGGTAATCAATTTTACAATGATAAAATTATCATGTATGGTCATATGTTTTTTGAGTGCTTATTTATGTATATTTTTTTCTAATTTATTGGTTTTATGAGTGTTAATACAAACTAGTGAACAATCCAGAGATTTTGAAACTTTTTTTATTTTTTTATATTTTTATTTTTTTGTATTAACATAATACACTTTATGTAGCAACAATACCATCATCATACCATGGTACACATCATAAGTTAATCATTGAATTTCTTGGCTACAAAGCCATGTTGTTTTAAAAATTTCGGTTTTTAAGACTGACCGTAACAGTGTATGTATATGAATGTCTACTGTGTGTTCATATTTAATGTACTTTTTAAAACTTAAATGTTTAAAATGACGTGGCTTTACAGCCAAGACATTCAATAGTTAACTTCTGATGTGTATCATGGAAATGAAGATGGAAAAACATTATGACAAGTTTGGTATACCCAAAAAGAGTTTATTAACTCATTGATGAGTAAATTAATATTAACAATGTTGCTAAAATAAATATATTAAATATTGTTTTATGAAGTTTATTGTTTTAATAGATTTTAGCGAATTTCCCATAGGGAAGAAGCTATTACCGTAGGTCTCATGGCAAGACTTAAGCCCGAGACTATGTTATTTTTTCGTCTTCAGGTGCCCAGAGGTCAAAAACAATAGTCGTTAAAATTTATATATATATGTGTGTGTGTGTGTCTGTCTGTGACACGATAACTCTCGTAAAAATGGTCCGATCGGAACCAAATTTGGTGGAGACCTATTCCTACATTTGTTTGGCCAAGTTCTTAAACCAAACATATCGGTCAATCGGAACGGGTAGTTTGGGGGGGGTGTTTGTAAAAAATTGGGTTTTATGCGTTTTTCATATGTAATTTAAAATTTTTTTAAATTTTATCTTTCACCATTAGAATCAGCCTCAAAAATACACAATTTAGTTCCTTAAAATTTTTCTCTATCTCCAACGGTTACCGAGATATTAAAATATCTAAACACAGTACGTTGTATTTTGAGGCTCCAATATTAATCTTGTGGAGAATAAGGAAAAATTAAATTTCTCTTATTAATCAATATTTTTGGATAACACTTTATATTTAGCTTCATGTTGTTGAGGTTCATCCATTTATGCTTAAAAATCATAGTTTATGTGTTTATCATAGCAGCAAACCTGCATACTCTTTTCCCATGTTAATCATATGGAGAATAGGCAAACTCCTTTATTTATGGACAGTTGTTGATGAAAGTTGGTATAAATGTTAACAATAAACATTTTTGGTGGTGTAAATGCCTACTCTCAGTGTTCCTCACAGCAGCAAACCTGCACACTCTATCCCATGTTAATCTTATGGAGAATAGGTGAATAATTCTCATGTTTATCGAGAGATCTTGACCAAACTTGTCCCACATTATTATTATTATTATATTATTGATTTGGAAATTCGCTAAGTATGCAGGTCTGCTGCGACAGGGTTATTTAATTTTGGTAACCCACAAAGTGAAAACAAAATAGCCCCACCATAGTAACCAAAAATTTTATATTGCAGATGTTCCTTCCACTACATAAAATAAACGGTACCAGTGGACTGACACATACTTTGTCCCTTAATAGTATATAGTAAATTTAAAAAAGACAATCTGTAATAAAACTATCATGTTCTACAAAGTAATTCTAAATATCATTTAATAATTTATTGTTCAAATTGTATGGGGGGAACCCCACCCCTCCCGGTAATACCAAGATTTTTTGAGCTGGTTTTGTTCGGTGATTACACTTTATACCAAGTTTTATGGAAAATGGGTGGGAAGTAAGGAAGAAATTGATTTTTTTATATTTTCCATAAGAATAACATTGGGCGCTTTCAGACAATGTACTGCGTTTATCTTGGACACTAAATTTAACTTTTCTCTGGAACCGTTAGTCATAGACAAATAATTCAAAATACTACTTTGTTTAGTTATTTAAGCTGGTTTCAATGGTACCAGTCAAGTTATACTTTACTTCTATTGTTTTCGCTGAAAATTTAAAAATTTGATTTTTTCGACATTTAAAAGCCCATAACTTTAGAACCGTCATTTTTACAGACATGCGGGTGGTGTCAAATCATTTAGTACTCTGTGCACTATAAGCTATCAAATTTTAATCAAAATCGTTAGAGCCGTTTTTGAGAAAATTGGATTTTTCACGTTTTTTAAGGGTTTTTAGGGGTGAACTACCCTTAAAAATCAAAAATTCTAAAAAATGAAAAACACGCCTGGAGATACAGTGACTATACATATACATACCAAATTTCATCTAAAACGGACCAACGGGGTAGGCTGTGGCAGTGTACACATCCAGACACACACACACACACACACACACACACACACACACACACACACACACACACACACACACACACACACACACACACACACACACACACACACACACACGGAGAGACAGACATCACGCCAAAACCCACTTTTTTGGATTCAGGGGACCCTAAAACGGATATATCCACCCTCAACTCAAATTCGAAAATTTTGACGAAAACAATACTTTCTCCATATACTATGTATAAGGGGAGAAAGTAAAAGACTTTTTTAATATGTATAATATTAAATACTTATTTAATATTTATATATGCTTCTGTATACCACAGTACGATTATGTAATAAATCTATAGTAAATGTAGTAGTAGTAATGTGTAATTTCTTCTTCTCTCACTTTTAAACAGTAAATATTGTGATTTAAATTTTCTTACAGAAGATGAGGTGGACAATTCAACGGGCTCGGAGACAATTAGTCGAAGGTCAAGTTTTGTCCCTCCACCGTCCACCAAGACCCAGTTGACCTTTGACTTCCACCGCCTTAACATCTTGCTGCTGAGGGCTGTTGTCCGTGACAATGTCATTGTGGGCCGCAAGATAGCCACTGTCACACTCAGCCATGCCAAGATCAATGCTGGGGTTGGTGAGTAAGAACACCCATGTTGTCCATTTTAAACAATTAACAACAATTTTTTGTTAACAAATTTTTATTTTGACGGATGTGAATGATTATTTTTGTTAGGTAAGAATGATCTCACACAAAAATGATAATGATATTGTGTTTTATGATATAATGATCGAGTTTCGAATAGTTCTTAATAATACTAACCAAATATTAACAAGGTAAACTTTTGAGAAGAGTTTGGAATCTGAAATTGTGGCCAAGTAGGTATTAACTAATTAAAAATAAACGGTACCAGTGGACTGACACATACTTTCTCCCTTAAGTAAATTTAAAAAAGACAATCAGTAATAAAACTATCATGTTCTACAATGTTATTATAAATATCATTTAATAATTTATTATTCAAATTGTATGGGGGAACCCCCCCCCTCGGTAATACCGAGCTTTTTTGAGCTGGTTTTGGTCGGTGATTTGACCTTACGCTTCATACCAAGTTTCATGGAAAACGGTTGGAAAGTAAGGAAGAAATTGATTTTTTTATATTCTCCATAAGAATAACATTAGGCGCTTTCAGACAACGTACTGCGTTTATCGAGGACAGTAAATTCAACTTTTCTCTGGAACCGTTAGTCGTAGACAAATAATTCTAGATACTAATTTGTTTAGTTTTTTAAGCTGGTTTCAATGGTACCAGTCAAGTTATACTTTAGTTTTATTGTTTTCGCTGAAATATAAAAATTTGATTTTTTTGACATTTAAAAGCCCATAACTTTTGAACCGTCATTTTTACAGATATGCGGGTGGTGTCAAATTATTTAGTACTCTGTACACTATAAACTGTCAAATTTTAATAAAAATCGTTAGAGCCGTTTTTGAGAAATTTGGATTTTTCACGTTTTTTAAGGGTTTTTAGGGGTGAACTACCCTTAAAAATCAAAAATTCAAAAAATGAAAAAAACGCCTGGAGATACCGTGAATATATACATACATGCCAAATTTCATCTAAATCGGACCAACGGGGTAGGCTGTGGCACTGTACACATCCAGACACACACACACACACACACACACACACACGGACGGACAGACATCACGTCAAAACCCACTTTTTTGGATTCAGGGGACCCCAAAACGGATATATCCACCCTCAATTCAAATTTGAAAATTTTGACGAAAACAATACTTTCTCCATATACTATGTATAAGGGGAGAAAGTAAAAGGTACATATTAACATATAAGAAAGAATTTTGATGCCACTTAAATAGATTTTTAAATTTTCACCAGCGTATTCTGGGCCCTCTAACTGACTCCGTAGACTTTACTCTGGACTTGATGGCTCACCTCAGTGACAAGTGAAACGTGTTGACAGGGGACAAGCTGCTGATAGAAGGGTCCCTGGGGGCTCTAGGTCCTGGATCTGACACAGGAAGGTCGGACTCACCAGCATATTCTGGACCCTCTAGTTAGAGGGTATGGAGTCAGTTGACTCCGTAGACTTTATTCTGGACTTGATGGCTCACCTCAGTGACATGTGATGCGTGTTGACAGGGGACAAGCTGCTGATAGAAGGGTCCCTGGGCGGGCTCCAGGTCCTGGATCTGACACAGGAAGGCCGGACTCACCAGCGTATTCTGTCTCTGGGCCAGGATCCTCTGACTGACTCCCTAGACTTGGACTTGATGGCTCACCTGAGTGCCGACCTGTACACGATGTCTGGTACCCCTACCCCCCGTAGCTACCAGGAGAAGGAAGCCTTCAGCTTCACACTCAGGCGAGACCTACAATCCCAGTCAGGTAACTTTTTGTGACAGATGTTCCTTCCTCATAATTACTCGACACTGACTTTATTATTTATTTGTTAGATACAAATTAAATATTTGTTATCAGCAACTAGTTGACTTCAAACTTTTTTTAAGGTTTATTTCTGCATCTGAATTGCCATGATATTCTCATTTATAAATGAATCGTACCTTAAAAAGATAATGTCTATTGCATCAATCAATCAATGAAGTAACTAAGCCTAATAAAAATAATAAAAATCAAGTTGTTGGTTGTAAAGGTTTAGGAGACAGATAACCTACAACACAAAGTCAAGATTGAATAATTACCAACATGTTTATAATGATCGGTATGCTGGGTAATGATAAAAAAAAGCAGGAAACAAAGCAGTGACATTTGGAATCTAAATTCTTTGGAAGAAGTTTAGACGTTTAGGACTGTGGTTTTGAACCTTCTACTCGAAAGAAATCGAGTACCCCAAATACCCAACATAACATAAAAAAAATCTGAAACTTAAAATGTTCATTGGATCTTTGAACAATTTTTTAGCCAAATCTCTAACCCACGCCACATACACATATTATTGTGGCCTATTAAATATAAATAGTTGGGATCACTAAGTGAAACTTCAAAGCAATCTTCACTGACTTACGAACCAGCCACCTCTCTGCCGGTTCAAAATTGTGTACTCAAAATTGATTGTTGTATGCAAGTATAGCAGCTTCCAGGATCAGGGAATTGTCAGGGATCCAACATCAAGCTCATGATTTAAATTGTAGAAATATGAGTACAAATGTTAAATATTTTCATCAGGATTTAAAATGAGGGGAAAAATTTACAGAATAGTTAACAACAGACCAATGAAATGTGGCAAATGTCGTAATTACTTGGCAACCCTAGATCGTATTACGCAACATTGGTGAATTTGAGGATGCGATTCCAAAAAATGATATCCGTTATATTGAAATAAAATAACGAAATCACTATTAACTGTTAACATTCAAAATGAAAAAGTAAATTATTTTTTTACTGAAAATTTTGTCACAAAATGAGATATTACAGCAAAATAAGTGTTTTTCTCAAATTATTTCAGATATTTGTTTCAAGATTATAATTACCAAAAACGTAGTTCACTCTGAACCATGATATCTACTGATACTTATAATACCTGGGGGAAAGATTGTACTGCGACCTATGGAATCTATTGTGCCCCCTAAACTAGTCTCCAGTTCTTGCCCCCCTCTAGTCCTGAAATCCTTAATGAAGTTTAGTATCATGTGGGGTTCTAACTTTGGGAAATCTCCAACTGCCTCCTGGTGTGTTCCCAAGCTTCTGGCTCTCTTCTGACCTACTGCCTCACACCCAGTAAGGCTCTCACACAGTAAGTGTCTAGGTGTTTCCTCCCCTGATATTCAGAAGCGGCTGTCACCCTCTTGAACAATGTTCATCTTTCTCAGATGAACCCTGAGCCTACATTGTCCGGTTAGACAACCCGTCAGCATCCTTAAATTATTTTTCTTAAGCCTAATCATGGTCTCAGACGTTCTTACATTATGCCCTCTAAGAATTCCCTTGGCCTGCCGGCATCCCGGAAGATCAGTCCAGACTTTTTCTCGGTTGTATTTTCTTCCTACTAGAGCCTTTTTTTAAAGAAGAAGTCCTCCAGTAAGCAACCTGGCTCCGGTCCTACAAAGGGGATGGCTGCTCCTGCCCTCGCCAGCTTGTCTGCTTCTTCGTTTCCCTGAACACCAGGTACCCAAAGTAGTGACAACTTGTTTTTCCCCAACTGGTCCAGACTTTGCCAACAATTCCAAACCATAAACTTGTTGTATTCGCCTTTGCTTCTTGGGAAGAATATCGTCATGTTATGGGCCTTCGGTATATTTTGCCCAAGGCAGACTGTCAACTACACTCCCTTCCACTCCTGCAACTGGGTGGCCTTCCTTCCCAACCAGTCAACTGTTTCCTGGTTGATACAATCCACCAGCATATACCAACGCCTGTATTGCATGCCCGCAAATTTGACTTTGCAAGAGTTACCCCTCGCTATCTCCCTGATGATGGCATCTTTTAGCTGTGAAAGCTCCTCCTTACTCAGGCTCCTTTTTGGGTACTTGCCCGCGGCAGTTGCTCCTGTCCTGAGTTTTGTGTTTTCTTGTTAATCTCCTTCCATATTGCTCCCATCAATAGCTAGGGAAGTATCTGTCCGCCTGAACAGCCAGAGCCCCGCATGTTTAGGTAAGGCTACATACTGCAGGAGGTCGCCTGGTATCCTGCAGGTACCATTCTCGACACCATTTACAAGGCCTGGTGCCATCTACTCCTTGGGACAGTCCACATAAGTCTGGTTTTACTGAAAGATAAAGACAGTCTATGTATGCATTGGAGGGTAGAAGAAGCATGGGTAGAAAGGAAAGACCCTGCTCAAATGAACAGCAGAGAGTAAGGGAAGTTGATTGCAATGGCCATGCCACAGGGCAGTGGGATCACCAACCCCTATGCCTACCATGATATCTAACTTTTATCCAATACTCGGTGTTGAGTTAATGACAATGTGCTTTGTATTTTTAAATGTTGTATTATGAGTGTCTGAAGGCTTGAGTTATTGAGCTTTTTTTGAGCTTTTTAACCCTTTAAAACAATTTTTATGTCTGAAAACGCAAACTCTATTTTTCATACTACTCTCAACAACTGGATATCCCGAAAACATGTGTATATGTAATATATTACTTAAAAATTGATAACTCAGTTACTAGTGCATGTATTTCCGTAATTTTGGTACTAACATTTTAAACTGCCGTCTGGTCTTCTTTGCGAGTTCCGCTGACGGCATTACACTGCTGCTTGGTCTTTTTCGGCATTTAGACGAACGGCAGTTTACTGACGCCTGGTCCTCAAAGGGATAAAGCTTGTCTTGACTCGAGGTGTTTTGCAAAAGCTCGAACCAAACTTTTAATTCAAAGTTGAAACACAATTTTTTAAATCAGCAGATGTGAAAGGTACAGAAAGAAACAATGTTTGATTGCAATTGAAACATAGATCTGCAATTTTACACCGAAGCATTCATTTTCCATGATAATTAATTTTTATAAAGGGATTTGTGGTAAGATAATAATTTAATGATTCTGTTTTTCGTCTACAGTTATGATTTTTAATATTTGTTTATTTTAATATATTTAATATTTTAATATTAAATTTTAATATTCCAATATAATGGACTATTTTTCTGAATTGGATTCACACAACATGCCGGGTTTGAGTATAACTGAACCGGGATGCTAAGTACACAACATTTGGACATTTACGTTGTTCCGTTAGCTAACATGACGCTAATGTTACAGGTGTTTTTTTCGCTGGTAGGCCTATATTATTGTAACCAGAAGGCAGAAACACTTATTGCCAATGTTGTCTGCCGATCGTTGATTCCTCTTAAGCTGCTTTAGGCCTAATTGAAAGAAAAAAAAACAATAAAATGAAATTAATATGGATAATAATTATATATTAATTTATTATAAATTTGTCCATTGGTTTATAATTGATGAGGCTGCTAATATAATTTAAATTATCAAGCAAATTATAAGGATTTGGTTGATTTGATAATGTGGATCTGAAAACTTGGGATTTTTCAATTCAGTTTAACTTGTATGAATTATAATTTTATTGGTCTGTCTACAGCATACTTTCATTAATTTTGTTTCAATTAAATTTAAATTATCACTATATATGACTAACCTTGATCTTTTGATTAATCTAAGAATTTTTTATGTCTTCTGAAGTACTTTGGGGTTGTATCTACAACAAATAAGCTTCCTATTAATTAACTAGCCTACCAGTGAATTATTGTTATTAATATACAGGACTAAAACTTATTCATACTTTAAAATTTGTAAGTATTATAGATGTTTTTGAGGAGGGGATTTTCTGATGGTTTAAAAAAGCTTGGTTTGAATTGATTGATTTCGAAATATTTTAAAAAGCTTTCAGCTCGGCTCAGCTTGAACATGAAATTCCAGGTTTGACACCCCTAATCATGATAAAGTTGATTGATAACTGAAATAATAACAAAATTAAACTCCAACTTCTGAGCGGAGATTGTATATTTATGTTTTAGATAGAACGAAGGATTGTTTCATCAAAATATAATTAAATAAGTTGTCACAAGCAGTCCAGCCTTTGTGGAGAGACTAATAACAATGGTCATTTCCCAGCAATACATTCCCTTTTTCTGAGGATTGTTCTGATTTTGTTAGACAAATTTTATATGAAAGCGGTAATTTGGAAAGAAAAGATAGTGATAAGTTGAGTGTTTCCAGCTGTGAAATTAGGCATAACCTTCAACAGTCGAACTTGACATCGAGTGATAATAGTTAACCCATTGGCCATTGTAACTTTTTTGTTACAGAACGAAAACGTTTTTCAGGCCTATATAGTGTAAATAGGCAATGAAGAAATTTAAATATGTGTAGCACTAAATTAGAAACCATTTAGCTAGATATATGGGGAGTAAATATTTATTTTCTGTGTTTTTATTTAATATAAAGCTAAAACAAAAAAAAAGCTGAAATAATTTGATACCGGCGTGCATCAAAAGTGTAAATTTATTCAGTAGCCAATGGTTTAAGAAGTTGATATTAACATCTGGCTTGTATCATACTAAATTTGTACAGAAAATAAAGCTGTAGCCTACAAACTCAAACTTCTTTATTGTTGGAAAAACATTCATAACAATCGTCATATTTTTTTAAAAGCATTACTATACAATAGAGCACTATACAATTAATTGAATCATTTACAAATAACTGACAGTTTGAAATATGATTGTTTATTTCTATATCTCACTTGACATATAGAAATAAATATAAAATATAAATATATATAAAAATAAATTTCAATATCTCACTTGAATAATATTCGTTTAAACTGTAATATTCTTTCCTAACTAGTAGGGCTTTGAGTTTTCTCTTAAATACATTATTTTCTGTCTCATTTTTTAAGGCGATTGGGAGGTGGTGAAAGAGCTTGATCGAGTAAAACAATGTTTGATGCTGGAAAAACGTAGTTTTGTGCTGGGGAACGGATGATAGGATATTACGATTCCGTATGTTGAATCTTGAAGGAGGCTGTTTTGGAAAGAGATCTGGGTTATTCTTTAAAAATATCGAACAGTTGAAAATGTAGATTGACTGGAATGTTAAGATGTTGTTGTCCCTGAAAATGCCTCTACATGATACTGTTGGGTGGAGGCCAAAGATGATTCGAACTGCCTTCTTTTGGGCTTTGAAAATGGCTTGTGTTTTGAACTATCATTAACATACAGCACCAACCTTACAGTTCAAGCTCAGAACCGCACCATAACAAATTTTTATATTGATTTATTTTTGTAGGTATATTGCAGGCAACTAGTAAGAACATTGATTAATTTGCTAGGCTTTATTAAGTCAGTAATAAGAAATATATTAACCTCTATACTGAAATACAATTTTTTTTGTAAATTACAGGAGAAATAAATCTAATTTGCTTCTAGAGCACTTTAACATGTTTTGTTTTAAGTGTTCGATTCAGTTTCAATAGTGGTTTTGAGTGGTAAGTTGGTTGAAATAAAAAAATAAAAAATAAAAAACAAAACAGTAAGTAACAAATGCCTGATGAACCTTTGGCTCAGTGTATGTTCTGTCTTTTTAATCTACAAAGAAATCAATTTTGGCATTTATTTTGTTTGTTTGTTCTAAGTTATTCATTCATTACGCTTGAGCTACTAATGAAGTCATGCGTCCACAATCAACATACACTCATTTCTCATTCATACTTGGCTTAAAATACTTATATTGGTTGGGCACCATTTCAAATGTTAATATAATTTAATCTAATCATAACCTTGTAATATTTAATGTTGCGATTTTTAAAGTCAAATTTGAAATAGGATATTAGAGCAAATATTTTAAGTCCCCTAGACATAATTTTTTTTACAGTGCCATTTTATAAGTTGTTATTGGTTATAATATTTTTAGCTTGTAATACCCAAATCCGACCCAAATTTTTTCTACTTTCCTGAACCCAACCCGACCCAAAATTTCATTTAGCTAATGACACCCGAAACTGATCAGACCCAAAAATTGATAGTAATTCACTCCCCAACCCAACAAGAAAAATCCCCACCCACAGATCTCTAGCAAAGGTATTAGGTGGCTGTCCTCAGAAGAGAAAATAACACCACCATAAAAAATGTGATAATTATCCAGAATGAAGGAGCTCTCTCTAGGCAGACCAAAACTTAGATTGAAGTGTGATGGAACTTGAGAAGAGAAATTAAGAGAGAGCGTACAGAAATGAAGAGCATGCGCAAGACAGACGATTGGAGGCAATATGTAGGTGAGGCTAAGTACCATCTGGGGCATCAATGGCCACTGTTGTAAGCCAGTAAGTAAGGTTTAGGAGAGGAGTAGGTGTGAATAATTCTCATGTCATCCTGAAAAATCAAGAGTACAGTCTTATTTTTATGGAATGTAATTGATCTGTCAGTGAGTTGCCTGTTACAGACAGTGCAGCCATTTCCATCCGGTTCGCCTCTGTATGGTACACCCATTCACCCCACCTTCTGTTGGAGCTACAGTCCTGTGCCAAGGAGTTCAAGCAGTACCTGGCCAACCTCGCCCGCACCATAGGCTCAGCTGCGACAGAGATGGCTATCGGTCTTGTTCACGCCAGGTTAATTTTTTATTGATTATGGTTAATTGAAATTGGCATATATTTGCCATAATTGGCATTTGCTATTATATTCTATAATAGTGAGTTTATTTTGTTACCGTTTCTGGCTGTCTTATCTTATGATTATGTTATTTTTTACCAGTTTGTTTCTATCATCATTTAACTGTAAATTCTAATCCGTTACAGTCTTAATACTACAGGCTGAGTACCATTAACATCACTACTACCATAAACTACAGGCTGTCTTAATTTGATTTTCATATTTTGTTTCAATATCTTGCCATTCATTCTTGCCAATCATTCAACCTAAAGTCAGGTAACTAGCCTTTTATAATCTTTAAAAGCCCACACTGAGCACAATTATCACTTATGGCATGATATAGTAAGTGGTAATGTTTTGTCTAGAGCGGAGTCACTAGCCCAGTCCCTGTCTATGAGCAGTCGACTGTACGGCTCCAACACTGATGTATCATCCACTCCTCGCAAGCGTCGCCGCTCCAGTCTGTCCCAGAGTGTCGAGATGCTGGACTCAGGACAAGTCACTAACACTCGAGGGACAGCCACACCCTTCACTCCTGAAGACGACTTAATGCGCACCCAGATACAGTTAGTGTCATCATTCCTTTCTTGCTTCTTGAGTGAATGTAGGAATACACATCTCTACCAAATTTGGTCTCATTTTTACGAGAGTTCTCGTGTTGAAACATACAGACACATTTACATCTTGGTTGGTTGTCTTAACACTCCGGTGCTCGCGTGGAGTGCAATGGCACCCCAGTCATGTTGTTTTGTTCATAAACGCAGTTGACAGCATGCGTGACCTTGAGCAGTCATCTACCTTCCCTCTGATACCCCTGGAACCTGCCAGTATGATGAAAGCTACCAATTCGGGCTAAACTAATTTTCTATTGATTTTTTTCCCGTGGTGTCGCACGATTGGAGTGCAGGTGCACTCCACGCGAGTATCCGTGTTCCGAATTTTTCCACGGAGTGACGTATGTTGTGGATTTTATTTCACGTAGTTGACATTATTTTTATATGAAAAATGTATAATGTGTGCATGTATTAACTAATGAATGAACAATGGACAACCAAGAACAGTTATGGTGTTGGTTAGCTGAAACGGAAGATGATGAGAGTGTCATAAGTGACGAACACCCTGATGAACTTGAAATAGATAATATTGCGTTATTTAAATAATAATTATCCTTAACCATTTTAAATAACGCTTTTATGCAGCAATATTTATTAATGTTTTTGTACAATTTGCTAAATTTTCAAGTGTAACAAATGAGTATACCTTGATCATTTGAAAAGTATGTGTGCAGAACGTGCTAATTAGGTGCATTTGTCAAAGTATGTTGTCATACTTGGTTTTGGGGTTCGATTGTGTTGTTTGAAAAATCGTTCCTAACGATTTTTTAAAATAGTTTTTCCATTCACCAATATTTATTTATTGTATTGTACAATTTGCAAAATGATTTTTTTGGTCTAAATTATGTGGTTTTTAACATCACCAATCACATCAATTTTGTGTTACATGTGTCTATTCGACATAAAATACCAATACATTGTCAAAACAATTCATACTAATTAAGAAAAACAACAAAAACAAGTGGAGTGCACCGCTCGCGTTCCAGTAATCCACACGAGCACCGGAGTGTTAATGTCTTAATAGGGCTGCTATTATATTATTGTAATATAAGTAAAAACCATAGTACCCTTTCATGATTAGATTTTATTGTACCAAGACATGTTCTGGGTTATCATCTACATCTTGTTGTTGTGTGAAAAAGTAACCTTAAAATCAAAATATGTTTTGAAAATAGAATTTTTAAAAACATTTCTTGAATTTTATTGTTTAGTGAAGTTGAAATTGAAATGTAACTATATATTAATATTTAATCTTGAATTCTAGAATTTTGTCAAATATATGGTTGATTGTGTATTTGCATGGTGTTCAGTATATTTTGGGCTAAGTGTGAATAAGTTTGAAATTCTTCAAATAAGTTCATTCTGTCTCTTTTTTTTTACACACTTAAAGATGGGATGATAAACTGGAACATGTCGTGGTACAATAAAATCTAATTTTATGAAAGGGTACTATAGTTAAGGGTAGTATATAAGGTATATAAGGGTAGTAGTATAATAAGGGTAGTGGTAAGGGTAGTAGTAGTATAAGGGGGTATATATATATATATATATACACAGGGTGTTCATTTAAGTTGGGGACAAACTTCGAGGAATGATAGTACTCATCAAAATAAAGAAAAAAAGTCCTATAAACATATGTAGAACAATCCTTCGTTAAACCCATAGCCACCGTTTTGTATTTTTTACTGAAATCATTATATCTCAAAAACTATTAAAGCTACAGAAACCAAACTTTGCACACACCTTTATTAGCCAAAGAGGAAAAAATTCTTAATGTATCATTTAGTCTGCTTTCATATTTCCAGAATGGTGACGGTTAATAATTAGGGGTGTGCGAGCCTGGAATTTTAAGTTCGAGCCGAACCAAGCTTTTTAAAAAATTCCCGAGCTCAAGCTTTTCGAGCCGAGCTATTTCAAAACTTCACCTGTTCTGAATAGGGGTGTTTTAAACCTATATTTGTATAGGTTAAAAAAAAATATATATATATATTTAAAACATTGGGAAATAAGAAAGATACATACTATTTCTAGATAGCATTGATTATTATTGTTGTCAAAACTATAAATAAAAATTCAAAGAGTAATAAAATAGAAAATATAAAAACAGAAGTTAAACAGTTAGGCCCTATTTAAAAACTCTAATTAATTTTGGTATCATTTCAAATGGTTAGTTTTCAATCAAATTCATATTTATTAATTAAAAATATACAGCTTGAAAAAATTACATTAGTTACAGTTACAATATTTATTTAAAACTATTCAACCATCACTTTTTATTGCTTACTTACTCTATCCCCTCCAATTAATGATTATTTAAGAGAAAACGTAAAACTGAATTTTTGACTAGATACGTAAAATACTTACGTAGAGAAATGAATGTATTTGCCTGTAAAATAAAATAGTGAAGTTCCACAACGTCAACAAACCCCTCTTCCCCTCCCCCTGAGCAAGGCTCAAGGTTGTATTTTTTGTTACCCATTGCCATTGTCTGTCCACCTTCAGTCAGTCCCAGTCCCCTCTTCCCCTCATCTCTTATCACTTAACAGATTACACAAGGTTTAACTGAGATTCTCGAATTTAATGTTTTTATTTATGATTCGGCAAATTTATTTATGTGATTTGTGATAGAAGTCCATTGTAATGAACAATTAATATAAATAATTAATTAATTAATTTTAATAATTAAATAATTAATAATTCGTCATACACTCAAAGATTATTTTTTGGAATAAATATTATTAAAAGACTATGGATCTAATTTTTTGCTGCGTAAGGAAGGCAATGGAAGCTGTCAGTTGATGAAGAAAAGAAGCCATTATTAAAACTAAACTTTTAATTAACTAAATATGATTTAGTTAAATACTATTCAATTTTGATTATTAGTGTTGTTCTTTGAATGTACTTACAAAGAATACCAAAATTAGTTAGAATGAGGAAAAATTGTAGAAGATATTAAATAAATCATGGGTCTACTTTTTCTATACAATAAGTGCCTGATTGTACTACTTAATTTATGTGTACTCTGTATTCATCTGGAAGTATTCGACTAAAGATCATTTTGAGTTGGCAGCGCCACAGCTGATTTCTTGGTTAAGTTTCATCCGATTGAGAACAATGTCGTCTGTTTTGTTTCTTATTAATTACATCTCAAGTAACAGTACAGAAGTAACAACATTACTTCTTCCTTCTATCTGAATTCATCACGCTCACAGATGTAAAAACGACCGTATGAACAAGTTATTTAAAATTAGGGTGTAAATTAAGAGTGTTTTTACTTGGCAAAAGCTCGGCTCAAATTTCAAGCTTTTTAAAAACGCCTCGAGCCGAGCCGAGCTTTAAAAAGCTTGAAAAAAGCTTGATGATACGAGCTTTCGCACATCCCTATTAATAATTTTAATGTAAATAACAAAAAAACCATTAACTTTATAAATTTTCGAAATATACGGATAAATACAGTAGAACTTGGATAATTCCTACCTCAAGGGACCAGAAAAAAATTCAAATTATCTCTCTATATATATTCTCCATAAGATTAACATGGGAAAGAGTGTGCAGGTTAGCTGCTGTGAGGAACACTGAAAGTAGTCATTTCTACCATAAATAATTTTTATCTTAACATTTATACCAACTTTCATCGACATCTGTCCATAAATAAAGAAGTTTCCCTATTCCCTATATGATTAATATGGGAAAAGAGTATACAGGTTTGTTGCCATGATAAACACATAAACTATGATTTTTAAGCATAAATGGATAGACCTCAACCACATGAAGCTAAATAACAAGTTTTATCCAAAAATATTTATTAATACGGGAAATATTAATCTTTCCATATCCTCCATAAGATTAACATTGGAGCCCCACAATACAACGTACTGTGTTTAGATTTTTTAATATCTCGGTAACCGTTGGAGATAGAGAAAAACTTTAAGGAACTTAATTGTGTAGTTTTTTAAGTTGATTCCAATGGTGAAATATAAAACTAGAAATTTTTAAAAATTACACGTGAAAAATGAAAAAATCCCCATTTGGGGTACAAAACCCCCCCAAACTACCCGTTCCCATTGACCGATATGTCTGGTTTACGAACTCATCCGAGAATTTGTAGGAATACACGTCTCTACCAAATTTGGTCTCGATCGGACCATTTTTACGAGAGTTATCGTGTTCACAGACACACACACACACACACACACACACACACACACACACACACACATACATATATATATATATATAAATTTTAACTACTATTGTTTTGGACTCTGGGCACCTAAAGAAGAAAAAATAACATAGTCCCGGGCTTAAGTCTCGCCATGAGACCTACGGTAATAGCTTCTTCCCTATGGGAAATTCGCTAAAAGTTAGGTCAATGAAGATATTATTGATTAAAAATCCTAATTAATGTTGATAATGTGTTTGGAGGGATCCCGAAAATTTAGCTATTTCAAACTTTTTCTTAAATCCCTTCTCTACCTCCTTGATTGCCGCTATTTATTCTTGCAACGTCAGAAATTTGTAGGTTCGCCTTGATGAAGCGAACCAGTTAAAAAACACAACGTGTTAACATGAACGCAGACGAAGTCACAAATGCCAACATGAAACAAAGACGACGAATATCGGAACAAACCACCATCAATGATACACACGGCACTAAACTGTGCCGGCGCCGTGTAGTGACAGACTAGAGATGTCAATGTTGTGATTTATGAGCAGTAGTGGACTGGTGAGGGGGAGGGATATCATGTTACCAGTCAACATCAGGTGTACGTGCTGTAAGGGGTTAGCAGGGGCGCGCACGTTGATCTGGCTAAAAATAGTCTACGGACAGGAAGCCCGAATGTCGTTTCCAGGAAAATCGCACACAATGACTTGTTCTCTTTATAGATTTAAGCTGCAAAAAATTCGAACTATCCAAGTAATTATTCGAATTAATCAGGATATTTTAACATTGTTTTATATAAAATTCTAGGGACCAAGTCAAAACTTCGAAATAAAGAAGTTTTAGAATTACAGAAGTTCGAATTATCCATGTTCCACTGTATATGGATAAACGAAATCCATCCAAGGATAAGCGAGAAAACACGCTTTTAATGTTATCTTACAGAGTCCATGTGCCACAGCTACGCGGTGGTACTACATGGGCTCTGTAAGCTAACATTTTAAGTGCATTTTCTCACTTATCCGTGGACGGATTTCTTTCAACAAAGTATCGTTAGATTTGAAATTAAAATTACTATATTGTTTATATCTAATAAAGAGTTTATAAAGTCAATGCTTTTGTTGTTATTTAAATTAAAGGTTTTTAACCGCCGCCATTTTGAAAATATAAAAGCAAACTGAATGATACTTTAAGAATAATTTTCTCTTTAGCTAATAAAGATTCATGCAAAGTTTAGTTTCTGTAGCCTAAATAGTTCTTGAGATATAAAGATTTTTGTTTGTAACAAATACAAAATTGTGGCTAGTGGCTAAATAAAGGATTTTTCAACATATGTTCATAGGACTTTTTTTGTTTATTTTGATGAGTACTATCATCCATCATCCTCAAAGTTCGTCCGCAACTTTAATGGACACCCTGCACATATATACAGGGTGTTCATTAAAGTCGGGGACAAATTTCAAGGTGTGATAGTACTCATCTAAATAAACAAAAAATTTCCTATAAACATTATGTTGAAAAATCCTTTGCTTAGACGCTAGCTGGCATTTTGTATTTTGTACAAAAAACTTTATATATCAATAATATTGGTGGAGTTTTAAAATGGTTGGTAGGCGTAATATACGTTATTTCTAACGCATATGATACAATATTGTACTGGGGTAATACATATTGCTTTGCTATTGTTTGATGTTCCAAGTTCCATTGTTAAATCTCCGCTCTATCATATCATTTCTCTTTTTTTTCATTTCTTTAAGTTTGAAACTGCCTATTTTATTAATGAGCTGTTGTATTATGGAAGTTAGATTTTTGCCTCTGATTCTTCGATTACCAATTTAAAAATTTTCTTTTTTCTTAATTCAAAGCAATTTTGTGCCTATGGAGATGTTTGGAAAATGATGACTAATTATTTGATCTGATTATACAGTAACCAAGGTCCTTTAATTTCAAAATATTTAATTAACAAAATAATTAGAATATTGAGGAGATTAGAAATAAATTATGGGACACATTGTATACAGATTTAAATTATTAATATTATATTCACTTAGAAGTACAGTAGAACTCCAATTATCCGAATTAATGGGGACCGGGACCCATTCGGATAATCAAATATTCGGATAATCGGAGTTAAAAAAAATTGCCATTAGAGAGAAAAAAAGCTACATTTTGATATTGCACTATTTTTTTATTGAATTAAATGTAAGAAACATGATATTTTCACATGTTTTAAATATAAATAAAATATACTTACATTTTACACGCAAACACTGGCTTCGCGGGGGCAAGAATATTAGCGCACTTAGACTTTTTTAGGACAATTTTTTTCTGAAAGTGATTCGGATAATCGGCGATTCGGATAGTCGGAGTTCGGATAATTGGAGTTCTACTGTATAGTAATTTCTTACTTAAATTTGCTCCAGTTGACATTAAATTAAATACACATGTAATTAACCTGCTTCATTATCTTTCTTCCTTCATTTTAATTATTATTCTTTGTTCTTTGTTAAATAATGTTCAGATCCTCAAAGCAGTGCAATAAGCAGTGATACTTAAATTTAGCTGAATTTAAAAGATGAAATCTAGGAAAACTAATTAATTAATAATTTTTGGCCCAACCTGATTTTGAGCTGTGACCTGAGGGCCAGAATTTATAGCCCGGCTTAACCCAATCCGTACTTATGATCTGCTGACCCCTAATTTTTGATAAAATTTCCTTAAGTAAGTGTTTCTGTTAGCATTAATTGGCTTAGCAACACAACCAACATGAGTGTGTGCATAGGTGGGACGTGATACTGGACACCCCGGTAGTCGTGTTGCCAAGATCAGCGAACAGCACACGGGTGCTGGTGGCTCACCTGGGACGGATGTCACTCACTAACGGAACTCAGGTGAGTGAAACAGCTATTCCTTAAGAAGACCTTGAGTCAGATGAAGAAAGCAGTTATTCCTATTAAGCTTTCCTTAGATCCTGGGTCCTTAGGTGAGGAAAATAGCTATCCCTTATGTAGACCTTGGGTCCTTAGGTGAGGAAAAAAGCTGTTCCTTGAGTAGAACCTGGGTCATTGGTGAGGAGAACCACTGTCCCTTGTGACAGCCCGTAAATGTCACAGATAGCTTAGGGAGATGGGCAGGGTTATTTTGATCTTGTTCAAGTGGGTGGTGAGATATGAGTGACAATAATATAATATTACTAGTGGGGGGTCAATGTTTGGTGGCAAAAGCAAAGCTAGATTTTCGCCAACATTGGAAAAATATACATTGAACAAATTTGCCACTTCCTCCACCCCCTCCTCACCACTTTTTGAACTAAATAAATTTATAGGAAACTCACTTCTAATCCTCCTAGCTCCACTTAATTCATTCACAGTCTGCCAAAACTTTTTAGGATTTCCAGTAGATTGAAGTATTTTTTCTCTAAAATGCATAATTTTTGCAGATTTGATTGCCTTGGTTAAATTGTTGAATGTGCAGTAATCATTCCTTAACTGAATAGTTAATGGATTTTTTTAGAGTTTTACTCATCTTATCTCGTTGGCGGATTGCTTGAATAAGATTAAAACTGATCCAGGGTTTCAGTATTTGTATCTGGTTGTTTTATTTTTCAATTTAGTTGCCGAATTGGTAATATTGTCGAACATTTTCACAAACATATTGCAGCTATCATTAAATACTGTAGAGCCAAGACATGATCCCACGATTGATTCTTAATCAGACCACTGATTTTCCTCATGTCTAAGTAAGTCTCATTGATAGGCGTAGGGGTTGGCGATCCCACCGCCCAGTGGCGCTGTCACTGCAATCAGCCTCCCTGACTCTCTACTCTCCTCTTGAGCAGGGTCTTTTCTATCTACCCACGTTTCTTCTCCCCTCCAATGCGTGGATAGACTGTCTTCATCTATCTGTACAAACCCATTCTCTTCTTCTTCTCCCACCTTCTCCCCTGCTTTTCCGCTTTGTTTCAGGCCAACTCAAGGTGTCACGTGGACCGTGCCGAGGAGTGGATGGCACCAGGCCTTATATATGGTGTCTAGAACGGTACCTGCAGGATACCGGGCGACCTCCTGCAGTAAGTAGCCTTACCTGGACATGCGGGGCTCTGTTCAGGCGGACGGATATTTCCCTAGCTAGAGGGAAGAGAAGGAAGCCAGAGGGAAAGCCTGGACCGTTCATCCGGGATGCCGACAGGCTAAGGAAAGGCTTGGAGTGCATAATATAAGAAGGTCTGAGACCATGATCAGGCTTAAGAAAAATGATTTAAGGATACTGCCGGGATTTCTAACCGGACACTGTAGGCTCAGGGGTCATCTGAGCAAGATGGGCACTGTCCAAGAGGGTGAATGCCGCTTCTGCCAATCTGGGGAGGAAACACCTAGACACCTATTGGCTGAGTGTGACGCGATAGGTCAGAAGAGAGCCAGAAGCTTGGGAACACACCAGGTGGCGGTAGAGGATTTTCCACAGTTAGAACCCCTCGTTATACTAAACTTTATTAAGGCATTAGGACTAGAGGGGGTTCTCTAGGCAAGAACTAGAGACTAGTCTGGGGGGCACAATAGATCTCATAGGTCGCAGTGCAATCTTTCCCCTAGATTTGATCAAGTATCAAGTAAGTCTCAGTGATGGTGTCAGTGTCGGTGTGAGTCATATTGTCTGGCTGTTCAATCTTTGCCACGATGGTGCAGTGATCAGTGATATCTGTCCTCAATACACAAGAGGAGACAGCACCGTGGTCGTAGTGACTGATGAAAACGTAATCGATATGTGTCATTGAATAGTCAGTCACCCTGTGGGTTTGTTAATGTATTCAGAGAAACCAACATAGTACATAATATTTAAGTATTCGTCTCTTTTGTTATTTTTTCAGTTCTATTCAACCTAGTCAATGTTTATATCTCTGAGGTAAATGTAAGAACAGTCAATTTTAATGGCGTTGTAATATATTTCCAAATCGAAGAAAAATAGTTGGCAATTCATGGACCGACTGTGATAAATAGCTAAGATCCAAAAATGATCCTAAAATCCTAAAATGATTCGCCCCAAGGTCACAGTCCAATTGCAGCCCGGTCACCTCACCTAAAGTTATCTGTCTCGAAGTAGCACAAAGTTCCGATTTTAGGTAAACAATAACGCCATTGTTTCTATTCTATCAATTATCAGTTGTCAGTGTGTCGTAATTTATCAGTGTAGTCAACGTTTTGCTGTCATTAAGCCATGCCTCAGTTAAAAAAATGACCTCATATCTAGTACCAATAGTCTCTAGCAATACTATAACATCATCAATATTCTTTAAATAACTACGAATATTGAAATGAATTACCTTAAGACAACTCAGAGGGACACTGAAAGAGAGAAAACAATTAAGCTGGTCATGGCTGCTGTTACTCTTGAGTCATGTGTGCTGTCCTTCCATCTGGTGAAGATGACTGTAAATTCTAGATCGGCACCTACATCCCCTAAAACATACTTTGAAAAGTTGAGTTTTCTGTTCCTATAATCTTTCTTCGTCAGGGGTTGAAGGACAAAGTATGTTAATGTAGGTCCCAACGATGCCTCAAACTCCTGGAAGTAGGAGTTTTGTTGAAAACTCATACTTGTTGAAAAAATTGTTTTTTGTTTCTGTGGCGTAATCAAAAGTAGGAATTTTTTTGTATTCATCTCCCATTTCTAAGCAAATAACTAGGGTGACTTTTTGAACTTATCTACAGGTTGCTTTTGAATAATCTAAAAAACCCTAATGCAACTAAAATTTTTTCAAGATTGGAATATTAGTTAATTGGTTCTCTCGGATCAGGGATTCCGAGCCTCGGTGTCAGCAGATTTATCAATTCAATTGCTGCAGTTTTTGGGAGTCTGAATCTGTCGATAAACTCTTCCTCAGACAAATCATGAAATGGGTTAAAGTTATGATATCGACCTTGAACGATACACGAAGAGCTGGTCAAACGTAATTAAAATATTCCAGACATTCCATGATGGATGTGAGCATGGAGGTGTTTCACTCGTGTTCACTGGACTGATAACAAATAATATTGAAAATATTCTTTTATTCAATATTCTTTGCTGATATTGAGAAGGAGATAGCTGCCTGAGCTAAACAAACAACAACTACGCTGCGCATGCAATCGCTCTCCCTAGTTTGTTCCAATTCTCTGTTGCCCCAAGCTAAGATAAAATTTCAAAACGGATTGGTTTTTAAAACACAGCACTCTTTACTTACTTATTTGTTTTAGAACTTTTTTATGCATATGTTTTTTGTTTACTCTATACTTTAAAAAAGGAATAAAGAAGGTAGTAATACTATCTTAGCAATATAATATACTAGTTTTGTATTTTTTCTTTCAATATTACAAAGTTTCAACATTTTTGGGTTCAAAAATATAAATTAATTATTATTTCCTTTAGTGATGTTTTTCTTATCAATATTTGCAGAATTTAGTGCTAGTTGCAAAAATAAGACTATTTTAGTATTGCAATAAATCAATCGTATAGATGAAGTTAAACTCCAACTTCTCCGATTTAAACCTGCGCTCAGCCGGGTCTATGTTGAAGACTAATATAGCTCATATTTAGGCCTGGGCTATCTTTTTTAAGCCCAAACTTGGGCGGAGAAACCCACCAGCTTTATCTTTTTAGTCCTCGTCTAAATTGATGTGGACGGGAAACCCAATTTTTAAGCTCGAGTTTATCCCTGCCTCTTTTAGACCGAGACTATCTTTAGTCCCAGTCTAACATTAAACCCGAGTTCGGAAACCCGATTTTTTAGGCTCGGTCTAAATATCAGTTATTAGTTTTTAAGCCTGGACTAATGCTAAACCCGAGCTAATTTATGGTTTTTTAATACCCAGGAGCCGCTTACGGCATGGATGGATGACTCTGAGACCAATGAACACTATGACATTGAGATACGAGACATGAATGTATATACACTCGATATCCAGAAACACCTTACAGAGTGAGTCTTTTTAGATTTTCAGCTAGATTTTCAGTAGGATCTCATTGATCTGGCCTTGTACTAGCATTAGAAGTTACTTCATAATTTTGATCTGTTCGATCTACAGATTTTAATTTGACCATTGTAGCCTTCAGATCAGTGATTTTACCAAAATTATAGGTTAAAATACCTGTAGAGATGTCAGTACTAAATTCTGACTTGAGAATGGACTTTTAAGTCCGAAACCATTGGTCGTCAGCACCATAATAATTGAAGTTCACCGATAGCACTACAGGTATTTAAAACTTTAATTTTGGTACAGATTTTAGTGTCTTATACTAAAATTTCATGTGTGTGTGTTTGTAGTAATTGTGAAAAACTAGTTTTGGTTGACTTCCCAATATTTTTTATTGTAAATTATTTGTGTTAGGATTTTAATTTTTTTAAATTTTAGTCTGAGTATGGTGTGGGCAGAGAACATCATCATTATATCCCTTAAAGCTAAAATGATGTAATTTGCCTAAAATATTTGATAATATATTTTGGTATAAGAGTGTTAAATCTATTTTCCAAGGTGCTCTGGTAATATTAAACTACAGTAAAACCTCATTAATCCGGACGAATTGGGGCTCCAAGTCGTCCGGATTAACAAAAGTCCAGTCCGGATTAAAACAAATAACCCTAAACAAAGAAAGACAGTGATTTTTGGGTACCCCTTGCATATAATGAATCACCTTTTGCAGATAAACTTAAATAGTCTGTATATTCTGAATATAAAAATACATATTGTACAAACAGTACATACAGTAGTTACATTTGAACAAAAATATACACATGGTATTTACTTCCATACAAAAAATGAGACAACGAAAATAGACAAAATTACTTTGAACATGAGGGTTGAGGTTCGTCCTCAAGTGACTGAACTAGTTTGAAGAAGGAGTTGAACTTCATTTGCCTTTCTTTGTGTTAATTTCACAATTAAACAACGCAACTAAAACGTGCAGTGCAATTGACCTCTGTGGAGCAACTGACGACCTGACACGAGCAGGAGAAACATAATTGTGTGACTGAGCTACTATTGGCTGACAGTAACCATAGTAACGGCACGTACGCCTTGCGCTGTGACTGCTATGTGAGTGCACACGCACACTCACATAGCCGGGCGCAGTCGTACAGTGACGATCGCTTGCTACTAATCAGCGTTCTGCGCATTAAAACTGTGATCAAAGGCTGTCCGGATTAAGCGAAGTCCGTATTAATGGGGTCCGGATTAACGAGGTTTTACTGTAATTTTTAACCATACAATGAGAATGTTACTTTATTGTTGTCCTTCCTGCTTAATTGCTGTAAGAAATGAAGCATTTACTTTAAATGGTATATTTTATATATATGGTACTATGAAAAGTAGTATATTCTTCAGAGATGTGTAATTCTACCTTGTTTTTACGAGCATTGAAAACTGTAAACTATTCAACCCAAACTCAAACCGTCCGATCCATATTCTAAACCTAACTTGATCTGTCTGAGTCACAACAAATTCAGTGCACATCTCTAATATAAAGAATCACTTTTAAAACTACAAATAATTTGAAGTTCATGTTTTGATATAGATATTATTTAACATTTACATTTTCCACATTTTGTTATGCTGTTGTACTATGTTTAAAAATAATATATGTTATTTTACCATATGATAAAAAATATTAGTGATCCATATAAATAAATCTTATAAATTTGGTAATTCAGTTATTTAAGGTATGTATTGATTAAAAATATTAAATCATAAACTAGAATGATTGTTGTGTTAGAGGTCCCATGATGCAGCGAGTGGACAAACTATATAACTGTGCAGAGTTGGGAAAACCCGTGTTACATGACACAGTGATACAGCTGACCGTGGACCACCAGGCTGGTCAGATGTACATGAGACAGGCTGACAGCATACTGCTTGAGTCTGGGCCTGAGTTCACATCTGCTGAGAGACAGAACATTGTAGAGGTGAGATTCATTGAGATCTTGTCAAAGATACAAACATGGCTCATGGTCTCAACTTATAATGGTTTTACTTTGAAAACAATAACAATTTTTATAATTTTCAAACTAGATACCATATGAAGAGTTTATGCTTTCTTATTTACATTTAATTTATCAGTTTCTAAAGTCAATAAATGTATATATATATACACACCAATCAATTTTCGTGCGAGCAACTTCATAGATTCAGCTACCATAAAGACATTCACTGCAGGATATGAATTGTGGGCCTATCCATAACACTAAAAAAGGGTACTTTCGTACTATATTGCCCACACACAGTTTCTGTTGAATAAAATTTTGTGTACTTTAAATAGCAGATACTTTTAGAGCATTTTTTAGTCAATAATTATGAAGTATTTCATTATCGCAATGGCCCTCCCTTATCCCGGTCAAGGTACAGCGGTAATCTCTGTGCACTACTATAAGAGACAGTCTACAGACATCGAGTCACATTGTTAGTGATTATTAATAGTTGCTGGTGTCCCATTTTCGTTAGATCTGTCTGTAATAGTGATTAGTGATCAAATAAAAATTTAAGATTTGCTACTGAGTGAAGAGGGCGCAATTCAATTTTTTCGAGTACAAGATGTTGAGTTATTGGCAAAATCAAAATAGTGTTTGAATGGATATGAAATGACATTTTACTCTTTTGATAACGCTACATTTTGGAAGTGCACAACCAGACAAAAAGGATGAAAGAGGAGAGTATTGAAAGAGTACAATGTCATTTCATGTCCATTCACACACTGTTTTGATTTTGCCAATAATTCAAGGTCTTGAAAAATGTCGATTGAAAAATCGAATTGCAAAAATTTGGTTTGCGAATCTGGATTGCTAACAGTAAAAAAACCATTGGTTACTGTCGTTTTTTTTGTTTTTTTTTGCTGGGTATATGAACTTAAGTCTGTGGCGTGGTGCCAATGGGAATTAGACATGTTGCATGTTCGACAAAACTGTTGTGGACTGGAACAATTCCTATCTGGCAGCATACATGTGGCGGATAAAGACAGGAATAGTTCCATACTCTTCTCACTGGCATCGCTAAGTTTTGGCCGGTGACGAAAAAAAAATTGACAAAGTCTTGTAAGTTTGTTGTTTTTATTTTTTATGTCAATTACAACCAGTAAGCCCGTCCTTTGTTCGGGTTGTAGGATTCAGTTTAATGAGGAAAGATAATCATACCAAAATGTAAACCTGAAATCCTAAGCAAATCAATAAAAAGAAAATAAATCGATACCCAGCTTTATTATTTAGCATTACTTTACAATTAAATAGATTAGAAACATTTATACAATTATTATAATTTTATTTATATAGATATATTATATATGTTAGTACCTGGTGACCGAGCTTTGCTCGGATAGAATAAGACATGTTTTTACAAGTTAATTAGCAAAATTAAAACAAATTTACTGCTCAATGAAAACATGTATGTGGTTTAAATAAAACCGTTTTCATGCCCCTTATTAATGTGGCATACATACTAATCAAAAATATAGCCCTCGGGTGGGGATCGATCACGCGACCTTGTGTACGTGAGATCTAAGCGCTACTAACTGAGTTACGGCGTCGGCTAAGTTGTCGTCGTCGTTTAAGAGTTTTTGGCCAACCTCAATAATTGTTTTAGCTAATCATATACTGAATTTAAATGTCCACACAGTTTGTTATTATTATCCTGTGATCAACTGATTTTGCTAGAAAAGGAATCAGGATTGAAAAGCAAAAGGTATATTTAATTTACACCAGTTAATTGGTTTGTTACAGTGGCTTCAAGCAATAGAATGAATACGTTTTCTTTCAAAACACAAAAGATTTTGGAAATAATCTTCTTTGATATTATTTCGCACAGTTATTTTACCCTTTAGTTTTTACAAATTGTTTAGTAATTTTATAATTTTTCATTTATTACATACATAAAATAAACATTAATGCAAAACCTCTATTCACATATTGTTTGCCACCATCTTCAATCAACAACTGTCAAACGGTTATAAACAGCTGTTTTGATTTGTATTGTTTACATTTGATTCTCCATAAGCGTAATGTTAAATTTTTAGATTTTAAACTTAATATTACAAGAAAACAAGAATTTTCCTGGACATTAGACCTATCTAGAACTTATTTTCTACTCGGAAATTAGTTATTTCCAAAATTTAAAGAAATTCCTCGGTGCCGTTTTCGAGATCCGTGTGCAAATATATATATATACAAACCTTGCTCGTATTATAGTATTGGGTATATACAAACCTTGCTCGTATTATAGTATTGGATATAGATATATTGCTAAACATACATTAGTCTTATTTTCCCTTTATAGCTGCGTGGTCAGTATAATACTAGAGTACCCTAAAAAGTTTTATAGCATAATTATACATTCATTAGTGTCAGAATGTATGTAGAAAGTTTTTTTATGTGAAGTTTTTTCTCTCTACCGCCATTTTGGAATTACAGCACCACAAGGCGCCATCCACACCTAGTGTAAGCATTGGAAGCATTGGCCCCGTCCAGCCAATGCTTCCAAGACTGTCTATTAGTTCGTATTTCCACAATCACACATATGTTGTGTGTCAAAATATGTTTCAAAGTATAAAAGAAAAACAAATTAAAAACCCCTTCACTTGTCACATCACAAGTTACTTGATATTTAATCTTTCCACTTTTACAAATAATAAAATGTATATAAATGAACAAAACACTTTTATTTCACTAACATTCACCGGGTAGAGAGCTTATAACCCGGGGCAAGCAGAGCGTTAGGCTTATTTTGAATCTAAAAACATCTCTCTTCTTCTAAATTTGATTTATTTTTAACCCTCTATTATGAATGACCATACAGGATGGTTGGCATCATTGTCAATTTTACCTTTGGATACCTGCACCGTCATTTTCATTGTGGGGTCACTGACATCCACTTGCTGTATAAACCATTTTTATCGAGAAAAATTTGTTTTACAACATTTAAATTCAACTTAGCATTAAGATGAAAAAACTAGGTTACAAAACAGCATGACGTGTCTAAAACACAAATAGTTATTCTAAAAAACGATACTCCAAAATAGGTTGCACATTAAACAGCCCAGATACACTGACACTAATAAGCGCACAAATATTTAGCACTAAGCACAATGTGGCGCCCTCCAGCCGTTGGGTGGTTTCAACAAGTGCGACATGGTGCTAAACTGGTAGCGAACGTGTTATTAAAGAATTTGTTTGAGTGCAGAATCTTACTTACTTAACTTACTGTTATTTAACTCTTACTTAACTAAAACATGAGAAACCTAGTTTAAAGTCAGTGTTTTTTTGGTTTTCTCGGTTTTAAAACTTACTATTATACTGTACTGTTTAAAACTTACTATTATTGTAGATCCGAGCTAATGTTGTGACTCCACTGAAGGTATCACTGTCTCGTCAACAATATGAACAGGTGTTAGAAACAGTCAGTTATGTTCTGAGTGAGCAGCCTATACCTTCGAGTGAAACCTGTGAGTTGAATAGACACAATGAGCGACCATTACAGGACATAGAGGAGGACTCAGAGCTCACAGGTGTAACCACTCTTAACCTAGACCCTAAACTACGAGCGAGGATGTATATGAACACTCCAACCACTCAGGAGCTGAGGCAGCAATCGGCATTTATTTTAAGAGGTACTTCTGGTGATCTTATTTGTAAGCTTATAATTTGTCATTTAAAAATTTTTTGTTTTTAAGCTATTTGTATGATTTGGCATTTCTAAAAAAATCAAATCTTATATTTATGATACAATTATCACTGGTTATAAGGACCCTATGAATAATTATTTCTTAAGAATCTACTTTTATAGATTTTTAGTCTTCATTGAGACAAGAAATATTACACTGTAAATACAATATATTTTTGAGCAAAAAATATTTCAACATTTCCAAACAATTTCATTGAGTTTAATTCCAAACTAAAAAATATATACAAACTGTAACTAGCAGTAAGTCCGTCCTTTGTACGGTTTGTAGTATTTAGTTTAAAGAAGAAAGATTATACCAAAATGTAAACCTGAAATGCTAAAGAAATCAGTGCAAAGAAAATAAATCAATACCCAGCTTTATTATTTAGCATTACTTTACAATAAATGGATTAGAACATTTATACCACCATTATAATTAGTTATAGGTTAAAATAACTTTTTAATATAGTATGATTTTGAAATGGGTTTAAAATCAATGACCAATATAAAGTAACTAAAATTGATTTGACAGCTGTTTGTTTTTATTTCTATTAAATCTTTTAACTACGAAGACAGCTGATTATTACCAGCAGGTTATTCATTGAAAACTATCAAAATGTGAGTAATATCACGTAAAAGTGGGTTTTTAAATGCTCGTTATTTACTTTTCAAGGGGCAGCGGGCGATTTCAAGCATTTTAAACCTCTGGAATGTAGAGAATACATGAAATAAGTTTCATTGTAATCAGTTCTCCCGTTTTTTCGGAGAAGACGGAGTATAATGCCTGCTGAAGCCTCACAGACAAACAGACAAAATTGAGATAAGACCGGTTTCAGCTTCTCTAACGCACGAAACGTAAAAATAATTTAAAAAAATTATTAATTCTGAGCAATGTACAGATAAAACTCTAATTTTATTTTTATAGATGAAAAGTAACTATATGTGAATATTTTTGTAATTTAAATTTTTTTATTATTTTCTCAGTTTTAATGGATCTTCCAGTCTTGACGGTGGAACTAATTGCAGACCTAGGTTCAGGAGAGCAAGGACTTGTAGATTTATCATTCAAAGATTTACAAGTGCAATACGACAAGTCTCTTCCATTGGAGACCAATATTCAGGTAAATGTTTCACAAGTACAGTAAAACCAGTACACCATTTGAAGTAACACTACTTGTTAAACTACCAAAACTAAGGTTTTGAAATATTTTATTTTTTTGAAATTAGAAAATTAAAATCCCATAAAGATTTTAATTTTCAAAATCAAAAATGTGTGAACAGTGCACACACTTAAAAAAAAATATTATGGCTAAGAGCAAATCGAATACAAAAAGTTATTCAATACATTTTATTTATGAATATGTGAAGTTAATTAGGTCCAACGTTTGAAATTTTCCACTGATAAACAAAAATAATACAACAGAATTAGTTTTGTTAAATCCTTAAGGGATTTTAATTTTCTAATTTCCAAAAAATAAAATATTTCTAAACCTTAGTTTTGGTAGTTTAACACATCAATATGTTGATAAGGACCTATAAAATACTTTTATTTGGTATTTTGTTTTTAATAAATTTCTTTTATGAGTAATTAAAAGATAACTAAATCCATCCCATGTCAAGCGTGTGAGCGCCTGGACTGACTCCTGCCGCCTCTTAACTATACAACATATTACATAACAAACATTAATTAAAATAACTAACACTAAAACTACACCTCCAAGAACAGACTGTCAGGAAAGATCAAATCAAGTCCCATTATCCGGGTCATCAGGGTTCAGGCAATCAGCCGATAACAACGCTTTTCTCTGGGGTGAAAACCTGTCTACAGCCGCTGATTGTCTCACCACTGATAACATAGATAATAGGACTTGATAAGACCTTTCCTGTAAGCCTGTTCTTGGCGTAGTAGTGTTAGTGACAGGTGTCTTTATTTTACAGACTGAGGTATACATTATCTTTTACTTTCTCCCCTTATACATACTATATGGAGAAATTATTTAAAGATTCACAATCTAGGTCTACTTTTAGCAATATAATAAATAATAAAAAAAATAAAACAATTAGTACCCTTGCACCCCTAAATGCCGAAACATGTTGCCAATAAAGGATAAAATAATAAACGGTACCAGTGGACTGACACATACTTTCTCCCTTCAGTAAATTTAAAAAAGACAATATGTAATAAAACTATCATGTTCTACAAAGTTAATCTAAATAACATATAATAATTTATTGTTTAAAAAATAATCATCCAATATCAAAAAATAAAAACAAGAGAGAGAAAGTTAAATTAATTGTTCAAATTGTATTGTACCCCCACCCCCCGGTAATACCAAGCTTTTTTGAGCTGATTTTGTTCGGTGATTTGACCTTACGTTTCATACCAAGTTTCATGGAAAACGGTTGGAAAATAAGGAAGAAATTGATTTTTTAATATTCTCCTTAAGAATGACATTGGGCGCTTTCAGACAACGTACTGCGTTTATCGTGGACAGTAAATTTAACTTTTTTCTGGAACCGTTAGTCGTAGACAAATAATTAACAATACTAATTTGTTTAGTTTTTTAAGCTGGTTTCAATGGTACCAGTCAAGTTATACTTTACTTTTATTCTTTTCGCTGAAAATTTAAAAATTTGATTTTTTTGACATTTAAAAGCCCATAACTTTTGAACCGTCATTTTTACAGACATGCGGGTGGTGTCAAATTATTTAGTACTCTATGCACTATAAACTATCAAATTTTAATCAAAATCGCTAGAGCCGTTTTTTAGAAAATTTGATTTTTCAAATTTTTTAAGGGGGTTTTGACGTGATGTCTGTCCGTCCGTGTGTCTGTGTGTGTGTGGGTGTATCTGGATGTGTACAGTGCCACAGCCTACACCGTTGTTCCTTTTTCGATGAAATTTGGCATGTATATATATAGTCACCATTAGAGGTGTGCGGATATCCGAAAATTCTGTTCGGATTCGGATCGGATCGGATATCCGAAACCGATCCGAATGTATTTAAGATATCCGATCCGATCCGATAAATATCCGAATTTTCGAATAGACTGTATAATACAGCAATTTGAACAAAAACAACGAGATTTTCGTCGAGTTAATACCCGCGAAGCTGGAATAATTTTTGCTTAAACCTTGATAAGACGACGAAATTACGTAGTCTTTCATCAAAACAATGTCGTTGACTGGTAGACGCGATGCACTTATAGCGATTCGAATGACGAATGACGACCGCAGATGACGAAATTACGCAATTCATATCCAATCGGAATGTAAGAACGTCATTGGGTGGTCCGAGGATGCGGTATGATTATTCGATTCTTCAACTACGCATTTAAGTAACCGTAAGTTCAACAGGATATTGCATTTTGAAATACAAAGCATAGTGTCATCGATACTTGCACCGAGTATCAGATTGCGGTTTGATATTGTTCCATATAAAATTTCATTTCGGCTACGAAAAAACTTGAATTGTTGATTTAATGTTACTGGTAACAAACCATCATAATAGCTCGTTTTGCGACGGAGTTTTCGGCAAAAATAATACTACTTCATTCTGATCGTCTACGTAGACGATCAATTGTTTAGTTATCGCATTCTCAACTACTCCGGGTTTGAGCAATACGATAAAGTGTTGCCCAATTTACATTTGGCCTATTTCGTCGTTCAGTGTTCACATAACCAACAAATTTTCCACTTGTTTTCAATCTACATTTTATCTTTGTTAAATGAATTTAACCGTTATTAGTTTTACATTTTTAGATAATTTTAAGATGAATAACTAACTAGATTACGACGAGATATCCTAATTTCACGGGTTTCAATATTGTTATACAGCTGATCACGGTATTTTATCTGCCAAATATTCCAACTCTGCGCCTGCGCACAGGCCTTTGTTTGATAGCAGCTGCATTGTCACTGCCCCTGCCGATACGCAGATAGCCGATGGCATCGAGCGAACGACGTCGGCCGCAAAATCTTGATTCTTTGTTAATGGTGATTTGTTTTTATCATTGTAATAAATAAAATAATTGAATCGTGAAATAAAATTGAGAATTAGTTGATTATTAGTAGAATGAATTGATGAATTAGTAGAAAGTTGATGTCATTTAATGGCAAATTATAAGGTTTCTGTTGATTTAATTTGTGAATTACGCCATATCAAAATTTGTTACTGGTAATTGTTATTTTGTAAATTTGTATTTATTGATGGAATAAACTTATTATTATTAATTTTAAATGCAGTGAAGTAAAAATTTTAGTTTTATTGTTCATCCTATAAAGAATTTATGATTTTTTATGTACCATTTAATAATTTTGATAGGTAACATTTTATTGATTTTTTCCTAATTTATTCTTAGATAAGTCTGATTTCACTTTTTTATTGCGAGTATCCGAATCCGAGAACTATCTGATCCGAACCCTAACTATCCGATCCGGATCCGATCCGAATCTGAGCTATCCGATCCGAATCCGATCCGAAAAAATAATTCCCTATCCGCACACCTCTAGTCACCATATCTCCAGGCGTTTTTTTCATTTTTTTGAATTTTTGATTTTTAAGGGTAGTTCACCCTTAAAAAACTTAAAAAATTCAAATTTATCAAAAACGGCTCTAATGATTTTAATTAAAATTTGATAGTTTATAGTGCACAGAGTACTAAATAATTTGACACCACCCGCATGTCTTTAAAAATGGTTATTCAAAAGTTATTGGCTTTTAAATGTAAAAAAATCAAATTTTTATGTTTTCAGCGAAAACAACAAAAGTAAAGAATAACTTGATTGGCACCATTGAAACCAGCTTAAAAAGCTAAACAAATTAGTATTTTTAATTATTTGTCTACGACTAACTAACGGTTCGAGAGAAAAGTTAAATTTACTGTCCATGATAAACACAGTACGTTGTCTGAGAGCGCCCTATGTTATTCTCATGGAGAATATTAAAAAGTCAATTTCTTCCTTATTTTCCAACCGTTTTCCATGAAACTTGGTATTAAGCGTAAGGTCAAATCACCTAACAAAACTAACTCCAAAAAGCTTGGTATTACGGGGTTCCCCTATACAATTCGAACAATCAATTTAACTTTGTCTCTCTTGTTTTTATGTACAGAAATATTTTTCTGTCGGTTGTGGACCAAAAGGATGGTCTGTCCTATGCACTGGTGGCTGAACCGGCTAAAGCGCTGCGCTGACGAGCGTAACGTTCTAGCCATTCGGAAGTGCAAGGTTTCGAATCCCGACCATGAGTAATCCCAATTTTGCTTGCGAATGTGTGGAATAGCGGAGTGGGAGGCCCAACCTAAATAAACGGTGGCCGGCTTGGGTGGAAGTTGACGGCATTTGTAGGCTTAATTGGGATTTCAGTGGACACCTGTTTTGCTTTTGTGGTTAGTGGTTATAAGAGGGGGGTCATGTTTTTTTTTTGTTTATACTTACTATTTCAAGAAAATATTAGTCTTGTTTTTATTAATGAAATTCACTGTTAAGTTGTTAGACAGTTAAGTAACCTTAGTGAAATAATGAATCCATCATATCGATATGATATCAGATGTCTCTTCGCTCCCTGTTAATGGAAGACCTTCTGCAAGCACCGGACTCGAAACACCGCCGGATCATGGCATCGTCCCAAACCCCCGCAGCCCCGCACAGCCACACACATGTGTCACAGTCGTGCCCCAACCTGGCAGCTGTGCTATACCCGGGTGGTGGCTCACAGATGCACATTTCCCTACCCAACCACCTAGAGACAGAAAATGTCTACAGCAACAAGTATCGGCATAAAATGGGTAAGCACAACAGTATAATATTGCATTAATTTCATATAATTTTCAATGTAAACTAAGTTTGACAGAGTGGGTTCCTCAACTCCAAATCCCCACTGCAACAAAGTGTATGTGGCGCTCGGTCTAGGCCTGGTAGCCGTACCAGATGGAGCTCACCATTGCTTCGCCCGCAAGATGTAAGCTGCGCTCAGTGATCAGATTTTTGACTGCCAAAAACCTTCCGCCCGGGGAAATTCATTCCCAGCTGTGCGAGATATATGGAGAAAAGTGTATGAGCGTACAACATGTTCGCAAATGGAGCAGGGAGTTCAAGAACGGGCGTACTGACGTCTATGATGAGAAGGGTTCTGGATGTCCATCTGTTTCTGATGAAACCATTGCAAAAGTGGAGGCAGCGATGCTTGCAGATCGAAAAGTGACTGTTCGTGAGCTTTCCGAAATGATTCCTGATGCCAGTAAAACCTGTAATGACAAGATTTTGACGGAGTACTTAGGGTATGCCAAGGCTTGTGCAAGATGGTTGCTAAGAATGTTGACGGAAGACCACAAACGGCAATGTGTCGAAGCAGCCCAAGAATTTCTTCAGGACCACGAAACTTCTGGCGAGGAATTCCTAGACTCCATTGTCACTGGAGACGAGACATTGGTGCACTACCTCACACCGGAAAGGAAAGAACAGTCTAAACAATGGAAACACCCAGAGTCGCCGAAACCGCGAAAAGTCAAGCAAACGCAAAGTGCCGGCAAAGTCATGACAACCGTCTTTTGGGACAGGAAAGTTGTATTGTGCAAATTCTTGCCCACCAGTGAAACAATCAACGCTGCCCACTACTGCGAGACACTGCAAAAACTTTGCCGTACCATTCAAAACAAGATGAGGGGTATGCTGTCCAAGGAGGTGCGTTTGCATCAGGACCGCACACCTCTAACGTTACCAACGAAATCATCGCTATATTTGGATGGGGTATCCTCAAACACCCACCCTACACCCCGGACGTAGCCCCCAGCAACTACCACCTCTTCCCTGATATGAAGACACATCTGGGTGGAACGCATTTCGGCGGCCGAGAAGAGCTGAAAGAAGTGGTTCTCAGTAATCTGCGTGGCTTGGCGGCAGACTTATTTGACTCAGACATTCCATAGCTCGTACACCGCATGCAAAAATGCATTGACCTTGATGGCGACTGCATAGAAAAATAGGGAAAAGTCTGAACTTTACGCATATGTACAATTGTATGCAAATAAACATGTTTTTCACTGTGAAAAATCACTGGGAACCTTACTTTACAGACAACACTCGTACCTAGAACTTTCTAGTATACACTGGTAAATATAAAAACTGTGAAAATCCTGTTAAAACACCAAAATCAACAACAATAGTTCTCTCTCTTCTAGATCCAATGTTAGGTAAGGGACATACAGTATGGATGAATAATTGGTGTAATTTACCAAATATTTTAAACACACTAAAATCTAAAATTACAGACACTTGTGGTAGGGATGTACGATGCAGCAAAAAAATTTCGATTCGATACAACGATGCGATACAAAGAATTCTGATACGAATCGATGCGATTCGATTCGATACAACACGACAAACACACAACACAATTTCCTGTAAAACAGAAATCATATAGCAGAAGATAATAAAAAAACCATGGAATTAAAGCCAAAAAAATATATTATTAGACTATTCACTAAATTTTACAGTTAATAATTAGTTTGATAATTTTTAGTTTGATAACTTTTAATTTCCAAAGATCTGTGTTAAGGTATTTTATCTATGTACATTATATCAATAAAGCAAAGTTCGCTAAAAGATTTCCAAGATTCTAAAATTTTTAATAACTTGGAATATGTATAGCTAGCCTTGACAAGACTAAACAAGAATTATTTAAAAAAATTAATGTAAGTCTACAATTAGTAAATTGTCTATTATAAACTACTAAATTAAATAAAAAACGATTGTATGACAAAAACAAATATATCTATAGTTTTAAAATTTTGATACAATTTCAAAATTCTTTTGTATAGGTTTTAAAAAATAACATATCTAACAAATTTGGAAAGAGATTTGGAATAAAAGATATTACTAGTGGAAATGAGTAGTATTGTAGTGAAAACTATAAATAAAAATTCAAAAAGTAATAATATAGAAAATATAAAAACAGAAGTAAACTGTTATTTAAAAAAATAGTTGTAGTATCATCCATTTCAAATGGTTAGTTTTTAATCAAATTCATATTTTAAATTAAAAAATATATCAAACTTTTAAAAGTGAAGTTAGTTGTGGTTACATATTTATTTAAAACTATTCAATCATTACTCTTATTTAAAAGTAAATTTCTTAATTAATTAAACACACACAACTTAATTTGATTGCTTATTTATTAAATCACCTCAGATTAATGATTATTTAAAAAGAAAACATAAAACTCAATTTTTAACTAGATCATACTATGTAGAGAAATATAAGTATTTGACCGAAAAACTAACTAGTGAAGTCGCTCAGTCAGTTCCAAATATAAACAATCCCCCTTGTCCCAGAGCTAGGCTCAAGGTCATTTTTCATTACCTACTGCCGCTATTGTCTGACCACCTGTCCACCTCGCTTATCTCTTAACAATAATAGCTTACACCCGATTTAACTGAGAATCACAAATTTAATGTTTTTATTCATGATTCCTCATACTGATAAAACATTTAATATGTGCATTATAATAGACAGTTTAGAATAATGTCAAATACTCAAGGTTTAGTTTTTTGAATAAATATTATTAAAAAACTATGGATCTACTTTTTTGCTTCGTAAGAAATGCAATGGAAGCTGTCAATTGATACTGCGATGAAAAAGGAGCCATTATTAAAACTAAACTAAACAAACTATGATTTAAATAAATACAATTCAATTTTGGTTGTTAATATGTTTTGATGTATTTTTTGTTACTATTGATGTCTGTTGTGTCCAGCGGAGGAATACCTAACCATAAACAACTTCAATTAAAATTGTAATCGTCACGTCATGTAAGCTGTTGTCTGTTAAAAACTTCTCTGACTTGTGTGTCAATTTTGAGAAAGGATTTAAAATCAGTTTGAATAACAAAATAAAAAGGAAAATTGTATTGCACAAACATAGACATTAAATAAATTTGTTTCAAAACCTGAAAATCGGTATAAGCTTATGCCATTAGGATCTACACGCGCTGCCGCGCATCGGGACTCCCTCGGTGCATCGGAACGCTCGATGCATCGGGATTTCGATTACCTCTGTATCGAATCGCGATTCGATGAATCGAATTGAATCGAATTGAATCGAATCGAAATTTCGATACATTTTCGATGCATCGCACACCCCTAACTTGTGGTACCCTAAGACTAAATAGAAAAGATGTACCTGAAGAAGTAAAAATAACAAAATTAGCCAAAGGTGAAAAAACTCCAAACACTCTGGGCCAGTTATGGTGCTGAAATGGATGGACAAGAGAGTCGTTACACTCATATCAACCTTCCACAATCATGAAATGAAGGAAATCGTAAAAAAACAGTAGAATTAGAATTCAAACCATTACTGGTTTGCGACTATAATAAAGAAATGGGTGGTGTAGATAAGAGAGACCAAATGTTGCACAGCTTTCTAGTCGAAAGAAAAAAAGGTCAGAAGTGGTATATAAAATTGTTAAAAAGACTACTCAATGTTGCAGTATTGAACAGTTACATAATTTTTAAAACCCAGCATCCTAAAGAAGATCACCTGTTTGTTAGACTGGAACTGATAAAAGGTTTATTTCAAAAATATGGCAGTACTGCCAAGAGGCCAGTATATGGATACCCTTCCATTGAACCCCGACCTTGAAGATTGACTGAGAGGCATTTTCTTGAAAAAACCCCACCTTCAGAAAAAACAAAGGCCACAGAAGAGATGCTGTGTGTGCTCAAAACATGGAGTAAGAAGAGATTCATATTACTGGTGTCCTGATTGCCAGGCAAGACTATGTATGGAGCCTTGCTTCAAGAACGACCATACAAAACTCAACTTTTAAAGGTAATTAAAATCTTTCTACACTAAAAATATACTACACTCTATAATACATGTTCTTATTCTATCTGAGCAAAGCTCAGTCACCAGGAACTATTATATAATACAATTGAAATATTATGTGATATTAACTCGATATTGCCTAACCTTTGACTTAACTGACTAATCTACAGAGGCCAACAGCAGTGGAAAGCGTACAATGATGACAAATGTTACATCAAACAATGGTGGGCAGTACCCGTCAACTCCCCCTCCATCCCCCAGGGCCACTACCTCACCCTGTGGCTACCATGAGGACAATTTGGTCCACATCAACGTGGTATCACGAGCACCCAGGCATCCTACACTCAATGTAAGTTCAACTTGCACCCAATTTCATAGAAAAATACCCGTTGTCTCATTTCACAATAAATGGAATCAGTGGACTGACTTATACTTTCCCCCTTAAGTTTTTAGTAGGAAAATCTTTAGTAAAACCATCATATTCTTTAATGTTGATCTAAATATCATTTTAATATTTTTGTTATTTAAAACATAATCATCCAATTTCTGAAAAAACAACAAGAGAAATAAAATTGAATTGATTGTAAAAACTTCATGGGGAACTCCCCCACACCCTTTTTTTAAACTATTTTCCATAAGAATAACATTGGACGCTCTCAGAAAATAAATTTACCACTGACATTAAATTTAACTGTTCTTTGGAACTGTTAGTCATAGACTAATGATTAAAAATACGAATTTGTTTAGTTTTTTAAGCTGAATTCAGTTGTGGTAGTGAAATTATACTTTACCCTTATCGTTTCTGCGGAAAAATCAAAAACATTATTTTTTTACTTTTAAAACTGTCTTTTAAATTTTTTTAACTGGCTGAGTGGTTTAGTGGTTATAATACCCACCTTCAAAATTAAAGGTCGCTGGATCAAATCCCACAAGGAGCAAATCTGGACCCAGTTGTCATTTGTCATTGGGCTATTAATTAATGATACTTCCTAACAAAAGGTCGTCAACAGGACGTTAGGTAGTTACAAGACCGGGGTTTGGACTGTTCCCCATTAAAATGCTAAAAAATGCCTCTGGCGTAGAAATACACAAAATAAAAGCCCACAACTCTAAAACCCTGATGTTTTAAAAAATGTGGGTGGTGCCGTATCATTTAACTCATAAAGGACTATAAATCACATATAATTTTCATCAAAATTGTTAGAGCCGTTTTTTTACATTTTTGGGGGTTTTCCTGAAAGGTTTTCCCGAGATACCGTGGATTATTACCTACATGCCGAATTTCATGAAAATCTGACTTATAGTCTCGTCTCTAGGCTTCATTACATCTCCCCCCACCACATACAGACATCACTAAAAATACCCTTTTAATTTCCCTTAGGGAAGAAGCTATTGCCGTAGGTCTCATGGCAAGACTTAAGCCCATGTTATTTTTTCTTCTTTAGGTGCCCAGAGACCAAAAACAATGGTTGTTAAAATTTTTATTTTTGTATATATTTATATAATATATATGTCTTTGAACACAATAACTCGTAAAAATGGGTCCGATCAAGACCAAATTTGGTGGAGGCGTTTATTTTACATTTGCTCGGACGTTAATCTTAATCTTAACATTAATCGGTTGTTAATCTTATGGAGGTTAAGGAAAAATTATTATTTCACTTATCAATCAATATTTTTGAATAAAACTTGATATTTAGCTTCATGTGGTTCAGATCCATCCATTTATGCTTAAAAAACATAGTTTATGTATTTATTAAGACAGCTAACCTACATAGGCCCTACTCTTTTCCCATGTTAATCATATAGGTAATAGGTAAACTCCTTTATTTATGGACAGATGTTGATGAAACTTGGTATGGTCAAAATAAAAATTGTTTATGCTAGAAATTACTTACTTTTATTGTTCCTCACAGCAGGTAACCTGCATACTCTTTTTCCATGTTAATCATATGGAAAATGGGAAAACTCCTTGATTTATGGACAGATGTTGATGAAACCTGGTATGAATTGTCAAAATAAAAATTGTTTATGCTATAAATGCTTACTTTCAGTGTTCCTAACTGCGGCAAACCTGCATACTTTTTCCTATGTTAATCTTATTGAGAATAAGCAAGTAACTAACAAATATATTTATCAACAGATATTGATCAAACTTGATATATAATATTATTATGATATTTTTTATTAGGAAATTCCCTGAGTACGCAGGTATGCTGTGACGGGGGCATCTAAGCTTCTGGACATTCCCACACACATTCACAGACACACGGGCAGACAGCACTCTAAAACCCCTTTTTTCATTGAGTGATCATTATAATGGATATATCCACCAGAAACTCAAATTAAAAAATACTGATGGAAACAACACTTCCTCCTTATACTATCGTTTAGGGGGAGGAGGAGAAAATAAAAATTATGAAAACTTATTGAATTAAAGCGGGGTTTAAGGGAAGCCAAACACCAACCTACCTACTGTAAATTATAATATGTCCCTGCTAAATTAAATGTATGTAGCAAAACATATTGCATTATTTAAGATTTTTTTAGTTTTACCAAAATTTCGTAATAACTTAAAAGAGAAAAGATTGATACCCAATGACATATTTGAAAGTTTTAAAACGATCTAGTTGTAGGAAATGTAGCAAAGTTATTTAGTACAGTTAAATTGAACTAATAAATTAACAATTAGTTGGACTTTTTTAAATTTTAAATTGAACTGTTCATAAAGAACATTCAGCTCTAATTCATTAAGATTTCATACCGAAGAATGATTTTATGATTTATGAAGAATGATACCGAAGAAGTTAGAAGAAGTGCAGACTTTTGTAACTTTTATAGCTACATATTAAACCTTAATACTTTTTATTTAACAAGCCTGTATAATTTTGTAAATTATAATAACTGTCTTGATTGTTTTTTGACAGATGTCCAGATGTGTCACAATAGACTTCAACAGTCTTGATGTGGTGGTCAATGTGGAGTCTTGGGTTGTTGTTTTAGACTTCTTTGGCTTCAGTTCTACTGAACCAGACCTTGAAAGTAAGAGAAGCCAAGGAGTTCCGCACCAACCATCCAATGAGTCCAAACCCGGTTTGTATTCACTTTTGGTAATATTGCATTTAGTGTTGTTTTAGCAAATTTATTGTATGAAATTGAGAGATTCCCATGGACCTTACATGTGTGAAGGATAATTAGTGGGTTTGAGTTTGAGTAAAACCAGGGACATCAATTTATCCGAAGGAAGTTTCATACCTAAAATTGGGTTTTGTGGATTTTTACATACAATTTATTTTTAAAATGTGGGTTTTCTTAGTACCATTCACCTAAAAATACAAACAATTTAGTAACTTCTAAATTAAGTATTCTTTGTTCTATGCCAAACAGTTAATGTGATGGTTAATGTAATTCATGTGATTAATGTGAACAGTTAATGTGATTCAATGCACTCTAGAATTTGTCAAAATTGTAGATACAATTTCATAACTTTAAATGGATTAACCCTTTGAGTGCCGAGCACCTCGATCCGGTATGCGCTAATTTTACCGCATCCACCTATAATTGGATATGGATCTGCTATAATTGCTGGCCCTTTTTCCCTAAAAACGCAATCGTTTCGTAAAATAATATTAAAAATTTTATTTATGAAAATTTCTTTGTTCTGTTTTTTTTTGTTTTACTTAGGATAAAATTGTGCTTCTTTGTAACTACAGTATTTTTAAGTAAAAAAGAAAATAAAAGTGCTAAATTTTTTAATAAACATATTAAAAAAATACAAGTTAGATGTAATGAAATAAAATAAAATTAAACATTTTTTTTAAACTAACATTTTTTTCTTAGCTGCATTATAATCTTAAAAAGCAATAAAAAATTGATTAGAAATCATGTATAACACATTTTCATAATCCTTTTTTAACTAAGAAAAAAAATTAGCAAATAAGCAAACAAAAATTGTGTTTTTGGCAGGTTTTAGTGTTACATAGCACGCATGTCCATTGTAATCTCAATCTCCACACAATCCGAGTTCGAAGAAGTTCACTAGGACATCACTAGAATGCGCCAGCTGACGGGTTGCGTGATGACTTGAAACTCATGTCAAACTGCAGCAGTGTCTTTTTGCGTGTAACATGGAACTCACATCAAACCGCCTCGAAAGATTTATGTAGATTCTAATTTTTGTTTATTATTTTTTTTTCTAAAAAAATTATTATGACAAACACAGTTTATCTAAACTATTACAAATAAGTGTTATAAACACAGAAAAAATCATCATCTCATCTCACCACCATAACTGTATATTCTTGTAATATTTTTGGGAAAACTGAAATATTATTGGTTGCTTCTTCCTAAAAACTGGATTCATACTTTGGCAGAAAAATTCAAATGGAATATTTAGATATAAAAGTACTAGCCAAGGTACCCGTTCTTCGACGGGCTAAAAAGGCTGAAAGGTGTAGGCTCTACTGATACATTTAAGGTATCGTTAATTATTAATTCTTTATTGTTTACAAAATGACAAAACAGGAGTTTCTACAACATTTCAAAGTAACATATGTCAAATATTGGGAGAGGATAAGGATTAATGTAATAGAGACAGTCGTCGGAAAAAAACTTAAAATCTACCATTCCGCTATTTCTAATAATTTACTAATTTCGATCCAGCAGTTTATCTGAAAAACCAACTTTATTTCTTCCTCTTCCCGAACTGTCAAAATATAGTGCAAACAGATGTTGTCATTAGAAAATGTAAACATTGAAACCTAGGACGGTCACGGCAGCTCTTTCTTCTTCTTCCCCTTCTTCTCGAACTGTCAAATTTTAGTATTCACAGCTGTTGACATTCAAGTAATTTTATGTTTTCATTCTCTAAAAATGTAAACATTGAAACTTAGGACGTTCACAGGGCGTAGCCCGAGAGGATTTTAAGGAAATGAGTATGCCTATGTGTTGCATGAGTTTAAGATCTACCTTTGCCTAAAATTTCAAACCGGTCGGTTCAGTATTTTTCGCATTCACTTGCCACAACAAACCCACAAACAAACCCACAAACCCACAAACAAACCCACAAACAAACATACAGAAACCACCTCTTCTTTATAATATTATAGATTAGCTAAAAACCAAAAACTTTCACTAAATATTTCACATAAACTAAGGAACTGAAATGAATCAGGTACACTAGCAACAGGGACTTCCCCCACCTCCTTATATTATTATTATTAGATTACTTATTAGATATTATGACATCGTGACGAGGAAAACTAACATAATTCTTTCATTCGCCGTTCGTCTCCGGCGGAACAACAAACGCTTGGAATCAAAGAGTCGGAATCGACTTTAGACAATCATTTTCGATTCCAATTCCAACCCTGAGAATCGATGTTTGGAATCGAACCAATCCTAATATATATATTTATTTACACAAACACACACACACTCACACACACACATATATATATGCATATTAAGTGTAATTAAAAAAATCAACTGAGTATCCTTTAATAACATTTTTTATTCTAACAACCTTTCAACTTTGGGCAATTTTCATGTTATGTATATATATATATATATATATACACAGTATGACCTCACGAACTCGACGCTCGGTGTAACTCGTCAGTCAACAGCTTACAAAACACCTTTTTATGTAGTTCCAGGGTGTTTGACTTCTCAAGATCAAGGATGGCTGAAACGAGACGAGATAGATTGCGCCCCTTGAGAATGTTTCAATGACAAAGTCCTGGGCACCCCCCTGGGGCTCGGGTAGCTCACTATTGTTTACTTATTCGTGGAGCAACGTTGCATTATTAAAAGGAAACCATTTATCAATGAAGTGGTTTTTCGGAACATGTAGTTTTAATTGAATATTTTATATATTCATTATGTATTCTTTCAAAGGCTGTTTACTCAGTATGTAACAATCCTCATATAAGAAAGTATCGTACTGAAATAAATTTTAAATTTATATGTGAAACTTGAGTGTGCTATGTACTAATGAACTATAACCCATGACAATTGCAATGTTCTGAATAACTCAGCAACTCCATGAACAAAGTGATGTACATGCGACGCTGGCTTGGAATTGCGTCCGAGTGAAGATTTTCTCTCTTTGACAGTTAAAGATAACAGATTTTGAGTGAAAAACTTATGTTTATTTTAAATCTTGTATTGCATTTTTGTGTATTAACCCTTGAAAAATAAATATGTGTGAGTAAATCTTTTTTAAAATTTTTAGCTATTTCATTTTTTTCTCGAGAACATGTTTGGATTGCTGGGAATTTTGGATTACCGGGGATCGGATTTGAGGGGTTTCACTTGTGTTTGGATTGGTGTTGTGACTGGATTTTACTATGGATGCAGACTTAACTTTACTGAGTAGACACACACACACACATGTATATAGATATAAACGTTCATTGAAGTCAAGGATAAACTTCAATGGGTGATAGTACTCATCAAAATAAACAAAAATTTCCTGTAAACATATGTCATTCCTTTAGGCCCTAGACGCCATTTTTATTTTATACGAAAGACTTCATTTTGTTTGCTTTTATATTTTCAAAATGGCGGCAGTTAAAAATCTTTTATTTAAATAACAAAAAAACCATTACTTGATGAAATTTGTACAAAAAACAAAAAAAATATTGCAATTTTAATTTCAAATAAAAATTTTTTTGTAAAAAATTTGTTTATTTTTAGAGTTTTTTTAATTTTGATCACCCCTTGATGTTTGTCCCCGACTTTAATGAATACTCTGTATATAAATAAATAAATAAATATATATATATATGTATATATATATATATATATATATATATATATATATATATATTTATATATATTATTTACATTTACATATTAAGATTATCAAATTAGAGGTCATTTCTTGATAATTGAATGGATCCCGAAACATGTCGAAGGAATAATTAAAATGTTTTCAAAGTGTACTCGCTCCACTTATTTAAATATAATTATAATAGTTGCCCTATTTGATGAACTAAGTGTTTGTGTGCGTGTGTGTATGTATACTCTGTAAAGAAAAGTCTGCATCCATAGTTAAATCCATAGTTACAACACCTATACTAGAAAAAGTAGGTGTAAAAATAGGTGTATCCTTTACAATGTTTCTGAAAAATAAAACCTTGCAATCTGAAAATAAATATAACTTGCCAGACCATATTAAAAAAGGGGAAAGGGTGTAATAAATACAAATTTGTCTTTAAGGAGTTTTAAAAAAATCATTATATAGCTATTTGGAGCTCTTTACTGAAAATTATTGTTAATTTTTGTATTTTATATATAATAAATGTGTACTGACATTATTCATTTGTATCTCTGCAAGGATACGAATATTGATATTTGAAAATGAAAAAAAGAATTGTACAACTTTGACCACAGTGACTAATGACAAGCCCAAGACAAATACGGAGCATGAGATCTTTGTCCGCTCGCTATCAGTGGTGTTTAACCGTGCTGACTACGAGGTGGCACGCGCCGTCATGAGTCAGCTAAGTGCCCGCGTCTCGACCATGGGGGATGGGGTCACTGACATGGAGGCGAGTGTGGGCTCATTGAGTCTGGCAGATCTAACACCTACTCATGGACAGATGTACAGGGAGAAGTTTGTGACGGCCGGGCTAAACATGATCATGAAAAAGTAAGTCAAGCACCAATACCTGAAAAATGTAATATAGTAAAAATATAAATTTATAAAATTAACAGGACATGAACAATTTTTAAAGTAGTATAGGTGACAATACTGTTATTAGGGATGGGTGGATTCCAATTTTTTTTAATTCCGATTCCAATTCCAGGCATTGGTTTGACCTCCGCCACCAAATGTAACACTACCCTAGGAGTGTCCAATATTTTTTTTTCAATGTTACCAGGTTTATAGGGATTTGCTAGGCTTTAAAAAATCTTCATTAATTCTAGAAGTCAAGATAAATAATTTTGTTCGGTACTAAAATAAAGAATTAAAAATGTTAAAAAAATTATTTAAATTATAAATAGTACCTGGTGACCGAGCTTTGCTCGTTTAGAGTAATACATGTACTATAAAAATGAATTAGAAAAATTACACATTTATTACTCAATGAAAACATTTATGTGGTTTAAATAAAACCGATTTAATACACCATGATTAATATAGCGCTGAACAAAAAGTATTGCCCCTGTTGGGGTTTGAACACGCAACATACGTGATGCGAGGCTATCACGCTACCGTTGAACCACGGCGTCTGCAAAATGAGTGTTGCCGGTTAAGGTCTTTTAGCCAACCTCAACTGTTTTAGCCGATCATTTACTGTTTAACTATCCATGCAGTTATTATTAGCCTGTGACCAACTGATTTTGGTATAAACGAGGATTGAAAAGCAAAAGAGAAATGTAATTTACACATATTAATTGGTTTGTTACAGTGGCTTCAAGCAATACAACAAATACGTTTTCAAAACACGGAATATTTTGGAAATACTCTTTCCTGCTTTTATTTCGCACAGTTATGTACCCTTAAGTTTTTACAAATTGTTAAGTGACCTGATAATTTTACATTTATTACATACATAAAATAAATATTTATGAAAAACCTCTATTCACATATTGTTCCCCGCCGTCTTCAATCTAGAACTGTCAAACGGTTATAAACAGCTGTTTTGGTTTGTATTGTTTACATTTTATTCTCCATGAGCGTGATGTTAAATTTTTAGATTTTAAACTTAATATTACAAGAAAATACGAATTTTCCTGGGCATTAGACCTATCTAGAACTTATTTTCTACTCGGAAATTAGTTATTTCCAAAATTTAAAGAAATTCCTTAGTGCCGTTTTCGAGATCCGTGTGCAAATATACAAACCTTGCTCGTATTATAGTATTGGATAAATATTTAGTATTTATATGAACAAATAAATAAATACATATGTGAAAATCTTTTTTGTTTGTTTACGGTTGTATACTTGATATGTACACAAACACAACATACGTGAAAAGAATTAAAAAAGCAAACATGCTAAAAATTAAATGGTGAAACCCAAATATATGCTTATGTATAGTTAATTTGAACAAAATTAATATAAACCATTGCTAGTGGTCAAATCATGAAAATTTCTAAATTCACAAAAAGTTATATTTGAGTCCAAGCTATTCCCTTATATCACTGTTTTGAAAATAATCCCCCATTTTGATGACAAAACAAAAATTAATAACTTATTAATGCCTTTCTCCATTAAAAACTATTTAAAACACAAATATAAACACTCTAACGTAATGTGTTGTGCAACAACAACAGTCACAGTGCGACGACAGCAGACCGACTATGCCATTCAGGAAAAAAGAATATTGCAATCCATCATCCTTCAATAATCTTTATTTAGATGACAACACAATAAATTTGTATTTCACCACTGAAACTTTGTTGCACAATATTAACTGACAAAGTACAAAGACAAAGACAAAGTAAGTTAATAATTACGAATCCATGATCAGACATGGGCAACAAAAGTGTTTTCGCGATACGATTATAGTACACCCACAAAATGATTGTGTCTGCTTTTAGAGTAAATTGATATAATCGGATTATTGTAACTTACTGATCAGAGAACACGCTTTTTACTATGAAATATTGTAACCAATTATTTGTATGAAAACAGAAGTATTAAATGGGCTTATTATTTTTTCCCACTAATCCTGTTAATAATTATCATGGTAAATGAATATAATTGTTTTGTTGCCGAAAAGTTAGTTTTGCGGAATAATATAATTTACAGTGTTCCGATAATCTGCATCGACAACGACATTAAATATCGAGATTCAATATTGTATTGAAGTTTATCAGTAACTGAAATAAGAATAATTACGAGGTATGTTGCGATCTTGAACCGACCAATGACGTTCTTGCATTATTTTAAAGAGGATAAGAATTTACGTCATTTGTCTTTTACATTTTTGTGTTTGAGCAAAGATATTTCGTATTGACAATATAAACTGAAATAAAAAGTTTGAGTGTTAATGCTCATTTTATATTTGGTCTATGAGTAATTAAGGATATTTATTGAATTTTACTGGGTACTTGTTACTTTCGTTTCGATATACGATTGCTTTGAAATTGCTCTGATTAGTTTCTATTTACGCAGCTACGACAATAATCTGAAAGTGAACGATAATTTTAAGTCGGTAGGGCGACGATTAGTTTCCTGATCCAAGTTTCATCGAAACAATGACGACTGTATCTTATTACGACATCGTGACGAGGAAAGCGAACATACTTCTTTCATTCGCCGTTCGTCACCAAATCAAAAACTTTCACTAAATATTTCACATTAACTAAGGAACTGAAATGAAACAGGTGCACTAGCAACATGGACTTCCCTTACCTCCTTATCTTATTATTGTTAGATTACTTATTATTATATTATGACATCGTGATGAGGAAAACTAACATAATTCTTTCATATATATATCAATGTTATAATACAATGTTAATCACAATAGAAACAAGTATGCAAATGTATAGAATAAATATCTTCTACTTTAGGTACAACATACCAGACACCTATCTCATAAGAGAGTATGACACGTATCTTCGTCTTGACATGATGTCCGTTCAATATGTGCACACCAAGCGGTTCATAGCTGAGCTACAAGCTTTCTTCCGCCAGTTCTCGCAGTTGCAGAGGATATTGAATAGCATCCGCTCTGCTCGCCAGGTGATGGATTTGCTATTTGAATGTTTAATTAATTAATTAATTACTTACTTTTTCTCTAGTGGCTGTACATTCTGAACCATGAGGCAGCGTGTTTGAATTTCACAATAGTAGGGATCATAAAGGTACCTCATAAAACTCGATTTAAGCCATGGTGTTATTATTATTTAACTATACAGTGTACTCATATTTGTTAAATATTTAAACAATTATGATAAATGAAGTATTCCTAAGGAAATTAAGACAAAAAAATAGTATAACCTCTAGAAATACATTTTTTATAACAGTCTTATTGTTCTTAATTTAATTTTTCTAGTTTCAATTTTCAATTTTCTAGTAAAGAATCAAGAGCTTTAACCCTCAGAGTGGTAGAGTTTTAGAGCTTAATTTGTATTTTTTACTTTAATTTTGCAATTCTTCTTCAAATACCAAGTATAAACAAAAAAATTATTCATTCCCTTAGTTATAAAAGAAGCAAAACAGGTGTCCACTGCAATCCCAATTATGCCTACAAATGCCGTCAACTTCCATCCAAGCCAGTCACTATTTATCTAACCCATTCCCGTCGGGCAGAACGGTCGACGCCTGAGGTCCTCCGGTCTGAACGAAAATCAAGCCTTGTTCACTACAACTGCGCGTCACTATTAGTATGATAGAATTAAAAGTAACTTCATGAATTATATTATATGTTTTGATTTCTTTGCATCAATAAATACATTCGCTGAACGAATTGTGCAAACGAGAAAATAATTTACTGTCAATACGGAACATTGGACACTAAATACCATGATTTAAAAGAGGACGCTAACACCATCTGTTAAGAAATGAACTAGCACAAATGAGCGGCGGAAAAAAGAACTACGTCGAAATATAAGCAGGCAACGCACATTGACTGCTCATAACCGGCCCATGGACTCTCGTCTTTTAGCGTCTTTTATCTGTTTAGCTTGAAGACTTGAAATGTGCGTTATTAGATGGGAATGGGTAAAGGTGGGCCCTCTCTCTACTGTACCACACATTTGCAAGCCAAATTGGAATTATTCATTGGCTTTAACTGTTGCACCCATCAGTACAAAAAGGTTTAGACCACTATACCAAATAACCACCATCTGAGAAAGTGCTTATTTGGCTATAAAAGTATAGTCTAGCGGCACAACAGCGAACTTCACTAGGCATTAGTTCATGCATTAGTTTACAGATGGCAGCACCGTGACGCGAATTGTTGACTAAACATCGTCAAATAACATCATTATAAGTAAAAATCACTTTTCACTGTAATCGACACAGGAGTGTCAATCGCCACTCGGAGGGTTAAAGCTGCCCAAAGTACTAAGTACTAATATTACTGTACAACCAATCAGCGTATGTTGTTTGCTTAAACAAAGAAATCCGATAGAAATATAGGAAAAATAAATTAACTTATTTATCTTTAAATGACAGATCAGTAACAGTGATGGATTGAAATTGCCTTTTAATCTTTAAATTTGTTACATGAATTATTGTAACAAAGATTATACACACAACTTCTAGAGGTAATTAATTTAAATTTTTATTAAATTACCCACAAACAAATTCCAGACTAAACCAATGTAATTTTTTCAATTTTTCAAAGTTGAATGAAATCTTTATATAATGAGTCATATCCAAACATGAAGATTTAAGTTCTTCAGTCAAGGACATTTACCTTCTTTCAACTGTATTGGTCTCTTGTATTGGACAGATAAGCGAACTGCAAGGTCCTGGGACGAGGTTGAAACTGGAGATGAATGCTGCTTCTCCTGTGCTGTTCTTGCCAATGAGTTCCTGCTCCGGGGAAGTGCTGGTGGTTGACTTGGGGAAGCTCTACATCAGTAACCGCTTCCTCATGTCCGGCTCTCCGGGGACCATCAGCACTCAACAGGAAAACAGTAAAGGTGTGTCCAAATTGATACATTGCTAAAAGAATATTGTAAACTTTGCTACTCAGGTGACCATGCTTGGCTGTGAGAGTGTAAAGGGACCAGGCTGGAGAAATTGAACCAACACAGTCAAAGTTAAAATAAACTCATATAGTAATTGACCACCTCTTTCCCAGTTTGATATATACAAATCGAAACTCTCAATCTTTCAACACATTTCTTTGTTTTCTTTTAATTTATTCTATCACTCTACCCAAGTATTAAATTTTCTTACGAGTAAAAATTCTAAACTAAAACAAAGATTATACACACAACTTCTTCACACAACTAACTTAAACTAATATAATGTTCTGTCCACCCAAAACCTAGACTAAACAAACTTCCCCTCACAATTCTCTAGAGATGATTAATCTAACAAACTCCATCTTTATAAATTGACACATTAAAGACATACCACATTACAACGGTCACCTTAATTTTATTTCACTAATGGTTCAATATAAAGGTTAACCTTTCGGGGTCCATTTAGTCGTACCCGGAGAAGCCATTCAGGTCCAATTTAATATGCAATTAACCCTAGAAATGGCAAAGTCGTAATTTACGACACATTTACATATTCAATAAGAATTGGCAGGTGGAGGCATCTGTCGTGAGTTTAGTGTACTTGTTTGACACAATCACCTACGAGACCGTCTTGCCCACTGGGGGCAAACAACCGAAACTGCTCTCGTAGTACGCGAGCCTGCCACCGGGCAGGTCTATAACCAAGTAAGCGCTTTCTACTCCTAGACACTGATTGTCCGGGCCGGCTAACGTGCTACGCTGACGAGCGTAACGTTCTAGCCATTCGGAAGTGCTAGGGTTCGAATCCCGACCATGAGCAATCCCAATTTGGCTTGCAAATGTGTGGTAAAGCGGAGTGGAGGGCCCACCTTAAATAAACGGTGACCGGCTTGGGTGGAAGTTGACGGCATTTGTAGGCTTAATTGGGATTGACACCTGTTTTGCTTTCGTGGCTAGTGGTTATAAGGGGGGGGGGTATGTTTTAAGCTTTTCTTGTTTAAACTTTGATATTTCAAGAAGATATTAGTTATTATTTTTATGTTACAGTTAAGAGTAAAAAGCTTGCCACTTCTAGGGTTAAAATTAAAGTTTTTGAAGTTGCTACATTTTATGGCTTTATTTTGAATTAGATGTATCGGTGCTGGACATTTTATGTACTAATGATATATCCCATGATAGATTTGTGGATTGTAATAACTATGGAAACAAATATATAATTTACAGACTTATATATATAATAATAAAAGTTGTAAAATATGGGGGTTTTTATTCAATTTTTCATTTATATCAGTCATTTTTTGCTTTTTATTGCTAATAATCTATGTCAAAACTTGTTAGACTCACTTGTAAGAAAATTCTAAAAATAAAAATATCAGAATAAATACATATAACACTTGTTATGATAAAAAATAAAGTAAGAAAAAATATGAAAAATTACTCACCATAGTTGATTGTTCCAGATGGTTAGGCCTACAGTGTGACTTATATAAAAAACTCTGTCTCTTTGGCTTAGCTGATATATACTGAATCAATGCCATGTGTTGAGGTTCAATTTTAGTAGAAAAAATTGTTATAAATAATTATTACAAGTCATAAAATCAAAATGTTCGATAGAGCGAACTAGAAAAAATTAATTTCAAATTTCACTATAAATAAAAACACTATTTACAAAACACTAAACACCCAATATGAGATTAGGCCTATTTTTTTACATCTTGTAGTCCTTTTTAGTGTGGTACCTATCAAAACACCCATCGGGATGAAGACCAGGCTTTTTGGGGCAAGTTTCACAGAAGAAGGAGGTCTCTTTTCTTCCGCCAGCAACTTTTCTGTTTGAGCAAACAACACAGTCCTTTGTTTTTTCCCCTCACTTACTTTGATTGAATGGTATAGACCATTCATTCTAATTGACGATTCGCTGTCTAGTGATGTTGGACGTCCTCGCTTGGGATGAATATTTCTGACGTCACTCACAAGCAACTTGATGAGCTCCTTGCGGTATGACATGTGTGTCACTGGACGAAGGTTCTTCCTGTCCCTTTCCATGTTGTACAAAATAAAACTATTTACAACTGAAACTTCTAGAATCCAGAAGTACAGCTTGCGCCACCACTTCAGACTTTTTCTGGCAAAGCTATTAGAAGAGCAATAGTGATCGCTGCGATCAACACCTCCCATTTTGGCAGTGTAATCGGAAATAACAATAGGTTTTGGAATGACTTGAACTATATTGTTTTTTCCTGTCCTCCTTATTTCTTCTACACTAGCATTGTGGCAAGTGCTTATCATACTGACAACTCGCTTGTCTTTCCAAGCTAATGCCAATAAATTTGAATTTTTGTTGCGGAAAGCAGTTACATCATGGGTTGGAAGGCGATTTAGGTTTAGTTTTTTCATTTTCTTGGGCAGGCCAGATCTATTCAAAATTACAGTTCCTTTAAGTGGAAGCCTATGGCTCTCAATTCGTTGGCTAATTGTACACTGCTGTAAAATCTGTCTGTGTATAAGAAGTAACCAGATTGTAGGTCGCATTCTGTAGTTTTGTTACTAGGTGTAAAATGACACGGGAGGTAAATGGTAAGTCAGGGCGGATCAAACTATTGGTAGTGAAAGAGCCATAGTATGGAATGAGAACACTTACATATCCATTTGTGGAATCTGCCAGAACATACAGCCGTAATCCCCACTTTGTAGGTTTTTAGTTTTTGTGGGTTATACATTTTAAAAACTACACGGCCTTTGAAACTTACTGTCGATTCATCTGCTGATAAATACTTTGATGGCCTATAAACTTCTAAAAACTTTGAACCAACATAGTCAACAATGTTTTTAACTTTACTGGCTCTTGAGTGCATTGATCTATCAGGAGCATCATGGTTAGGTGGTGAGACATGAAGGGCCCAAAACAGCTGACAAAATCTCTTGCGAGAGAAAATGTTCTTTGAAAAATCGGAAGAATCTAGCCAATCGTTTGAAAAAAAATCCTTCATAGATTTTTTTATTTGTCTGCCCATGTTTAAGAGCACACCATGAAATGCTATCATTTCCTTCACTGTTACATCAGTCCACTGCCACCAAATCAAATGTTTACGAAGAGGAGTAATTTTTGAAATTTTTTCTCTAGCATACCGGTTTGTTTCTGCCACAATTTCATGAAAAAGAGCCAGTGAAAAAAACAGATGAAAAAAATCTAGAGGTGATTCTAGCCTAGTCTCATTTATTGGAGGAACAAATCCACATTTGTTCTCATCAAATGGCATTATATTGAAATCAGGACTGTCGTCTGTCCACTCCTCCCAATCACTGTCTTTATCAGGTGTTCGATCAATATTAGGTGTAGGCCTACCTCTACGTGGTACATCTTCATTTTCTAGACTGTTCACTTCTTTCAACAATACTTTCATCTTCTGACAAATCAAAGTCTGGATCTATGTCAGAGTCATCTACTGCTTCAAATAAAGCTTCTTTAATTTCTTCGTCCAATAAAATACTGGCATCACCTCCACCTTTACTGGTTGAAGCCATTTTTCAAATCAAAAAACAACTAAACTTATAATAATAATGAAAATGAATATCGTAATAATATAAACAATAAAAATGTTAACCAAAATAGACACTTTGTTTGTAAACACAGACGACAGATCGTACACAAACCAATAACAATTACGAAATTTTGCACCGGCTCAGCTAACCTCACAGCTGCTGTGACAACACTTGAGAAAACAAAGACCACTAAATATTTTGAATTAACCAATCAAAGTATATATATATTTAGTTTCTACACATATCACCAAATACTATGATATCGAAATCAAACATTTAAAACAAATTTATCGTGACGTACGATCGCTTTAAAACAGTTGTCGGACTCAGTTCGCCGTCGGACCAGAACGGCAAATACGAGATGTCGGACTGAGTTCGCCATTGGACTGCAAAAGGTTAAATATATATAATTTGGTTAATATGAAAATTCCCTTCTTTCCCTTTATGAGTCTATAACTTTCTGGCCTACAAGTATAAAATGGTGGCGTACCAGAGTGAATTAAGTGGGTGACGGTGTCGTGGCTCCTAACAGTGAGGGCGTCCCGACGTCCAACCCCTGGGTGGTGACAGTCGTGGCTGGAAGCTCCTCTGGAAGTACCGGCTGAGAGGGTAGAAGTAGGCGGCTTTCTACTCGATCCTGGTCTTCACTCTACCCTACTCGATCCAGGCAGAGACTTTCCTCTAGCTCCCTTCGCCACACACTCTCCTCCCTGTCTCTCCTTTTCTCTCGAAAGGTTCTTTTTCCCCCCCTCCAATTTGGTTAAATGTCCGGTCAGTATCCGGTAAAAATTTTACATACATCCATATACATAAACATACACTTTATAATATACAGTACTCTTAGTTCATTATTTTATTCTATTTATCACATACATCGTTCAATGAGGTCTCTGAGATTGTTTTTGCCATCCCAACCATCCTCACCAGCAACCGTATCGTCTAACAATGCGGCAGCTGCTTTAAGATCCTCAGCAGCTACTGCATGAATCAAAGACAGTGGCTGTGCTACTCAACCCTTATAAGACTGTACTGTTCAGGAGTGCTGCTAGATGTGATGCAGATCCAGTTGGACCACATGGACCTGCTAGCAGGTTACCGAGTGTCGGAGGGCCAGCCCAATAGCCACATCCTCGGCAGCTACTGCATCGCCCGACGAGGCGGCTCCCTGCTCAAGGACAAGTGTCATATGCAGCTGCAAGTCGAACGCAACCTCATGACTCATATTGCCCACTCTGGTAGATATCACCATTATAGGTATATGAAAGAGACTAAATGTTTGTAAAAAAATTTACAAAAACTAAAACAGTAAAAAGCAATCATCATAATAGGTAGATTGATGAGGAAATAATAAGTGATTTAGAAAAAAATTATAGATGAGTGTCATATGTACTAAAATAACAGAAGTGATGTCTAAAAATTACTTAAAGAAACATAAAAAGCAGTAGGAAAACTATTCCATGTAAGAAAAAATTTATTTTAACAATGAAATTAGAAATTCAGTTAATGTTGATAAGACGGTTTGGTAGATTGTCAATACCGAAACAAGAAGTAGTAAGAAAGAACATAATGGGATTTAGATGATAAAACCATTGGATGTAATATTTAATGGGTAAATAGGTGTGTTCATAACTTTAAGCATTGCTCATTGTTTTACTGAGTGATGCTGTCTATAGAGCTAGATAGTGCTCTTTTAGTAACATGGGAAATCAATAATTGTTTATAAATTAACTGATGGAACATGTTCGGGGGGGTTTCCAATAGTATTTTTTTTATATAAAAGGTTATTTTTCTTTTAGAGTACAGCTGCAATAAATAAACTGGTTTACAATAATTTTTCCTATTCATTCATAATTAAATGGAAATTATTGTCTGCGGTTTTGCCATTTTTACAAGTGATTGTTGGAACAAATAGTGTTGTGATTTATTAGTGTCTACTGTTTTTAGTGCCTGACATGAGCATTCAAGGTACTTTATCTACTCTCGCAGCCACCGTGGACCTAGACCAATATAAACTGATCAAAGGACTTCTTAGTTTCAACATTGGAGAGTGCATTGATGATTTGATGCCCAGGGAAACTACTACTGTCCCTTTGGAGGTAATCTTGTTATTTTTGTGTGATATTGATATTTTTTATCATCTCATATCATATTTTTGCCTGATAAGAGCCAATTATAATAATACTGAAATTCAAAATCAACAATGAGAGTCTGAATTGGTTCAGATTTCTGGAATTTCATTCTACTTCACTTTTTCAGTTGTGATAACACTTTACATCTTCATAACTTTACATCTTTCATTACTTCATTCCACAAAGTAATGAAGTGGTTTTGTTGGAAACTCAAAGTGTTATGTTTCAATCTGATGACTTTGAGCTATAAATTTAAGATAAATTCCCCCATTTTCTTAGTCTAGTAATTAGTAACAGTAGCTCAACATGAGAGAACACAGAGATAAGTATACATGTAAATAGTTTTAGAATTTAAATGAATTCCTAAAGTTTTTTTCAATAGTTTAGAAATTTAATTATTTCTCTTGGTTTTAAATGGCATTACAAACTTTGAAATGTATAACCACTGCAGGTCAAAGACTTTAAATTTACAATTGATTCTCTCTGTAAACTTATAATGTCCTTATGAATATCATACTTATATTTGAAGGAGGAGGTGAGCAATGTGTGGCTGTGGAACTCCCTCCACCTAGAACTGGTGGACGTGAGTGTCTGTCTGCGCCGCGGCCACCAGATACTGGCCTGCATCAACTTTGTCAAGAGCCATCTCAATGTGGACAGCTACAGTGATGCCACTCAGGACGTGGACCTGGTGTCTCAGGAGATACTCATCACTGACACAAGGTTTCTTGGTGAGTCAGAAAAATCTATAACTTTTCTCTTCCTACTCATTTGGTGCTCTCTCATCATGTTCATTCCAGTTTTCTCATTTTGTGTGGCACTATTTATCCCACCAGCTCCAACACCACCAATATATTACACCAATATAGGATATATTGATGGTATATCCTTAATGTATTTGAAGTATGAGACCAAAGTTGAATTGCGGCATAAATTTTTATCCCAAAACATAAAATAGATAAAAAATACTTTGCCAATTTGAAGAGTTGTAAATTTATACTTTGGCAGCCCATGTAAGATGGGACATATTAAAAAACTGGTTTGACGGTTACATATTGTGTGCAGATGAGCCAGCCAACAAGAGGTCCAATATTTTCACCAACATTCTGCAGCCGATCGTGATGACCTCGGAAGTTGGCACGGTGCAGGCGCAGGTTCATCACAGGTGCTGTATCACATCTAATGTATATTGTCCATTGTGAAGTTCACATTCTCTTTTAGCAGTTTAAATATTTTTTTAAATACCCAATAATAGTCTGGACCAGTTGGGGAAGAACAACAAGTTGTCACTACTTTGAATACCTGAACACCAAGGTGTTCAGGGGAATGAAGTAGCAGACAAACGGGCAGGGGCAGTTAGCCCCTTTGTAGGGCCGGAGCCAGGTTGTGTACTGGAGGACTCCTTGGTTAAAAAGAAGCTCAAGGAGGAAGAAAATGAAGCTAGAGGTAACTGATATTCGGGGATGCCAACAGGCCAAGGGAATGCTTGGAGGGCATAATATAAGAAGGTCTGAGACCTTAATCAGGCTTAAGAAAACAATTTAAGGATGCTGACAGGATGCTGACGGGCACTGTAGGCTCAGGGGTCCTCTGAGTAACATGGGCATTGTTCAAGAGGGTGACTGTCGCTTCTGTCTATCTGGCGAGGAAACACCTAGACACCTACTGGCCGAGTGTGAGGCAATAGACTGGGACGGTGGCGACGTCCTGTAATCCAGCTACTTGGAGGTCACGAATTGTGGATAGTTGTGAGAGATGGTCGGTGGATGTAGTGTTCTCTTGTGTGGATTAACGTCCGCACTATTGAATTCTGCGTTAATCCACAAAGATCATCCTCATAATTAGACCAATTCGTAATTCAGAGGCCGTGGTTCGGATTCCACGTTAAACTGTAGGTCCATTAGTTGCCATCGGCTGTTGGGCTATTAATTAACAGTCCTGTCTAAGGAACATGTCAGCCTTAGTCAGTAACAAGACTACAAGATCGCGCCACAATCATCCTACATTCATTTCTCATTCATACTTAGCTTAAAATACCTACCTGGGTAGGTCGCCATTTCAGTTAAAAGTATAAAGTATAAAGTATAGGTCAGAAGAGAGTCAGAAGCTTGGGAACACACCAAGTGGCAATGGGAGATTTCCCAAAGTTAGAACCCCACATGATACTAAACTTTATTAAGGCGTTAGGACTAGAGCGAGTTCTCTAGGCAAGAACTGGAGACTAGTCTGGGGGGCACAATAGACCTCACAGGTCACAGAGCAATCTTTCCCCCAGGTTTTATCAGTATCAGTAAGTAAAATTATTAGACAAAGTTTGAAATTACCAAAACATAAATAGAAAAAAAGTCTAGTAAGCTCAGTGACTCCATAAAACCAGATCTCACAAATAAAAAAATCTTACTGTCTCTGAGCATAACATATTACTGTTATACTGTTATTAATAAAAGAAATAGTGTGCCTTAAAATTACAGTTAACATAACTAAAAATCAACAAATTATATTAACAAGGGATAACAATAACAATGATAATAAATATAAAAAATTAATAAGTAAGTATAAATTAATAACACCTAAAAGTAATATAAACACAGTTTGAATCTTTATCTTAAATCTTATCCTGATTACTAGTACCACAAGCCAAATATTCATCAAAATTATCGAAGACATTTTCACTGAACCAAATTTGAATTATAGCCCTAGATTTATTGGAAGGTACATACAAAACAGTTTCTAGTTTATTAAACATTGTAATTTTCAACCAGATATGGCTACCTCTAGTTTTCTCATCATCACAGTGGACCATAGCATCGTTAGTGGAACTAAAATTATAAATATTAATTAATTTTAATTTGACCTGATGTTTTAGTTTTAAAACTATTTCTTTAGGCAAATATCAGCCACCATAACTGTTACTATTAACATTTCAGAAGATTGCCGGACATGTCCAAGTTCACGATCCTCCTAAACAACATGAGACTAATGGCTATTCTAGATTGGTGGGAGACAACAAGGGATTTTATTCTAGAGAACCCTGTAAATCCATGGCCAGGTATAATACATACATATTCTCCAGTTTTTGCGGGAAACAACCATTTTTTTACTCAAAAACATTCTCAGTAAAAGTTTATGAATAATTCAAGGTTGATTTCATGCAAGGTAATATAATTTTCTAGTTTATTAGTCTGTATAACTTTTACTATACTACAATTGCTTTTGTAGACAAAACCAATAAATACCAGTAAAATTTAAAACATTTTATAGCCTGTAATGTAATAATTTTTTAATAAATCATAACATTTTTGTTTAGTTTGATGAGTAAAACCTTTTTCAAGATTTTTTAGACATTAAGCGGCTTTACTGAAAATGCCCTTTTTATTTTCTCCCCTTATATATTGTTTATGGAGAAATTATTGTTTTCGTAAAAGTTTTCGAATTTGAGTTGAGAGTGGATATCTTTTTGAGGATATATCCCCTGAATCACAAAAAGTGGGTTTCGACGTGATGTCTGTGTGTGTGTGTGTGTGTGTGTGTGTGTGTGTGTCTGGGTGTGTACAGAGCCACAGACTACCCCGATGGTCCGATTTATATGAAATTTGGCATGTACAGGGTGGGGCAGGGAAGTATCCCTACTTTTGAAATGGCACTGTGAGTAGTGGGGGCGTGCTGGAGGAGTGGGGGTAGGCTCGAATGACGCTGTGGCCTTGGGATTTTCCGTTGGTAGCGCTGTCAGTAGTAGACATGGCTTGGTCGAGAGAGCAACGCGCTTTTGCGGTCGAGACGTATTTTTCCCAAAATCAGTCAATTGTTGCAGTGCAGCGTGCGCTGCGAACTCGTTATCGGATCCCCTATCGCGAACCTGTTCCTGACCGCAAATCTATTTTGTTATGGGTGAAGAATTTTTGTGAATGCGGTAGTGTATTGCGAAGGAGAGTTGGGGGTCAAAGGACCGTCCGAACTCCTGAAAACATTGACCGTGTCAGAAGATCGATCCTGCAGTCACTTCAACGTTCTGCTCGTAAGCATGCCTCGGCCCTGGCGTTGTCTAATCGTACTGTGCGTCGTATTCTCCATGAGGAACTTAACTTCCATCCATACAAGATGGTAGTTGTTCAACAACTCACTCAATGCGATTGGCAACAACGAATGCAGGCATGTGAAACTTTAATTGGCGACTTGCCTCATGATGCTCGGGTTCTGTTTAGTGACGAGGCGCACTTCCATATTTCTGGAGCGGTAAATAAGCAGAATATGCGTTATTGGAGTGTTGCAAACCCTAGAGTAGTTCACGAGAGGCCTCTACACAGTGACAAAGTGACGGTTTGGTGTGCAATCAGCAGTGAAGGCATAATTGGGCCTTATTTCTTATAATTGGGACAATCGTTGTGTTACCATAAATTCTGAGCGATACGTAAACATGCTTCAACAGTTTCTTGAACCGCAATTGCAACAAAATGATTTAGGTCAAGTGTGGTTTCAGCAGGATGGTACAACAGCCCATACGGCAAGAAATTCCATGGCTGTTTTGAGGGAAATGTTCCCTGGACGATTGATTTCTCGGAACGGCGACATTCCGTGGCCTGCACGCTTGCCGGATTTAACTCCGTGTGACTATTTTTTATGGGGTTACCTCAAAAGTGAGGTATACAAACATCGACCCAGGACCCTAGATGCCTTGAAGGATGCAATACGCCTTGAAGTTGGCCACATTTCACAACAAATGCTTCGCAGAGTCATGGATAGCTTTAGAACCAGACTCCAGCAGTGTATTGACAATGAAGGCCATCACTTGCACGATGTACTGTTTAAAACTAATTAAAATTATTATTGAAATAAACTCCCCAATGTAACCTTTTGATTGCACAATAAAGTTTTGTTCTAACGTCTTTGGTTATTTTTTAATTGACCTTTGAAATTAGGGATACTTCCCTGCCCCACCCAGTATCTATATATTTACCGTATCGTTTTTTTCGTTTTTTTTTATTTTTTATTTTTAAGGGTAGTTAACCCCTAAAAACCCTTAAAAATGTGAAAAATCCAAAATTCTCAAAAACGGCTATAATAATTTTGATTAAGATTTGATAGTTTTTAGTGCACAGAGTACTAAATAATTTGACACCATCCCCATGTCTGTAAAAATGACGGTTAAAAATTTATGGGCTTTTAAGTGTAAAAAAAATCAAATTTTAAGATTTTCAGCGAAAACAATAAAAGTAAATATAACTTGACTGACCATTGAAAACAGCTTAAAAAACTGAACAAATTAGTATTTTAATTATTTGTCTATGACTAACGGTTCCAGAGAATAAATTTAATAAATTTAGAGAAGTTAAATTTACTGTCCATGATAAACACAGTACGTTGTCTGAAATCGTCCAATGTTATTCTTATGGAGGATATTAAAAAATCGATTTATTCCTTATTTTCCAACCGTTTTCAATGAAACTTGGTATGAAGCGTAAGGTCAAATCACCCAACTCAAAAAAAGCTTGGTATTACCATGGCGAGGGGGGTTCCCCCCATAAAATTCGAACAATTAATGTAACTTTTTCATTTTTGTTTTATTTTCAGAAATGGGATGATAATTTTTGAAACAATCAATTATTAAATGATATTTAGATAAACTTTGAAGAACATGATAGTTTTATCACAGATTGTCTTTTTTAAATTTACTTAAGGGAGAAAGTACGTGACAGTCCACTGATAACGTTTATTTTTATTTGAAAAGAATTATTTAAAAGTAGTTGGTAGTCTTAGTCTAATCCTAATCAATATTGTCAAAACATTTTAGTTCCGTCTAAAAGGAAACGTTGCGACATAGAAAGTAGTCTTAAAAAAAAATTAAATTCTTAGAACGATTTTAGTAATAAGCTTAAAATCTTTAATATCTTGAGAATGGCCATGTAACATACTTAAACAACTAAACATTAAATAGTCTTAGAGTTTTTTGGTCTGTTATAATTCTGTGACTATTTTAGAAACTACTTACTTGTTCAAACCACTATTGTTCACTCTAATATTTCGCTGATAATTATTTCTTCTTTTTTACTATTTATATTTTGGACTCTAAGTAGAAGTTGTTAAATATGTAGTCTTTTATTGGGAAAATAATAAGAATATTAATTTTCAGGAAGATTCTTCAATTATAATTTTACTTATTCATCATTCATTTCACAGGCTCGAGATTATTTATTTTCTCATTTGAAAACTTGTGACTGTGAGTAATATTATACGATAACTGTAAAAAGAAGAAAATATATTATAGCTAACCAAGCCTGTCTGTTTAGTTGCTAATAATAAAGAGGAAAAACCATCAAACCCTGAAGCCCTTGTGCCATTTGAAATGAAATTGAACATTACAAACTCGGAAATTGTGTTTGTTGAAGACACTTCGCAGTGGGACTCAAATGCTGTCATCCTTAAGGTAAAACATAATTAAAACAAATATTTAAGTAAAAAGCTTCACTGAATGTCATTCAAATTTATTTTTAAAATCCTGTAAAATGTGATTAAAGTTAGTCTAGCTAGTCTAGTTTAGTCTAGTTGGAGTTAAATTAAACTCCAGTTAAATTAATTCTTTGCTTGATCTGCCAAAATTTCCTTCTTAGAATCACCTTTTAGCAACTTTCCCATAGGGAAGAAGGTATTACCGTAGGTCTCATGGCAAGACTTAAGCCCGGGACCATGTTATTTTTTGTCTCTAGGTGCCCAGAGTTCAAAAACAATAGTCGTATAGGAAATTTGTTGTCTATTTTGATGAGTACTATCACCCCTAGAAGTTTGTCCCCAACTTTAATGAACACCCTGTATATTTAGTTCCTTAAAGTTTTGCTCTATCTCCAATGGTTACGAGATATTAAAAAATCTAAACCCATTACATTGTATTTAGGGTCTCCAATGCTAATCTTGTGGAGGATAAGGAAAAATTAATATTTCTCTTATTAACCAATAGTTTTGGATGAAACTTTGTATTTAGCCTCATGTGGTTGGGATCCACACTTTTATGTTAAAAAATTGTAGTCTAGTGTTCCTCACAGCAGCAAACCTGCATAGTCTTTCCCATGTAGTAACAAGACTACAAGATCGCGCCACAATCATCCCACAATCATTTCTCATTCATACTTGGCTTAAAATACCTACCTGGGTAGGTCGCCATTTCAAATGGTAATCTAATCTAATCATGTTAATCTTATGGAGAATAGGCAAACTCCTTTATTTATGTCCAGATAATGACTTGGTATATGGTCAGAATAAAAATGTTTATGGTAAAAATGCCTACTTTTAATGTTCCTCAAAGCATCAAATCTGCATAATCTTTCCCATGTTAATATTACGTAGAATAGGCAAATACTCTAATTTATCAACAGGTATTGATTGATCAACCTTGTAATACATTATTGTATTATTATTGCCATATTATTGATTTGGAAATTCGCTGTACGCAGGTCTGCTGCAACAGGGGTATTGTTTTATCTTATCCATATATCATTACTTCTGTTGTCAGAGCACCACAGTTATCACATACCGGCCTCTAGTCATAGAGAAACCTTTGTCCTGTAATCTGAACCACTGTGAGATGTTCTCCTGTATCCTGGGTATGGAGGATGAAACCGCTCTATCCATCATAGACCCGGTCACCATCAACATTGAGATAGTCCTTGACAATGGAGTCAAAACTCTTAAGGTCAGTTGATTATTAGTAGAGGTGTGCGGATAGTGAATTATTTTTTCGGATCGGATTCGGATCGGATAGCTCAGATTCGGATCGGATCCGGATCGGATAGTTTGGGTTCGGATCGGATAGTTTTCGGATTCGGATACTCGCAATAAAAAAGTGAAATCAGACTTATCTTAGAATAAATTAGGAAAAAATCAATAAAATGTTATCAAAATTATTAAATGGTACATAAAAAATCATAAATTCTTCATAGGATGAACAACAAAACTAAAATTTTTACTTCACTGCATTTAAAATTAATAATAATAATAATAATAAATTTATTCCATCAATAAATACAAATTTACAAAATAACAATTACCAGTAACAAATTTTAATATGGTGTAGTTCACAAATTAAATCAACAGAAACCTTATAATTCGCCATTAAATGACATTGACTTTCTACTAATAATCAACTAAATCTCAATTTTATTTCAGGATTCAATTATTTTATTTATTACAATGATAAAAACAAATCACCATTAACAAAGAATTAAGATTTGACAGACGCCGTTGGCTCGATCCCATCGGCTATCTGCGTATCGGCAAGGGCAGTGATAGTCGACAGTGCTATCAAATAAAGGCCTGTGCACAGGCGCAGAGTTGGAATATTTGGCAGATAAAATACCCCGATCGGCTGTGTAACAATATTGAAACCCGTGAAATTATGGTACCTCGTCGTAATCCTCGTTAGTTATTCATCTTAAAATTATCTAAAATTGTAAAACTAATAACGCTTAAATTCATTTAACAAAGACAAAATGTAGATTGAAAACAAGTGGAAAAATTTGTTGGTTATGTGAACACTGAACGACAAAATAGGCCAAATGTAAATTTGGCAACACTTCAACACTTCACTTTATCGTATTGCTCAAACCGGGAGTAGTTGAGATTGCGATAACTAAACAATTGATCGTCTATGTAGTCGATCAGAATGAAGTAGTATTATTTTTGCCGGAAACCCCGTCGCAAAACGAGCTATTATGATGGTTTGTTACCAGTAACATTAAATCAACAATTCAAGTTTTTTCGTAGCCGAAATGAAATTTTATATGGAACAATATCAAACCGCAATCTGATACTCGGTGCAACTATCGATGACGCTATGCTTTGTATTTCAAAATGCAATATCGTGTTGAACTTACGGTTACTTAAATGCGTAGTTGAAGAATCGAATAATCATAACGCATCCTCGGACCGCCCAATGACGTTCTTACATTCCGATTGGATATGAATGGCGTAATTTCGTCATCTGCGGTCGTCATTCGTCATTCGAATCGCTATAAGTGCATCGCGTCTACCAGTCAACGACATTGTTTTGATGAAAGACTACGTAATTTCGTCGTCTTATCAAGGTTTAAGCAAAAATTATTCCAGCTTCGCGGGTATTAACTCGACGAAAATCTCGTTGTTTTTGTTCAAATTGCTGTATTATACGGTCTATCCGAAAATTCGGATATTTATCGGATCGGATCGGATATCTTAAATACATTCGGATCGGTTTCGTATATCCGATCCGATCCGAATCCGAACCGAATTTTCGGATATCCGCACACCTCTAATTATTAGGTTATTTGATATAATGATCGACTCCGTTACAGTTATGGATGCAAACTGTTTTAAACATCCATAAATATTACTGGTGGTGCAATCTCTCTTTTACCCACTCAATACCCTAAAATGTCCAGTTTTATTAATGAAATATTCTACAGTTTAATTTTGTCAGAAGTAAGGAATTTACCTTTCTGATTTTGTGGTTATCATTATTCCAGGTATCACATCCTTGGATAACACAAATTTAAACTTATCCAGTAGAAATTTTAGTTCTCTTTGAGTAATATGTGAAATAAAGAATGCACATAAACATTAAATTTTCGTTTAACCTAGACGAGTCTTGGAACACTAGAACTTAAGTAATAGAACACTAGAACATAAGTAACTATAGAACAATAAATAAAGTATGTTTAGTACTAGAGGTGTGCGGATATCCAAAAATTCGGTTCGGATTCGGATCGGATCGGATATCCGAAACCGATCCGAATGTATTTAAGATATCTGATCCGATCCGATAAATATCCGAATTTTCGAATAGACTGTATAATACAGCAATTTGAACAAAAACAACGAGATTTTCGTCGAGTTAATACCCGCGAAGCTGGAATAATTTTTGCTTAAACCTTGATAAGACGACGAAATTACGTAGTCTTTCATCAAAACAATGTCGTTGACTGGTAGACGCGATACACTTATAGCGATTCGAATGACGAATGACGACTGCAGATGACGAAATTACGCCATTCATATCCAATCGGAATGTAAGAGATTCATTAGGCGGTCCGAGGATGCGGTATGATTATTCCATTCTTTAACTACGCATTTAAGTAACCGTAAGTTCAACACGATATTGCATTTTGAAATACAAAGCATAGCGTCTCAACGACTCCGGGTTTGAGCAATACGATAAAGTGTTGCCAAATTTTCGTTTGGCCTATTTCGTCATTCAGTGTTCACATAACCAACAAATTTTCCACTTGTTTTCAATCTACATTTTATCTTTGTTAAATGAATTTAAGCGATATTTAGTTTTACATTTTTAGATAATTTTAAGATGAATAACTAACTAGATTACGACGAGGTACCATAATTCACGGGTTTCAAAATTGTTACACAGCCGATCGGGGTATTTTATCTGCCAAATATTCCAACTCTGTGCCTGCGCACAGGCCTTTATTTGATGCTGCACTGTCGACTGTCACTGCCCTTGCCGATACGCAGATAGCCGATGGGATCGAGCCAACGGCGTCTGTCAAATCTTAATTCTTTGTCAATGGTGATTTGTTTTTATCATTGTAATAAATAAAATAATTGAATCGTGAAATAAAATTGAGAATTAGTTGATTATTAGTAGAAAGTTGATGTCATTTAATGGCGAATTATAAGGTTTCTGTTGATTTAATTTGTGAATTACGCCATATTAAAATTTGTTACTGGTAATTGTTATTTTGTAAATTTGTATTTATTGATGGAATAAACTTATTATTATTAATTTAAATTCAGTGAAGTAAAAATTTTAGTTTTGTTGTTCATCCTATGAAGAATTTATGATTTTTTATGTAAGTTTACCAGTTAATAATTTTGATAACATTTTATTGATTTTTTCCTAATTTATTCTTAGATAAGTCTGATTTCACTTTTTTATTGCGAGTATCCGAATCCGAAAACTATCCGATCCGAATCTGAAAACTATCCAATCCGAACCCAAACTCTCCGATCCGAATCTGAGCTATCCGATCCGAATCCGATCTGAAAAAATAATTCACTATCTGCACACCTCTATTTAGTACTTTAAATCAGAGTTAAAAAATTTAATTCCACAATAGAGCTCAGTTCGTTTATAAAACTAATATTTGTAAACAAAACAATCTCATACTGAAAATTAGATTTATGGTTTGATTCATACTTAACAAACAAAAAAGAGAGGTATCTTGAAATACTAAATCAAACATTGATTACCTGTAGACAATATTGTATAAGATATTAGTGTTACTACTCGTTGTATGTTTCCTATTGACAGGTCCAGATGGTTCACTTGAGCCTAAGACTGTCCTACCACGATGTGCGTATGTTCTCCCAGATGCTTGAGTCCGTCCCTAAACAGACCAAGTGGGCGCGCAGTCACAGTATTGAGTCACCCAGCACCACCAGACCCGCCAACTTCAAGAGTGAGTCTGTTATTGATCCCCAGGGATAATGCTGTTTTACATTTATATGTGATTCTAATTATTCTCTCCTAGTGCTTTTTGTATCAATTGTATGATTTTAAACACTGAAACATTCACTGAAAATTGTAAATACCTGAGATGAAAAGTTGTTTAAGGTTAGGCTCTAACCTGTTGAGGAGTATGCCCGTCATGTGACGTGGCTAATATAAGGGCTACGTAGAGTAGGTGTATTGCCATAAACAGTACCCCTGGGAGTAAGAAAAAAAGATGGATTTCTTTAAATATATTTTATTACTACAATAAATGGATAAAAAAAGCATATTACAAACACATTTTGAAATTTTTCATATTATTAAAATCTCTTAGAACGTTTTTTCGGTGTGATATATTTCAAAACAATGATGCGGGTATAGCGGTAATCACCCATTATTGGTCATTACAAAGGAGTCAATAACTAAACGTCAACAAAAATCACTAGGATAATCTAACAGATAGAAGATCAGTTGAACATTAAGTAGCGCACGCACTACTTAAGCACACATTGGCGCTAAGCCAATTCTTCTGAAACATCAATGATACCAACCTGATAAACATAATTTACCGTGCTTAGTAAAGTACCCATCAGTTCTAAATTATTCGTTTTAAAAAAATATTTTTTTACTTAAATGTTTTCAGGTGTAATAATCTATTATAAATTTTTAATTTATTAGTAATATTTTAAGAAATATTAATTACTGTCATCCTGTCATATGACGAGGATCTTAGCAGTCTGATACTCTTTCTGGGAGCATTATGCAATTTGTCTGTTTACCAGATCAACTGATGAAGCTGAGCACACTGGGGTTCAAGGAGGAGGACTGTGCCAAGGCTCTTGAGATCTGTAGCGGGCAGCTGGACGATGCTGCGCTCTGGCTCACACAGAATGCTCTGCCTGTCACCGGTACTCACACTTCTAGGGACGACACCAACGGCAACAGATCCTTCTCCATCATCGAGGTTAGACCTCACACACAGAACACACTAGTACTACAACAGTGTTGTTGACTAATATAAGGATGGTTTCATTTTTACCAGACAAGTATCAGATAAGATGTTATGACAAGTTATAGACAGATGTATTTGAATGTACTCCAATTAAATCTGGACTGAGCTGCTTGGTAGCTCTCTAAAATTTACAAGTTAATCGAATAGTCAAGAGCTAATTATGATTTGAACATTGACAGAAGGAAAAGTGGACTAGACAAGCAGATTGTATGATGTTCAAGACAAACAACATACTGTCTAGTCTATAATCAGGCTCAATTACAGTTTAATCTGAGTCTTATCATAATGCATAAATAATAGGGGTCTGCGGTGCACCGAAAAAATCGGTACGGTACGGTTCCAGCCTTGTACCGAACCTCGGTACGGTACAAGAATTTTTTCGGTACAAGTTCGGTACGGTACAAAGAAGTAAAAATTATGTTACTATCCAGTCTAGGTTGCCATCAAATATAACTGTGGAACAACTCCCGCCGAAAACATTGAATAAAACCCGACCGTTAAAGGCTTTATATTCCTCAAGTACTGTAATATAGAATTACAACACTGACCAGATGTACGGCAAATACTGAACGTAAGACTGACTCATAGCGTGTTGGTGAATGATAATTTAAAACAGCCTCACCAGGAAAACAGGCAACCAGCCATCTCCCTGCCGGCTCTAAATTATTGTGCAATCGCAGTTTATTATCGTATCCACGTATAGCAGCTTATGCGATCAGGGAACCGTTCCTTCTTTTGATGCAACAAAATAGTCGTACCAATATGAAGCTCGTATTTGTCGTGTTTCAAATAGAGATGGGATTACCTGTGATTTTAAAATCACTGTGAAAACCTTTTATACTGAGATTCGTGATTTTTTTAAGTCATTCTTTCTTTTTGCTCTGATAACCTGTTGACGATGTTATATGACCAATACAGAACTGTGATTTGCCGTAATGGTCTCGCTATTTCGGGATTTTCACTCAAATAAAACAAAAAATCATAATGTTAAGGATATAACTGAATAAAGGAAATAAATAAACCGTTTTATTTTTTTAATACGTTCTGTATTTCCTCATTAGTGGAACCCTTCAAATCCGAACTGAGTGGGACTGAAGCCTTTTCTTCCCGGGAAATAATATTATGCACTTATTTCGTCACTGTATTTGCGCGGTAAGCGACGGGAGACGCGGTGATTGGGGTTATACAGGCTGTGTGTGACTCAATTAATTCATAAGGGCAGTGACCTTGGAGGGTCGAGCCTGTGCTAAAAATAAACCACTCTCCCCCTACCCTCGCCCTTACTAACAGGGATGCGTATCGCGTCTGTCTACTGTCTGTGTCTAGTTTAGTGAGCGTTAACCTGCTGATAAGTGTGCATCGCTAACAGACGTGGCTTGGGATTACGTTCGTGTGAAGATTTTCTTCACTTCAACAGTTAAAGATAATAGACTTAAACCTTAAAACCTTGAAAAATAAGTTTATGTGATTAATTTTTTTAAAATTTCCAGCTATTTCTTTTTTTTTATTTCTTGAGAACTGTTCAGATTTGAGGGGTTCCACTGTAATATTAAACTATTAACCACTTTATACTAAAATAACTATTTTAGTCTAAAGAGCCCTTTGGCATTTTATGAAAGTGTTTGATTTAATTTGAACAATGGTTGTGATTGGTTGAATTAAAAATAATAAACCAGGACAATATAAAACATAGGTCTAATGAACCCTTGGCTAATGGTATTGACTGAGTATATTTTCTGTATTTTTTGTTCTGCAATAAAATACATTATATTTTTTTATTTTGTTTGTGTATCCTTAGTTTGAGACTTGAGAAGATTATTACCCCTTATTAATTTGTTACAACATATATTATAGTATTAAATATTATTATGTTTAATGTGATATATTTTTTACAGAATGGATTAAAAAAAATCATATGACAGTTTGAAAATTAGTACAGTAAAATATTTCTTCTGACATTGTATATCTTTTTTAAACTCCTTTTCCTATGTTTTCACTCAATAAGTTCTGGAAAATACTTATGAATAAAAGGATGAGATCAGTCAATGTTACTAGCGGCATTATTCTCGTGTACCGTACCGTACCGAATTTGTACCGAGAACCGAGGTACAACAATTTGTACCATACCGACCTCATAATTTCCTGTACCGCAGACCCCTAATAAATAACAGTTTCATCTAGACTGCATGGTGACAGCTTTAGGTTACCTGTAATGGTACTACTCATAAAAATCACATTCTCAAAAGTGAAAGTAACATATAATGTGATTAGTTTCAGGAATAGGTATCTTTTAAATATTTAACTACACTATGTATGGATAGAGTAACATTTCGATGAGTATTGTTGTTTATTACTGATTGTATGGTACTGTAGTCTTTTCACAGGGATGATAATAGGAAAATGAATATTTTCATTTCTCATTTTCATTTTTTTTAAATATTTCTCAAATCTAAAATAGTATTTGACATTATTATGTATTAGTATGTGCTATTAAAATTTTTGTCATGTATTAATTATTTAAAAATTGATTGTGAAATGTGATTAATATCTACAGGTGGAGACAGATTGTTTGTCTGTATGTATCATCGATGACTGCTGTGACGCAGACGTGCCACTGATGGAACTGACGCTGGGCTCACTAGTGTATCGGCAGGACTTGGCCCACCAGTGCGGCTCGGCCAACTGCGCATTACACAGTGACTACTATAACCGAACATTGTCTGGGTGGGAGCCCTTCCTCGAACCGTGGACGTGAGTTAGCTTTAACCACCCTCTTATTTGTTTATAAGAGCCCAATAGCCGTGAGACACCCAGCTCCTTAAAATCTTCTGGGTCTAGACAAACCTTCCAAGGGTTTTCAATATTCTCTGACTCAGTGCTAGGAAGACGATGGAATTGACAACCCACATAACTGGATACCCTTGGGATTCGATACCCTTCAAAATATGGAAATGGATACCCATTGCACTCAATAAACAACAAATGGAATTGAATACCCCAGCCAGTTGTACCACAAAATATTCAAATGTGGCGTAGCCAACCTAAAAACTTACAATAATGATAAAATACAAAAAATAGCACAAATATTTGATTTGTTGATTGATAGTGCCTGATATGCCTAACAGTTGTTAATACACACTAAATTATATTTGATGGCCATGATAAAAATTGGGACAACTAATTTTAGTAGACAATAGACAATATTCTTTATTGACATTTCATGAAGAAATACAATTGTGTCAGGTAGGTTCTAATCTTGCTTTACATTGCAGTGGGTCAGCTTGCTTTTTCACGTCAGGTCGAATAATTCTTTTACAATATAGATAGGCTGCTCTGTCAGCCAGTCTTGAAAGTGTTTCTTGAAGCCCTCAGTTGTCATATTCTTCAGATTTTGAGGGAGTGCATTTATAATTTTGCGTCCAATGTAAGAAGGTTTCTCGCTGAACTGGGTTGTGTGGTGGGCTGGAAGACTGTAGTCATTTGCTCTTCTAGTTTGGTAGGAATGGAAGTCCTCATTTCTGGGAAGGTCTAGCTGGATGGTGTAAACTGTAGAGCGCTGGTACAGTTAGGAGTTTAAGTAATTTCAAAGATTTTTTGCAGCTGTCTCGGGGACCAAGGCCAGTCAGTGCTCTTACTGCCTTTTTCCGGAGAACCAGGATCTTGTTTAGGTTGCCCTTGGATGTTCCCCCCCAAGAAATTAGTCCATACCTTATATGGGACTCTACTACGGCATGGTAGGCAATCTTTGCTGTTTCCATGTTACTTATTTAAGTCTCCTGATCAGGTAGATTCCACATGAAATTTTCTTAGTCAGCTGTAATATGTGATCTGTCTAAGAAAGGTCATGGTCGATGATTAAGCCCAGCAGTTTTGGTTTTTGTTCAAGTGTTACATTGGGGTTTTCCTGTATTTTTTCATGTCGCCTACTAAAAATAATCTGAGTCGTTTTTGAATGAGTTTATGGCCAAATCATTTTGAAGACAGTACTGGATGGCTTTATTGGTTGTCGAGGTGATATCTGAGTGCAGTTCTTTCACATCATTGGCAAAGAGTAGAGTTGTATCATCTGCATACATTATGGTCTCAACATTATTGTTGTCTATGAAGCTGGAAAAGTCATTTGTAAACAGTATGAACAAAAACGGTCCCAAGACAGAGCCCTGAGGAACTCATCTGTTTACTTCGAGTAGACTTGATTTACCCATTTCTTGTTTTTTATTAAATTTTGCTGTATTTAAACAAACTGTTTGCGTCCTTTGAGGTAGCTGGCTACCCATTCTTTTGCAAGGCCATCGATTCCTAAAATTGATAGCTTATTCAGTATGATATCGTGGCCCAGGCAATCAAAAGCTTTACTGTAGTCGAGCAGGACAGCAGATACGTGTTTGTTGTTTTCTAGGTGGTCTATTGTGTGTTCAATTAGTTACAAGGGCAGTGGCAGTGAACCTTCCCTTGAGGAAACCGTGTTGATTTTTTTTCAACAGTTTGTGATTTTTAGGTGTTTTAACATTCTTGATAATGTGATTTTCTCAATAATTTTTTGAAAATGTTGACATTAATGAGATAGGCCGATAGTTTTCTGGCTTTGTCGAAGTTCCGCTTTTGTGTTTTGGATACATTTTAGAAATTTTTAGGGCCGATGTAAAATATATACAGTTTTAGGGCAGATAGTAAAATTTATATTATTGAAATATATTCATACAATAAAGAACGTGCTATGCTGTAAAACATGCATTTAACTACATAAAACTTAATGCAGGCTTTCTATTGAGGACAGCATGTTAAATTCAGCATATATTTTGAGGTAATATGATGAGAAGTAAGGGTAGCATACCTATTTATATTATGTTTTAACTTTAGTTCTGCATTAGGCATTAACTAAGGTAGGCTAAAACAAATTTATATAATATTTGAAAGTTGTGTCATGACATATGTGTATACATCAAAAAAACATTGAAATAATACGAGGGTTGTTTTTTAAGTAATGGCTGTTTTTATTTTTAAAAAATATAGAAAAAATTTTGTGAAAAAAACTTTTATTTTCTGATTTTATACACTTTTACCTATTTTTCTACATTGTTTCCTTGTTTACTGAAGCACTTTTTATACCGTACAACTAAATTTTTTATTCCCTCTTCAAAGAATTCGGCCAAGAGTTCACAACTGCTTTCACTTCATCGTCGTCATTAAAGCGCTGCCAGCCAAGATGGTGATTAAGGTACCGGAAAAGGTGAAAATCGCTAGGAGCAAGGTCGGGGATGTATGGTTCAAAAGTTCCCAGCCAAAAGAATCAATCAAATCCTGAGTCTTTTGAGGCCTAGCGTTATCGTGCAGGAGCAAACTACTTTTGTCAGCACGCTAAATGGGCTACTTCACACCGGCGTCTTAATATGCGAGAGACGTTGCTGCTAATACATGAGCGAGATTTTGACCACTACTTAGTCCAAGATACGCGTCGCCGGCGTATCCCAAATCCTTGCATGCGCACATTGCACCCTGAGCCTTAGTTAAGGTATGCTATCATTTGTTTGGTTGGTTTTTTACCTTTAATTTGTCGCTCTGTGTATAGCTAAAACCTAGTACAAGTGCTATGCTGTAAAATAAATGCTAGACCAAGTAATTTTTTATGTGACGTTTAGTTATATTTATGATTTTTGTTTCAAAGTAGTTTAGTATGTAGTTATTTCTATTTTAGTTAGTTGTTATTGTCTAACTATAATTTTTAAATAGTTATTTTAAATTATTAGTCAGTATATATTTTCAGTTGTCATACCCCATATAGTTGTCATAGTTGTTTATGTCATGTCTTAACCCTTTGTGGTTGGATGGGACAATTAAATGGCCCATCATGATTTCTGTACCAGCACTATGTTGGCTGAAGATGCTTTGTCTTCACTGGTCAGGTGGGCCACAATTTTGGCTGCTGCTACTTTCACAGGCAGATCGGAGCAACTTATGTTTGTTTGGTGTCTTGAGGTCAGGTGGGCCACTTTAGTGACAGTAGTGCTTTCTCTATGCGGTAGGTTAGGCCACTTTGATGGCTCTTTAAACTATTTATAATATCTATATTTTTTCAATAACCATCCGGTTACTTTTGTAACGAATAATTTGTGACCATGGCCTCAATAGTGGCCGTTCCGATCTCACAGGACGATCAGGTTGGTGTAGTAATCCAAGCAATGGAAACAGCTGTGGGCAGTAAAGTGGCCCATCCGACCTGAGAGGACAATCCTTAAAATACCCATCCAACAGCAAAGGGTTAAAATTTGTTATGGGTATTAACAATGGGTTTATAGCAATTCCAGTTTATAGGATGAACCCATTCCGACCTTCCTGGTATTGTTGTACAGAGTAAAACAATATCAGTTTATCATCACTATCACTTACTTTGCCGTGGATAAACAATCAGTCCATCCACGGCAGAGTAAAACAAAGTTCATATAACGCCAATAAAGACGCCATTTCTGGCTGAAGAAGACATAGTCCTATAGCAGCCACAGTGGGCTTCCTGGCCACTGAAACCCCACTTCCAGTCTAGTCCACACACCATTTCTCTAATCAATGTGTACAAATCATGGTATGGAATTGCAGGAGGGGAATGAGCAATAATATATAGGCATAATATATAGGTTATGATGATTATGATAAATAAACCATATATTGTTTATAATACATTTTCAACCTTTCATGAGTTCGTTATTTCTATTTCAATGTCTTGATATTTTTAAAGTTGTCTCTAAAATTTGTTGCTTTTCTTCCTAATACTTCGTACTACTTATTCTCGCCCAAAGACCTAGGCAAGCTTCAGCAATCACGGTAGAGTATTCTGGTATAGCTACCATTTAGTTATACACACTATAATATACTGGTCCCTCTGATTACCTCAAGGCCGCACGGCGTTTGGCCAGTAAAAATTAGCCAAAGCTCAAGGAGTCAAGGAGTAATTGTTGGTTATCGAAATCTGGCAGGAGACAAGAGTATTGAAGTCCGTGTAGGGTATTGAGTGCCAGGGGTATCTAATTATGGGAGTAGTGAGTTCCACCAACAAGCACTTTTCGAGATATCCTGTGTCAGACAGTAGAGCCATAAATGGGTAGCAGACTCAACGTTCTCCTTGCAGAATCTACAGGAGTGCATCTGTGTGAGTCCGATAAAATTGAGATATTTCCTTAGTGGGCGGTGTCCTATCAGAAGCCTCACCAATAGGCTGATGTCCCTTTTAGAGAGCTTTAGCAGCTCTATCCACTCCTTCCTGAACAGTTTGATCAGCATCTTTGACCCCCATAGGCTGGGGAAGGCTGACCACACCTTCCTCTTCTTGTTCTCTTCCCAGTCTTGTATATCCTTCTTATTTGCCAGATCCTGGCAAATGAGATGAAAAATAGGCCACCTTTGGTTTATCAATGTCCTCATATGTCCAGCATATCAGTTTGGGACTTGGGCCCCACTTCCTACCGAAGGTTCTTCAGGCCCCCAGAGCTCCGGATCCTTTAGAAAGTGCAAAGTCTAGATGCTTGTCACAGGTCAGTTTCTGATCCAGGAAAACCCCAGGTACTTTGTTGTTTTATTTGTTTACCACTTCCACACTGTTGATTTGAGGAGAAGTGTTCACCATTTCCTCTAATGTCTTTTCGTCCAAACTCTTCCTCTTATAAAAGAAAGAATACAGTTCTGTACTATACAACATTTTCATTACAGGTTTACACAGTTTTCCTTAAGTTTTTTTTTATATTAACTATCTAAGCGAGTCAAACCTACTATATTTATATTGTACTTCAGTGTGTTTGTGCAACTTCCAGAATAAGAATAATAAGATGACCTTGAACCTTTTGAAATATTTGTATTTTTACTGTTTAGGAGTATTTTAAAGTGTTCCCAAAAGATTGCTGACAGTTTAATTGTCTAGCTCAGGATTATTCTGTTCTCAATACTATGACAACTTTAGTAGGTAAAAGGCATTTTTGGATGGTAGAGCAATGCATTGTTTTAATATTTTTTATGATATAAAAGGATAAATCTAAAATAGTGTTCTTATGCCCAGGAATTCATTAAATTACCTTTTGAAATGGTGACCTATCCAGGTAGGTATTTTAAGCCAAGTATGAATGAGAAATTAGTGAAACATGATTGTAGCGCGATCTCATAGTCTTGTTACTGACTAAGGCTGTTCTGGCACGTTCCCTAGACCCTGGCACTGGCATGTTCCTTATTACTCAAGAGTAATACAAATCTTGTCTTAATTTACTATTTTTCTAACACAGATTCTCCTTAGTTCCTAATAGTTGTTCCTTAGTTCAACATTAAGGTCAAGAATATCTCTTACTTTTGTTTTAAGCTTCTGTGGCTGAAACAAATTAATGAATCCAAATTATTGTAACAAGAGGTCAAGGAAAATAAAGAAAATAAACTCAGCTGTTCATTATTCAACTTAAGCCTATTCTTGGGAAATTTTCATTTTATCTAATGTTATAACCAAGTTTATTCTTAGGTATTATTATCGGTTACAGTTGCAGTGTACAGTGGGAGAAAACGCAGGAAAGGCAGCAAGTTTATCTGGTGAGTGAAGACGTGTTGAATATCAACATTACCAGTACATTGGTGGAGTTGTTCAACAGTGTGAAGGAGACATGGACCCAGGACTACTACAATCCTAAGGATAGGTTGGTAAAAAACTTACTAGTTTCACGAAACTACAATTTGATGCAAGTAAAACTGTGAAATATCACAGGGTATTCCAGCATAGCCAACTATGTATATATCTCTATAGTTTATTATTGAATATTACTTTTTAAATTGATCTTAAATCATTTATATTTACATTTTGGTTTAGAATCACGGGTCACACATTTCTACCACAATCTTTTAATTAAACATTGTTAAATCTTGTCTATAACATTGAAAAATATATTTACTGTGCAAAAACAGTTTTGTTAAAATAACATGCCTATCATGAATAAGAATGAATAAGGTTTGAAGATGGTATCAATTTTAGGGGTTTGCGGTGAACCGAAAAAATCGGTACGGTACGGTTCCAGCCTTGTACCGAACCTCGGTACGGTACAAGAATTTTTTCGGTACAAGTTCGGTACAGTAAAAATAAGGAAAAATTAAGTCACCATCCAGTCTAGGTGGCCATCAAATATAACTATGGAACATCTCCGAAAACATTAAATAAAACCCGACCGTTAAAGGCTTTATACTCTACAAGTAAAATAGAATTACAACACTGCCCAGATGTACGGCAAATACTGAACGTAAGACTGACTCGTAGCGTGTTGGTGAATGATTATTTAAAACAAAATAATTTCACCAGGACTTCAGGAAAATCGGGCAACCAGCCATCTCCCTGCCGGCTCTAAATTATTGTGCATTCCCGGCTTATTATCGTATCCACGTATAGCAGCTTACGCGATCAGGGAACCGTTCCTCCTTTTGACGCAACAAAATAGTCGTACCAGTATGAGGCTCGTATGAGTCGTGTTTCAAATAGTGATGGGAATACTTGTGATTTTTCAATCACAGTTAAAACCTTTTAAACTGTGATTCATGATTCTTTCAATTGATTCGTTCTTTTTCCTCTGACAGCCTGTTGACGATGTTATAATATAGTATCGTCAACACATCGTAATATAACATCGTTCAGTATTGGTCACATTATGACCAATACAGAACTGTGATTTGCCGTATCGATCCCGCTCTTTCGGGATTTTCACTCAAATAAAATAAAAAATCATAATGTTAAGGATATAATTGAATAAAGGAAATAATTAACTTTCATTTTTTTTTACAATATGTTCTGTATTTCCTCATTAGTGGAACCCCTCAAATCCGAACTAATTGGGACTGAAGTCTGTTCTTCCAGGGAAATAAATACTACGTACTTATTTCGTCACTGTATTCGCGCGGTATACAGGCTGTGCGTGACTCAATAAGTTCATAAGGGCAGTGACCTTGGCGGGTCGAGCCTGTTCTAAAAATAAACCACTCTCCCCCTACCCTACTTACTAACAGGGATGCGTATCGCGTCTGTCTACTGCCTGTGTCTAGTTTAGTGAGCGTTTGTTTACCTGCTGATAAACGTGTGTATCTATAACAACCGAAGTGGCTTGGAATTACGGTCGTGTGAAGATTTTCTTCATTTCAACAGTTAAAGCATTGATTTTATAATTACGAAGTATGTAAATTCAATGGTTAAAGATAACAGACTTTAAGCGAAAAACCCTGACTTTGTTAAACCTTGAAAAATAAGTTTATGATTAAATTTTTTTTAATTTCCAGGTATTTCTTTTTTTGAATTCCCAAGAACATGTTCGGTTTGAGGGGTTCCACTGTAATATTAAAATATTAACCACTTTATACTAAAATAACTATTTTAGTCTAAAGAGCCCTTTGACATTTTATGAAAGTGTTTGATTTAATTTTAATAATTATTGTGATTAGTTGAATTAAAAATAATAAACCAGGACAATATAAAATATAGGTCTTGGCTAGGGGGTATTGACTCAGTTTTCTGTATTTTGTTCTGCATTAAAATACAGTATAGTTTTTTTTGTTTGTTCATCCTTAGTTTCATATAGACTTGAGAAGATTATTTCCTCTTATTAATTAGTTACAACAGAAATTATAATGTTTAAATAATTATTAATATGTTTAATGTGATATGATTTTTAAAGAATGGATTTAAAAAATCATATTACAGTTTGAAAATTAGTGCAGTAAAATATTTCTTCTGACATTGTATATCTTTTCTTAAACTCCTTTCTCTATGTTTTCACTAAATAAGTTCTGGAAAATACTTATGAATAAAAGGATGAGATCAGTCAATGTTACTAACGGCATTATTCTCTTGTACCGTACCGTACCGAATTTGTACCGAGAACCGAGGTACAACAATTTGTACCGTACCGTACCGTACCGACCTCATAATTTCCTGTACTGCAGACCCCTAATCAATTTACGACTTTGTGTTAATTTTCAGCACTCGCGGTGACAGCGCGACGAATCTGAAGTCCCTGGGCAGTCCCCCAGGCTATCGTAGGAGATCTCCGTTTGTTCCATTTGCTCTACACAATGATACTGGCTCCCGTCTGTGGTTCACCACCATCACTACTTCAAACACCACGTAAGTTACATCACTGGCTCTAAAAAATTATATATAGGGCATTCATTAAAGTTGGGGACAAAAATCGAGGGATAATAGTACTCATCAGAATATACAAAAAATGTCATATAAACGTGTGTCTAAAAATACTTCGTTTAGCCTCTAGCCCCAACTTTGTATTTTTTACAAAAATCGTTATGTCTGAAGAACTATTTCAGTTACAGGAACCAACTTCGCACACATCTTTTTTGGCCAAAGAAAAAATATTTTCAATGTATCATTAAGTCTATATTTCATTAGTTCTTCTATATTTCCAAAAAGGCGGTTGTTGAAAATATTTTAATTTAAATAACAACAAAACCATTAACTTAATAAAATTTTTACAAGAGATAAAAAATACTGTAATATTAATTTTCAAATCTAACGATACTTTGTTAAATGAAATCCGTCCGTGGATAAGTGAGAAAATGCACTTTTAATGTTAGCTTATAGAGGGCTCTATTAGCTAACATTAAAAGTGTGTTTACTCACTTTTCCGGGTATCTTTAAATTTGAAATTCAAATTACAATATTTTTTATACGTTGTTAAAGTTTTATTAGGTTAATGGTTATGTTGTTATTTAAATTAAAAGATTTTCAACAGCCGCTTTTTTGGAAATATAGAAGCAAACTAAACGATACTTTAAAAATCTATTTTTCTTTTTTAATAAAATGTATGCAAATTGTGGTTTCTGTAAGATTTTTGTAAAAAGTACAAAATGGTGGATAGCGGCTTAACAAAGGATTTTTAGACATATGTTTATATGATATGTTTTGTTTATTTCGATGAGTACTATCATCCCTCGTAGTTTGTCCCCAACTTTAATGAACACCCTATTCAACCACAATGCAGTGGACATTATTTTAAAATAATCTGGTTTTTGCAATACTTTACATAACCTCTATGATTTCATTAAAATAATTTATTAAAATCCTAGAAATTAAAAATCTAGTGATCTGGGGATAATTATTCTCCTTATAACAAAGTATATGATGGATAAGGGAATTCCTTCTAATTTATTCTTTAAATTGATAGAATTCCTCAAAATATTTTTTTTTAACAAGATTTTTCAATTATCTTAATTAATTGATCACTCATACTATCCAATGAGTGATATTTAACACATTTTTATGTCACAGATTTGTTGATGGTGCTGAGAATGAAAGGAGAAATTCAGACAGAAATCAACAATGGACAGCTGTAGACCACGGAGAGACTACTCCATTTTCATTTGAAGAAAGAGGTAAATTTGGAAATTTTCAAAATGGTGCATAAAGTACTATATTGCTTCAGTGAAGTAGTATTTAATTTAATTGAAAAGTTATAAACAATTTTTTTAATCTAGGAGATAATTTACCTTGTAAAAACTCAAACACTCTTGTTAATACAAAAAGAATTGAGTTTTCTCGTTGTTCATACTCCAATTAATTGTCTTAAGATTTAGGTAACCCAAAAAAGTGGGATTCGTCAATACAGCTTAAGAAAACAAATAGATCAGGCTTTGTTTATTAGCTTTTTCAACGGGATGGTTTCAAATGAAGATCAAATGAGATAAAATTAAAATGAATGATAGTCACACTGCGAATAAAATTTTGCAGGTCACAATACTGAAGCTACTTGCGATAAGATCACTACTTCATTTATCAATTCAATTCACACTACTCTTTGGTAAGTGTACCTTACCTGATCGCACTCTGGTACTCTTTAAGACTTATTGAATCATTTTTAAGTGATTTCATCCCATTGCAGGCAAGATGAGGCACAGGTACACACACAAGGTTACTATCCACCAGCTGGGAGTAAAGGTGGAGGGATGGCAAGCCATCGACCCCGTCACAGTTGACAGGGTTGGAGTATACTTCAGACTGGCCTCTCCAGACTACTCTGCAGCTGTGAGTATGAGATATGCTCTTGGGTGAGGGCACTATTAGAACCCCTGACTGTTAGAACCCCTCGTTATACTAAACTTTATTAAGGCATTAGGACTAGAGGGGGTTCTCTATGCAAGAACTAGAGACTAGTCTGGGGAGCACAATAGATCTCATAGGTCGCAGTGCAATCCTTCCCCTAGATTTTATCAAGTATCAAGTATACTTCAGACTGGCCTCTCCAGACTACTCTGCAGCTGTGAGTATGAGATATGCTCTTGGGTGAGGGCACTATTATAAGTTAAGGTGGAGGGATGCCAAGCCATCGACCCCGTCACAGTTGACAGGGTTGGAGTATACTTCAGACTGGCCTCTCCAGACTACTCTGCAGCTGTGAGTATGAGATATGCTCTTGGGTGAGGGCACTATTATAAGTTAAGGTGGAGGGATGCCAAGCCATCGACCCCGTCACAGTTGACAGGGTTGGAGTATACTTCAGACTGACCTCTCCAGACTACTCTGCAGCGGTTGGAGTATACTTCAGACTGGCCTCTCCAGACTACTCTGCAGCTGTGAGTATGAGATATGCTCTTGGGTGAGGGCACTATTATAAGTTAAGGTGGAGGGATGCCAAGCCATCGACCAAGTCACAGTTGACAGGGTTGGAGTATACTTCAGACTGACCTCTCCAGACTACTCTGCAGCTGTGAGTATGAGATATGCTCTTGGGTGAGGGCACTATTATAAGTTAAGGTGGAGGGATGCCAAGCCATCGACCAAGTCACAGTGGACAGGGTTGGAGTATACTTCAGACTGACCTCTCCAGACTACTCTGCAGCTGTGAGTATGAGATATGCTCTTGGGTGAGGGCACTATTATAAGTTAAGGTGGAGGGATGCCAAGCCATCGACCCCGTCACAGTTGACAGGGTTGGAGTATACTTCAGACTGACCTCTCCAGACTACTCTGCAGCTGTGAGTATGAGATATGCTCTTGGGTGAGGGCACTATTATAAGTTAAGGTGGAGGGATGCCAAGCCATCGACCAAGTCACAGTTGACAGGGTTGGAGTATACTTCAGACTGGCCTCTCCAGACTACTCTGCAGCTGTGAGTATGAGATATGCTCTTGGGTGAGGGCACTATTATAAGTTAAGGTGGAGGGATGCCAAGCCATCGACCCCGTCACAGTTGACAGGGTTGGAGTATACTTCAGACTGGCCTCTCCAGACTACTCTGCAGCTGTGAGTATGAGATATGCTCTTGGGTGAGGGCACTATTATAAGTTAAGGTGGAGGGATGCCAAGCCATCGACCAAGTCACAGTTGACAGGGTTGGAGTATACTTCAGACTGGCCTCTCCAGACTACTCTGCAGCTGTGAGTATGAGATATGCTCTTGGGTGAGGGCACTATTATAAGTTAAGGTGGAGGGATGCCAAGCCATCGACCCCGTCACAGTTGACAGGGTTGGAGTATACTTCAGACTGGCCTCTCCAGACTACTCTGCAGCTGTGAGTATGAGATATGCTCTTGGGTGAGGGCACTATTATAAGTTAAGGTGGAGGGATGCCAAGCCATCGACCAAGTCACAGTGGACAGGGTTGGAGTATACTTCAGACTGGCCTCTCCAGACTACTCTGCAGCTGTGAGTATGAGATATGCTCTTGGGTGAGGGCACTATTATAAGTTAAGGTGGAGGGATGCCAAGCCATCGACCAAGTCACAGTTGACAGGGTTGGAGTATACTTCAGACTGGCCTCTCCAGACTACTCTGCAGCTGTGAGTATGAGATATGCTCTTGGGTGAGGGCACTATTATAAGTTAAGGTGGAGGGATGCCAAGCCATCGACCAAGTCACAGTTGACAGGGTTGGAGTATACTTCAGACTGGCCTCTCCAGACTACTCTGCAGCTGTGAGTATGAGATATGCTCTTGGGTGAGGGCACTATTATAAGTTAAGGTGGAGGGATGCCAAGCCATCGACCAAGTCACAGTGGACAGGGTTGGAGTATACTTCAGACTGACCTCTCCAGACTACTCTGCAGCTGTGAGTATGAGATATGCTCTTGGGTGAGGGCACTATTATAAGTTAAGGTGGAGGGATGCCAAGCCATCGACCCCGTCACAGTTGACAGGGTTGGAGTATACTTCAGACTGGCCTCTCCAGACTACTCTGCAGCTGTGAGTATGAGATATGCTCTTGGGTGAGGGCACTATTATAAGTTAAGGTGGAGGGATGCCAAGCCATCGACCAAGTCACAGTGGACAGGGTTGGAGTATACTTCAGACTGACCTCTCCAGACTACTCTGCAGCTGTGAGTATGAGATATGCTCTTGGGTGAGGGCACTATTATAAGTGAAGATGGAGGGATGCCAAGCCATTGACTCGGATTGGATTATACCTCAGGCTGGCCTCTTCAGACTCCTCTGTAGCTCTTAGAGTGACGGATGTTTGCCCCAGAGCGTCTTTGGACTGTATGTTACTGCCCATCCTAACCATTGATGTCTACATCAGAACGGTGGCTAGGGAATGTGCATATCGCCTCTGTGAGGATCTCTGGATGACCTTCAACGTACCATCGGATGGACACATCAGAATTGATCACCATGTTCGATGCTCGATAGTTCGATATGAGACACAGGTATGTTGACATGCCTTCCGATCACCTTGGTAAGTCTTTTTTCTGTGGTAACTTCACCAAGAAGTGACTGGTAAGAAGGCGGCAGACCTCTTCACTTCAACTCTGTAAGATAGAATGGTACACTGATAGCTCAAAGGGAAGCAAGGGAACTAGAGCTGGAAAACTGAGAATGCAAGAAAAGAGTAAAACCTTTATTTTGGGGAATAATAACTAACAGTACAGTAAAACCTCGTTAATCCGGACCCCATAATACGGACTTTGCTTAATCCGGACAGCCATTGGATCACAGTTTTAATGCGTAGAACGCCGATTAGTAGCATGCAATTGTCACTGTACGACTGCGCCCGGCGATGTGGGTGTGCATGTGCCGAGTGCGGGCGGTCACAGCCCAAGGCATATGTGCCGTTACCATGGTTACTATCAGCCAATAGTAGCTCAGTCACACGATTGTGTTTCTCCTGCTCGTGTCAGGCCGTCAGTTGCTCCACAGAGGTCAATTGCACTGCACGTTTTAGTTGTGTTGTTTAATTGTGAAATTAACACAAAAGAAAGGCGAATGAAGTTCAACTCCTTCTTCAAACCAGTTCAGTCACTTGAGGACGAACCTCAACCCTCATGTTCAAAGTAATTTTGTCTTTTTTTGTTGTCTCATTTTTTGTATGGACGTAAATACCAAGTCTATATTTTTGTTCAAATGTAACTACTGTTTGTACAATATGTATTTTTATATTCAGAATATACATACTATTTAAGCTTATCTGCAAAGGTGTTTCATTATATACAAGGGGTACCCAAAAATCACTGTCTTTCTTCGTTTAGGATTATTTGTTTTAATCCGGACTTTCGTTAATCCGGACGACTTGGAGCCCCAATTAGTCCGGATTAACGAGGTTTTACTGTATTCTGGTAATTGCAATCGACAATGACCACGCTATGCAATATGAAACTCAACATCGTATTGAAGTTAATAATTAACTGAAATAAAAATGAATTATGTGGCAACATTAGACAGGCCAATGATATTCTTGCATTATTTTCAAAAGAATACAAATTACATCATTTTCATTTTACTGTCTACAATTTTGTGTTCGAGCAAAGATTCTGTATTGACGATGTAATCTATAATGAAGAGTTTGAGTTTTAATGCTCATTTTATAGGGTCTAGCAATAATTTCATATCCTTATTAAATTCTACTGGGTACTTGTTAAACTTTTTTGTTGGCGCTGGATATCTGTTTGCTTTAAAAAAAATTGATTTTTATTTACGCAGCTACGACAATAAACTGAAAGTGTACTAATTTTGAGTCAGTAGGGCATGGTTTGTTTCCCGATTCGAGTTTCATAAAAACAATGTGAACTGTTTCTTATTACATCATTGCGACAAGGAAAACGAATATAAAATTATTTCTTTCGCTATTCATTGGCAGCGGAAAAACAAAGTGACTTCAGACAATTATTTTTTATTCCGATTCCAACTTTGAAAATCGATGCAATCGTGAATCAATGTTTGAAATCGATTGAACCCTAGTTTTTATTATTAAAACATTTTTAACTATGAATAATCAAATGTAAGATGAAACCATTATACTATTTTTTTATTGGCCAGGAATAACAATATTTATTTGTACCATCAGCATTAACATTGAGGGAATGATCCTCCCCAGAAATCACTACAAGTAAATAATTTATCTAGCGTAAAAACAACAATAGTCTCAGGACAGAACCCTGGAGAACACCATAGCACATTGTCAGTATTTGATATCTGCTTTTTTCCTATATCTATTCTAAATGTGTTATTCTTCATATAATAACCTATTTCTACAAATTGTTTTTCCTCTTCCAGATAAGATATAAAGACTAAATAATAAAATCCAACCACTTTCACCTTTATCCATGAATTTGAATTTAGACTGAAAAAACTCTATACCTGTCATGAAAGTAGACCTATTCATCCTAAAACTGTGCTGTTGTAGATAAAGTAGTTTATTTCATTCATGATAAAAAATAATTGTTTAAATACTATCTTTTCCAATATGTTAAAGAAAATAGGTAGAAGAGAGACAGGTCTATAACAAACTACATGACTTATACTTTTTCTTTTAAATATTAAAACTGTCTTAACAATTTTGAATTGATTAGGAGATCTACTACAAATCAAATAACTGATAATTACTTTTATCAAAGGTTTAAAATACAAAGAATATGGTATAAAGTAGGCTATTTTTAGCATTTTTAACCTATCTAAATCTGTGTAACATTCTAGCTCATGATCTTTGACATTGATATGTTTTAGCTCTGGGGGCTGGGGGGTTGTTAGTAATTTGAATGACCACAATTTTAAACATAAAAGTGGCTGTTTAGATGAACTGAAAAAATACCTTTCCAAAAAAAATCAATCCACGATCTAACCTATTTCCCACAAGGAGGTAAATACAAATTTTCTCTCTGTATAACAAATATTTTAATACCTTCATTATTATATTTTTAATTTTCTTAGATTTAAATACTGTAAATTCTATCAACAGAAATATTAATCTAGCCTACTGTTGGTTTTTGTTGAGTAGTGCAGTGAACTGCCTCAGGCTCGGGTGGTGCTGGAGGTGACACTAGAGGGCTCTGCCCGTAAGCTGGTCACTGTTCGCTCTGCTCTCCAGATGTGTAACAGGATGTCAGACACGGTGGAAGTCAAGCTGGATAATACTCACATCCACACTGGAGGTATTTTCGTAAAATACACCAGAATCTCTTTACTCCAAATGAATTGAGACTTTAATAATCCTATTCATTTCATTTCAGTATGAATTGTGCTTTTTCATTTTTTAACAGTGCTTTTTATAAACCATAACTTATGTTTTGTATATAAATAATGCTAAAATCAGTCATATGTGTTTTAGAATATTATAAGGATAGTCTTGTTACCGACTAAGGTTAACACGTTTCTTAGACAGGACTATTAATTAATAGCCCAATAGTAGGGGTGTGCGATGCAGCAAAAAATGTTCGATTCGATACAACACGACAAAATTTCCTGTAAAACAAAAATCATATGTCAGAAGGTAATAAAGAAATCTTAAAATTAAAGCCAAAAAATATATTATTAGACTATTCACTAAATTGTACAATTCATAATTAGTTTGATAATTTTAGCGAATTTCCCATAGGGAAGAAGCTATTACCGTAGGTCTCATGGTAAGACTTAAGCCCGGGACCATGTTATTTTTTCGTCTTTAGGTGCCCAGAGTCCAAAAACAATAGTCGTTAAAATTTATATATATATATATATAAATTTATTATAGTTACAATATTTATTTTAAACTATTCAATCATTACTCTTATTTAACCCGTGAGGGGTCGCGTCAAAAGAGTTACGCCAAGGGTTGCTCACAGTGGATTCCACCAGGTTATAAAAAAAAATACAAAAATATTATATAAACATATTTTTTCATCAAAGAAATGTAAAAGAAATATTCAAATATTATAGCATTTTAGTGTAGAATCTTTAGTTGTAAATATATAATTATAATCGAATCTCAAGGGAAGAAAAAATTAATTATCAAAAATTATTAGGAAAAGTTTTTAATCCTTAAAAACATAAATATCTGTTAAACATTTTTTTAATATAAGAAATAAGATAAAATTATAATTTTTTATAGATTTTTTTATAATATTTTTATTTAAATTTTTTCTTAACCCCCATACCCATCCGAAAGAACTCGATTTTAGGTTCGCTAAACAATTCTAAAATGTTAAATGTAAAATAAATTAAAAAAACAAAAACAATACAAAAAACAAAACCCACATATACGTGTATAATATTGATTCTGTTTTATTTTAAACTGTATACATTCATAAACACATACATTGTAAATTCATCATTCAACTATATACACAACAGAATGCATTTTTCCTAAACATGTTGTTTTTTGATTTAGTGATGAATTTAAAAAATATTCAATTCCAGTTTTTCATTTTTTTTTTCTGGGCAAATCAAAATATTAAATGTTTTCATCAGGTTATAGTCGCTGTATATAATATGTGAGTGGGTTTGACGATACCATCCAAATTTAGCGATGAGTTCGTTGGTAACGTTACCAGTGTGCGGTCGAGCGTTATCCTGATACAAACGCACCCCCTTGGACAGCATACTCCTCCTCTTGTTTTGAACGGCACGGCGAAGTTTTTGCAGTGTCTTGCAGTAGCGGCCAGCGTTGATTGTTTCACCATTGGGCAAGAATTCGCACAACAATACGCCTTTCCTTGCCGGCACTTTGCGCTTGATTGAATTTTCGTGGAACGCTTCTCGTCATGGACGTCGGTACATATATATATATATAAAACAATCTTAACGATTATTGTTTTTGGCCTCTGGGCACCTAAAGACGAAAAAATAGCATGGTCTCGGGATTAAGTCTTGCCATGAGACCTACGGTAATAGCTTCTTTCCTATGGAAAATTCGCTAAAAATAGGTTTTTAGAAAAATCGTATCCATGAAATGAATCCATGAATAAAAAAATTCTATCGGAAAAGTAAACATTAATATTTATATATATTTTTAGGTAAATGCAAATAAATAAACAACAATTATTAGTTATAATAACTAGTAAAAACGAATACTGTGTACAATAGCAGCAAAATCTCAAATCATCAAAGTCTTTCAAACGTCGTCATTCTCACTAGTAGGAGGTTGATCTTCTGCACAGTTCAAGCCAATAAAGATTACATGCTCTCTGCATGTTGCAAGTTTTCTTACTCTTTCAATTCTTTTTCAACAGAAAAGTCTGAGTCCAGACTCCCGTCGATGGTTGACGCAGGAGGTTCCTCAACAAAACGTTTTCATCCAATTTCTCCTTGATTTCATAGGTTTGCTTCCTCACAGTTCATTTCTTTGTCAACACTATAATATAGTACTATATTTGTTCAGTGTCTTTTGTTTGTATGAACGTATGTTAATTATTGAAATGAATCAAAATGTAAAGAAACAATATGGAAGAAATGTTTTCTTTAATATATCAAACTACATCACGGTTATGTCTTTCATTTAAGTGTTTTTTTTAGTGTAAAATCATGCATAACCACATAAGTCAACCACGTAAGTCATACACCGCAAGGTCCTCCGCACATCCTAACAAATTAATGGTCCTCCGGGCTGGATAATTGAATTTCATCTAAGATCTATCAGTATTACCGCTTCACAATTTATTCTCATTTTAATTTTGTGTCTGGTATACAACATGCCAATCACACGCAGTGAGGAGTTCAAGCCATCTACCTTTTTATGTCAATAAAGATTTTCAAGGCAAGGTTGAACTCAATCAATACTGTTTTAACTTCATTGAAATCCCAGACGGAAATTTTACCGGTTCAATATAAAAACCTAAACCAATATTTGACTGAAATACAAAAGAAACTTGCGGACTTTGAACAAAATTTTGAGCATGCATTGGCGTATGAAGGTGATAATCCTATTCCCGACGATCTATTGATTACAGAACAGAACTCCATTAGCAATATTTTCACTGACCTAGTATCATCTATCCAAATACTAATTGATGAAAATGTACCTAATCAAACTCAACCTCAACTTAGCTCGCAATCCAATATCTCACAAAGTATGGATCAATGTATGTGACATATGGTCTTAAAACCATATGGTTTTTGTTGACATTTTCATTGTTGATGTTATGTTTTTGTGTGTTTTATGTCAAGCATCAAAAGTTCTTCGTAATGTTTGTTTCACTTATAATGTGTTAATATATGTTACTGGCGATGAGTTTTTGAACCTGCGTGATGCCGAGGAAACATCAAAACAATCCGGACGAAGGGCGGGAGCAGCAATCCCAAGAACCTGTTCTCTCGAGGTTTTCTTGCGAACAGTTTGATCCGGAGAAGATGTCTATTGAGGTTTGGCATACTGAATTTGTGACTAATCTGTCATTATCTCAAATAATAGATGATGTTACTAAAAGATTGTTATTTATTAACTGTCTATGCCCACAAGTCTTAGAAACGCTCATAAACTTATGTAAGCCAAATTCTATCAATGATTTTTCTTTTGAGACATTGTTTGAGACTCTGTCTGCCAACTATAAAGTGAAGACTATTGCTGTCGCTGAAAGGGTTAAGTTTTTTTCTTGTAGGCAAAACAGTGAATCATTAACAGAATTCGCTAACAATCTAAGGCGCTAAATGATCAATTGTTGTCATTTCCCTAACCCATTTTATCAACAAGCGTTAATAACTGCTTTCATTATGGGAATTTCTAATAAGGGTATTAAGGAAAATCTTCTTAAAAAAGATTATGAAACATTTTCTGAAGTTTTAGAGTTAGCGAAAACCCTCTCCTGTGTTCAGGTTGCATCAGCAAGCAACTTAAATGTTGATCACTCATCAGAGGAGTGCCATGCGATAACTTCCGGCCCTTGTTTTATCTGTGGTGGGAATCATTTGAAAAGAAATTGTAGGATAAAAAATCCCATTTGTTACAAGTGCGGAAGTAAAATGCACATCACGAGAGCCTGTAAAACAAATCATAGGAAGTCTATTAAAACTGTTACCGAGAATTGTTCTGAAACAAATCAGAATCAAATTGATGAAACTAACTCAGTAGGTGGCATATTTGTGATATAATGTTGATCAATAAATCCTCTAATAATCTAAAAAAAATTTTTATTGACCTAATAATAAATGAGTATACCATTTCGATGCAATTCGATACTGGTAGCTGTGTCACAATAGTGTCTGAGGAAACGTGGGAAAGAATAAGTAAACCTACCCTGTATACAAGGTCGAAAAGTTTTACATCATTTACAGGGTAGACTGTAAAGTTGCTGGGCGAAGTCAGTGTACAAGTAAAACTAGGAGGAGTTACTCGTATACTTAGTCTCTATGTTGCATCTGGTGTTCGACACAACATATTAGGAATGGATTGGATATTCCAACTCAACTTACAAACCAAGCCACTTGTAAGTTTGTTCGATTTAAATTCAAATCACACTCAGTCTACATTATTAGTCCAAAACCCGGAGAAAGAGTTGATTGAGATATGTAACGAGTACTCAGAAGTTTTCACTCCGGGAGATGATAAGTGTTCAAAAATACCGGCTCACCTCTACTTAAAGAAGGATGCCATGCCTGTTTTTAAGAAAGCTAGACCGATTCCATTGGCTCTTAGACATAAGGTTAGAGAAGATCTTGACCGTCTAATTAAAAATGGTGTCCTCGAAGAAGTAGATTATTCTGAGTGGGCCGCTCCGTGTGTTTTGGTTAGGAAACCAAATAGAAACTTAAGAATTTGTGCAGATTTTTCTACAGGATTAAATCAATCAATAGAAGTTCAAACATTTCCTCTACCTACTCATGTTGAGCTGTTCACAAAAATAGGATGTGGTGACAAATTTACTACTCTCAATCTTACTGATGCTTATTTGTCCATACCGATGGAAGAGGAATCCAAGAAACTCCTGGTAATTAACACCCCGTTTGGGCTGTTGCGGTATAATAGACTTTCTTTTGGAATCGCTTCAGCTACTTCTATTTTTCAAAGGAGAATGCATACCATGTTAGAAGGAATACAAGGCGTTGCTTTCCTACTTGATGACGTCATTATGACCGGAAATAATGATGAAGACCATCTTAAAACCTTAAGAGAAGTATTAAAACGAATCAAGGATAATGGGTTTTGTTTGAATCCATCCAAGTGTAATTTCATGCGAGATATGGAGAACTATTTGGGCCTAAGTATATCCAAAGAAGATGTATCAACTAATGTTAATAAAATTCAACCTGTCCTCAATATGCCGGAACCCAAGGACATTAAACAGTTGGAGACCTTTATTGGCATGGCTAATTTTTATTCAAGGTTTATTTCAAGGTTTTCTGACATTTGTGCTTCCCTAAATGCTTAGCGCAAGAAAGGTGTTGCATGGAATTGGACAAAAGAGTGTTCTGAAGCTATAACCAAAATCAAACGAGCGTTAGTATCTGCCTCAGTGTTTGTACCATTTGACAATAGTCTACCTATTGTAGTAGCAGCAGATGCGTCTTCTGTAGGTATTGGTGGAGCATTATTTCACCGATACCCTGACGGTAAGGACAGGCCGATTGCCTATTGTTCCAAAACTTTGACATCGACAGAAAAAAATTATTCCCAAATAGAAAGAGAAGCATTAGCAATAATCATTGCCCTCTGACACATTAACACACTGGACTCGTTTAGTAGAAGATACTTCTAGTTTATCACAAATAAGCATACCCCGTTCTCTCAACTTATGCTACGCTCAAACTATCAAAGTACATGGTTTTTGTGATGCATCAAAACGAGGATATGCAGCAGCAATATACTTCAGATGCAGTAATGATCAATCTAATACAACACAGCTCGTCATAGCAAAGAGTCGAGTAGCTCCTTTAAAGAAGGTTACTATTCCTCGTCTTGAATTATGCGCAGCACATTTACTGGTAAAATTAATAGAACATGTCACAAACATCTACATCAACTTGTTCAATGCTACCAACATATTCTTGTGGAGTGATTCTACTATCGTTCTCACTTGGTTACAAACACCTCCATATCGTCTTAAAACGTATGTCGCAAACCGTGTCTCGCAAATTCAAGAACTAACACCACCCGAATGTTGGCGTCACGTTGTCTCACAGGACAACACTGCAGATTGTGCCTCACGCGAGTATTCATTGCTGCAATTACCACAACACACTTTATGGTGTAATGGTCCCAAATGGCTATCCCAGTCATCATCTGAATGGCCAAATCACAAGTTTACCAAGGTGGAATATGATGAGATATTGGAATTAAAGTCTGACCCATTACCAATCTTTGCAATGTCTTTTAACATATGAATTACCGCTGTTAACAAAATATTCATCTTGGACTAAACTACTACATGTCACCGCTTTGGTCATGAGGTTTATCTATAACTGCAAGAAATCACATTAAGTTTTGTGTCCTGTTACTGTGGCAGAAATCAACTCAGCACATCTTAAAATATTTTATGCTGTCCAACAATCCACTTTGCAAAAGGAATTTAATGAACTCCTTAAAGATAAATGTCCTCCCAATATTGATCATTTAGTTCCATTTATCGATGCTCATTAATCAATTCGTGTCGGTGGTCGATTACGAAAATCACAACTTGCTTATGACATCAAACATCCAGCATTACTACTTAAACATCATCATGTAGTACATCTACTCATTGACTACCATCACTCGAAACATCTACACGCAGGACCACAATTTGTCCAATCAGTTTTGAATCAACATGTGTGGATTCTCAACGCACGGAGTGTCATCAGGTCGCAGTTGCACAAATGCATTACTTGTCATTGCCATCGCAACACAACTCCTACTCCAATCATGGCGGACTTACCTGCTGATCGAACAACTCCTGCCAAACCTTTCATATCTACTGGAGTAGATTACATAATGCAAGATCATCAACTTGCGAGTTGTGAAAGTCAAGCCTAAAGATGGAAGCTATACACGACCAGTAACACAATTGTGTCTATTACCGCTACCCGAAGAGTAAAGGTTGAAGACCTAAGGTTCTTTAAGGGGGCCGGTGTTATTCAGTGTCTTTTGTTTATATGAACGTATGTTAATTATTAAAATGAATCAAAATGTAAACAAACAATATGGAAGAAATGTTTTCTTTAATACATCAAACTACATCACAGTTATGTCTTTCATTTCAAGTGTTTTTTTTAGTGTAAAATTATGTACAACCACGTAAGTCATACACCGCAAGGTCCTCCGCACATCCTAACAATATTGTATTTCCTTCTCTTTGAGATATCAATAACCATGTAAAAATCACTTAAAAAACTCTCATATAAAAAGCACTTGAATATCACTAGATAAAATATCAAAATCACACTGACGTCATGCACACGCGGTGGAATCCACCATTATACGCCATAACCAGACTCCAGACAAATACTAACGCAGGAAAGACGTGAAGTATAGTCAAGGGACCAGTTTACAGGTCCATTTGAAGGTATACGAAGGGAGAAACCTCGAGAAAGAAAAATTATTTATTATCTCTTAACACTAATAGATTATACCTGGTTTAACTGTGAATAATAAATGTTTTTATTTATGATTTGTCGTACTGATAAAAAACCTTTAATATGTCCATTGTAATAGACAATTTAGAATAATTTGTCATATATTTAAGGTTTATTTTTTGGAATAAATATTATTTAAAACTATGGATCTAATTTTTTGCTGAGTAAGAAAGGCAATGGCTTGATACAATAACAAAAATAAGCCATTATTAAAACCAAACTAACTATGATTTAATTAAACAATTCAATTTTAATTGTTAGTATTGATGTTTTGTTGTGTCCTGCAGAGGAATACCTAACCGTAAACAACTTCCATTACGCAAGCTGTTGTCTTGATAAAAACTTTGCTGACTTGTTTGTTGATTTTGAGAAAGATTTAAAATCAGTTCAAATAACAAAATAAAAAGGAAAATTTAGTTGAAAAAAAAACAGACATTAAATAAATCTGTTTCAAAACCTGGAATGTGGTATAAGCTTTGCCATTAGGATCGCATGGAAAGAGCACCCAGGAGTAATTGGAGTAACCAGAATAATTGGGATTTCGATTACCTCTGCATCGAATCGAATCTAAATTTCGATACATTTTCGATGTATCGCACACCCTTACCCAATAGCCAATGGCATCTAAGGGCCCTGCAGTTGAACATGGGACCAAAACTACAATTTAGCTCCTGAATTACGAAGTGGTCTATTTATGAGGATGGCTGAACTTAGTATTCAATAGTGTGGATGTTAATCCACACAGGGAATATCGCATCAACTGGCCATCGTTTGTAAATATTCACAATTCGTGACATCTAAGTCACTGGATTACAGAACAGGCCACCGTCTAAAAATGTTAATTTCAAACATTTAAATTTTATTTATTTCAATGGTGTTCAGATTGTGTTATGTATGGTTTATTGGATATTACAAGAGTCGATTAAACAGTACTGTATGCCGTCACCTCAATATAATGTAAATCAATCAATCAAAAACTTCATTTCATCACTTGTAAATCGCTACTAAGAATAGAATTAAGTTACCAAATAAAATTAATACAAAGTGTTAGATGATTTTTCTGTAAACTATTTACACGATTATTAAAAAAGTATACATTAAAATTTAGGATACAAAACATCTGAACCGTGAAAAGAGGAACAAGAATAAGAATGAAAGGCAGAAAACATGTTTAATATTCCTAGAATATCTATAAACCAAATGTTTATTCAGTTATTCAGTATGTTAATGTGAGGTATACATGTCAATATTATATCTTCAAGCTATTAATCCTGTGTATCTGAAAAAAACATTGTTGCAGTAAAAAAAGCTTGTTACATTAAAAGTGTGTTCAGTAATCTCAAAAACCTTTGGTTTTGTTCTGATTTACTATTGTCTGGAGGCATAAAACTGATTTTCTGTAAAAGTTTTTTTTAATCACAAATCTTGCTGCTTTACTAATTAGACACTACAGTATATCCTTAAACCCAGACTGTCATTATAGGTTAGGTGTGGTGTACCTTATTGTTCTATTTGTTGTTGAGGTGAAATTTTTTCTTTATACATAAACTTTGAATTAGCTACAAAATTGTCTGTGTCCACAAACTTTTTTCCTTCCGAAATATAAAAGTGTATTCTTCATTGCCTGTGGCCATAGCACCGCTCCACCTGACAGCCAGTCCCGGTACGACGCTGTCAGTGCCGCTGTCACACGCGATGGCCCAGCTGTGGGTGCGACCGCTGGATCGAGCGCAGGTTCCCACCCACTACCATGCATTCTGCAACCGACCGATAACGTGGCAACATGTCACTCGACCTCTACAGGAGATGGAGGAGCTGAGGCAGTGCCACAGCAACCGAGGCAACAACTATAAGTGAGTTCTATGAGACAAGCGGTATTAGACAAATAACCATTGTCAGTATATTAGGATACAAAATGATTCTAATACTTTTTAATCTTGAACTGTTTAAGGCTTACTTTCAAGATTCTTTCTGTTTTTTATGTGATTTGAAACAAAGATTGTCTGTAATATTAAACCCTAAAACCATAAATTGCTTATAAATGTCTGCAAAAATGCAGATAATGGGAGAAATTATGCATTAGTATAAATAATTATGATACAAATCTTTTTAATAAAGTTTTCATTCCTAGATATGTTCAAAACAAATCCTAAATACTTTGTAGCATTACATTCCTTCATACATCATTTAGTATTAACTTGTTTCAGTTTTAGTATTATTAAATTTTGTGCCAATAATTAATGATAACCATTCAAGCCAAAACATAAAAAGAAACAGTTTATGTCATATGTTAATACCTCCTTTGCCTATTTATTAAATAGACAAAGGTGGTATTATTCTTGTTGTTATAATATTTTATTATTATATATCATAATAATCAATATGTCGGATCACCTCCTCAGAACATCACCATACCCAATAATATATCAATTCATCTACAAAGTAAAATTCATTTAATTATCACCATTAATAATATCCAAAACAAAATATAATCTAATATCATGTATAATAATGTAAAATAAGTACCGATAGGTAAAAAAATTGCAATGGAATAAATTATATATCGCACACATTTCCAAAAATAACCCATAAGGATTCTAAATTCAGTGACTTGTGACCACTGTTGAATACTACGTTAATCCACAAAGACCATCCTCATAATTAGACCAATTCGTAATTCAGAGGCCGTGGTTTGGATTGCACGTTAAACTGTAGGTCCATTAGTTGCCATCGGCTGTTGGGCTATTAATTAACAGTCCTGTCTAAGGAACATGTCAGCCTTAGTCAGTAACAAGACTACAAGATCGCACCACAATCATCCTATATTCATTCCTCATTCATACTGGGCTTAAAATACCTACCTGGGTAGGTATTTTAGGGTATTTTAAATTAAAAGTATAAAGTACTGTAAAAATACCATGTGCTCCAACAATAGCCTAAACTAACAAGATTGAAGTAGTGAGGAAGAGTCCTTCAAGGAAGACAGTTCATATAGACTCCTTGTGTTAAAAATTAAATTAAATTAATTAGGTCACAGAACCTAGATTTTGTAATTCCCTGCAGTTGGCTCACTACAATTTATTAATTCACCTTTTATTTGAATATTCTCCCTCAGCTAGTAGTGAGTGAAGAAAGATGAAAGATGAGATGATTAGGTAAAATATAGACACTTCAAGTTTATTAACTATTGATCTTCAAATAATTTAATTTCAAAACCTGTCAAGAAGACTATTATTCTACCCTCAAGGGTAGTCGTAGTAAAAAAAAAAAGACTATTATTCTAAATTTTATTTAATTCAATATCAATAATTAATAAATTCAGTGAAAATCACTGTTTGGAAATCTCCAAACAGCATTATGGAGCATTCCTTTTGATGCCATACCATAGAATGATGTATAGGCCTCATTTCGTTAATTTGTATTCAACAATATAATTATTTAATATTCCAACATTATTTAAATTGCCAACACAAGTGCCCCTCCCTGAGATAGAATCAATACTTTCTCTTACTCCAATGGCCATTTACACCCTAAGTGCTATTTGGCCTTGCCAACTGTCTGCCTCCACCTCTTCCGCATCCTCCTCATTGACTCCCATCTTCTTCACGTCACCTTTCACTTCATCCTTCCATCTTTTCCTTGGTCGTCCCGGGGGTACGAAATGAGAATAGAATCTATATTTATTTAAATTTTATGAATATAACAGATTGAGCTTTGATTTAAAATAATTTCATAGTGCCATCTGCCATCTTGGCATCAGACCTACCCCCCACATTTATGTAACACCATTGTGAGTCCCTATCAACAATCAAAAATATTTGAATTTATTTGAATAAATATTTTCATTAATAATTTAAGGTATTATTATTATTATTATTTAAGATCTTAGTAGAATATAAATAATAACAAAAAAAATCATTTAGGTTATGTTCGATTTTCCGTTGCGATAAATTTTCCAGTAACCTCAGTTTCATTGTGCAAAACCGAAAGTTAGTGTTTTAGGAATATCTATCGTCTATCAGCTGACTGAGTGCTTAGCGTATGCTATTGGTTAGATTCATATAGATTTGGAGCGTTCCCGCTTGTGATTAGCTGGTTACTTATCCGCCCTAGGGTGGATATGAGATCATATCCCCCCTAAGTACATGTAGGTACTGCTTATATGTTTTGCCAACAGTGGGGTGCCTGTTATTACGCGGTAGAAGGAAAAGTAAATATCCAACACATAAAATATAACACATATTTATTACAACTTTAAAGTAAAGTTATTAATTAATTATAAAACCTTAGTACACTTTTAATTTCACTTACATCTTTTTTGAATTTTTTTTGTAGACACTGTATTTTAACCCATGGGGCCACTGCTCAGCTGCTCATCGCTTTTCACTGTTAATAGTATGACCAACTTGTGTTGTTAATATTCATTGAGTTGTGTGTTTAAATGTGTCCTTAAGTATTTTAAATTCTACCCAACGCAGTTGCTGCAATAATGCAACAATCCAAAATGTAAATATTTTAACGGGCATCTATTATAACAAATGCTTTATCCGTGTGACTTATAAAGATAAAATGTTTTGCATTTTCCTAAACTTGTCATTACCACGGCTACAATGGTTGAAAATAGATTATGATACATCAACACCAACCCTTGTTTTTCAAAGTGGTATTCTAATATGTGTTGCCAGGTTCTCAGTAGTAATAAAGCGGGAGAACTATCCCATAGACAGGCCACCACCTCTTGCCCCTCCGTTGTCAAGTGTGTGGCTCCAACCTGCTCACACCATCACTCTGCTCAACGCTCTGACCATTGTCAACCTACTGCCACAGGAACTCAGCTACAACATACGTGAATTGGCCAAAGGTCGTATCAGGCCAGGGCAGGAGGCTGCAATCCATCAGGTGGGTAATTGGGCCTTTGAAACTACTAGACTTAAGAGTACTCTCAAAATTCATATCGACACATTGCTTAGCTAATCTTGATAGACCATTAAAACAAAAAACACGATTCCGGTTTTTTAAAATATAATTTAATATTTTAATATTTATCTATATTTTAAAAATCCCAAACAAACAAAGTAATTGGAAAGAAGATTGTAGTTTCTTTTTAATTTACTTAAAGAAGAAAGTATGTGTCAGTCAACTGATCCCATTTATATACTACAGTATTACCCCGGATGGTGAATGGTTAATTCAAACAGCTTTTCCTTCTTTTTACACGTCTAAGTTAGCCAAAAGTCATTAATCGATTTTGTTTTACTATTTTTAGCGAATTTCGCATAGGGAAGAAGCTATTACCGTAAGTCTCATGGTAAGACTTAAGCCCAGGACCATGTTATTTTTTCGTCTTTAGGTGCCCAGAGTCAAAAAACAATAGTCGTTAAAACTTATATGTATATATATATATATATAAGCGGAGTATAGCTGGCACAACGCGGCTTCTTAGCCACGGCCGCTCCAAGGTGGCGTGTGGGCCCTGTATTCTAACTTTAAAAGTGCATTTTCTCGGTTATCCGTGGACGGATTTCGTTCACCAAAGTACCATTCGATTTGAAATTAAAATTCCAATCTTTTTTGTATCTTGTAAAAATTTTATAAAGTTAATGGTTTCTTTGTTATTTTAATTTAAATATTTTTAATCGCCGCCATTTTGAAAACATAAAAGAAAATTAAATGATACTTTGTAAATATTTTTCTCTTGAACCAATAAATATGTGTGCAAAGTTTGGTTTCTGTATCTTAAATATTTCTTGATATATATAGTTTTTTGTAAAAAATACAAAATGGCGGCTAGCGGCTAAACGAAGGATTTTTCGACAAATGGTTATAGGTGATTATTTATATATATACAGGGTGTTCATTAAAGTCGGGCACAAACTTCGAGGGGTGATAGTACTATATATATGTCTGTGAACACGATAACTCTCATAAAAATGGTCCGATCGAGACCAAATTTGGTAGAGATGTGTATTCCTACAAATGCTCGGACGAGTTCGTAAACCAGACATATCGGTCAATGGGAACGGGTAGTTTGGGGGGGTTTTGTACCCCAAAATGGGGTTTTTTGCGTTTTTCACATGTAATTTTTAAAAGTTTCTAACTTTATATTTCACCATTAGAATCAGCTTAAAAAACTACACAATTAAGTTTCTTAAAGTTTTTCTCTATCTCCAACGTTTACCGAGATATTAAAAAATCTAAACACAGTACGTTGTATTGTGGGGCTCCAATGTTTATCTAATGGAGGATAGGGAAAAATTAATATTTCCCATATTAATCAATATTTTTGGATAAAACTTGATATTTAGCTTCATGTAGTTGAGATCTATCCATTTATGCTTAAAAATCATAGTTTATGTGTTTATCATGGCAGCAAACCTGCATACTCTTTTCCATATTAATAAAATAGGGAATAGGCAAACTCCTTTATTTATGGACAGATGTTGATGAAAGTTGGTATAAATGTTAAGATAAAAATTATTCATGGTAGAAATGACTTCTTTCAGTGTTCCTCACAGCAGCTAACCTGCATACTCTTTCCTATGTTAATCTTATATAGAATAGGCAAATAATTCTCATGTTTTTATGGCCATATTTTTACAAAACTTGTCATATATTAAATTATTGATTTGGAAATTCACTGAGTACGCAGGTCTGCTGCGACAGGGGTATTTTATTCCCACAGAGCTCAGAGAGAGAAACAATAAGGACATTGTTAAGTAAATGCAAAAAATAACCAAATGAAGAGGAAACGTCAGAGTTTATATTAACCAATCTAGTTCACTTAAAATATTTGATAATTAAAATAGCTAATATAAATATCTATTATAAACCTTCCACTTATAATTGTTATTTAAATACATGTTTTGTTTATAACAGGTTGACCAGGAGAATCAGATAGAACTGCACATTGGCCTAGAGAACTATCCTGGGGGCGGAACGTTAGTCATCCCCTCATACCCATCCCCATTCACTACCAAGCTGAAGATGCATGACCAGTCCCGACGGAGGTTGCAACTGACCGCATCCGTAGTTGCTCAGCAGTTCTGCGGCCTCAGGGTAGCTCACTAGGTTACTGCATGACATTGGGATGTTTTCAAGGGTGTCTTGTATCTCTCTGTTATTGCTTGGATCAAGACAAAAACATTAATCAATATGATTATAAGTCTATTGTGCCCGACTTTTCGACCAGTCTGTGAGTTTCTGTTTTACAAAAATATTATAATCTCTAATGGAATTAAAGGAAATTCTACAGAGGTCTGCGGGTAGTGATTTTTACTGTCGGGTTCAGGTGTCATAAGCTAATTGAAATTCGGGTCGGGTCGTGTCGTGTTCAGGTATGCAAGTAAAGATAAATTCAGGGCGGGTTTGGGTATTGTAAGCCTATCAGTAAGCAAAATGAAATAAGTTTTGATCGACCTACTTAGCAGTATTGATGCAAGAACCTATGATTGCATTTACCAACTTATTCATTTCACATATAGGCCTTAAAGCCATTAAACACAATATATCTACTGTACTTTGATTGATTTAATTAACTATACATCATTATTATTTATGTTGTAAATAATTTATAAGGGGAAATAATTTTCTCAAGTCTATATTAACCCATCAACTGGCTATTAAACTGTGTGTATTGGCAGGCCATTATTTGATGATTTGCAAGGGTATTTTTTAAAAATCATAAAAATAGTAAATATGGTCAAAATTTATATTATAATATATCATTTTCTTCACAATTTATCTTACTTTAGAATGAAATATATTTTATAATTATATTTTTAATTTTATTTTTATATTCATAGTTTATAAGTGGAAAAAACATTTTTTTCAAAAAGTAAAGGGGGGAGACCATCCCCCCTAAATAGTTAATATGGTGTAAATTGTATTTCCAAAATATACAAACTGTCATAAATTTTATCTAGTTTTTAAAAATATACAGTTTGATTGACTTTTACACATCTATATGTCTATAATAACACCATAACCGAGAATTGGCAATTTTTTCAAAATCGGTACCACCATAGTAACACTATAATAGTTGGCAAATTTACTCAATTTTTCACTCTCAAACAATATTTCTCTAATGTCACTATATCGATCTACATAGTCTCTATCTATTTCAAAATATCTATATAAAAACAAGAAATTTAATTATAAAATATGATAGGCCTACGTATTCAAAAACACAACAGACTATTTTTATTTCAGGAAGGTCCCACCCCTTTCTAATTACATAACTAAATATAGATTGTTTTACAGCAAAACGAAGCTAAAACTTCACAAATATAATAGTCAAAACATATATTTACTTATAAGAAATAAGTAAGCAATTATCACTCATAACCAAACTGAAACATTAACTTCGGCGAACGTAAACAGAGATCTCATTGACGAACGACGCATTTGAAAAGTAGCATTGTTTTCTTTTTCTCTTCTCCAGCTGAACAAAATTTAATCCCTATTGAATGGTATATATCGATAGATCGTTTCATCCATAATCGAATGATACCAATATATCGTCGACCATACATTTATTTTACCATAAAAAGTCGATAATACGTAGCGATGTTTGACCATCGTAAAAGCGACGGTCACCAGTTGTTGAGAGTGATAGACCGTCGCAAAAGCGACGGTCACCAGTTGATGGGTTAAACTAAGAATGAATAAACAAAATAAAAAACTATAATGTATTTTATTGCACAACAAAAATACAGAAAATGTATTGAGCTAATACACTTAGCCAAGGGTTCATTAGATCTATGCTTCATATTGTTCTGGTTTATTATTTTTAATTCAACCAATCACCTCTCACAATCATTGTTGAAATTATATCAAACACTTTCATAAAATGTCAAAGGGCTCTTTATACTAAAATAGTTATTTTAGTATAAAGTGGTTAATATTTTAATATTACAGTGGAACCCCTCAAATCTGAACATGTTCTCGGCAAATAAAAAATATAAATAGCTGTAAATAAAAAAATAATAATTTAATTCCAAACCTTTTTTTCAAGGTTGAACACAAAAAAATATAAGATGTAACAAACTCAGGTTTTTTGCTTAAAGTCTGTTATCTTTTAATAAAACAGGGCGTCTTCCGTCGCTTACCGTGCGAATACAGTGATGGAATAAGTGGGTAATATTATTTCTTCGGAAGAACAGGCTTTAGTCTCAATTAGTTCGGATTTGAGAGGTTCCACTAATGAATAAATCTAAAACATATTGTAAGAAGAAACAGTTTATTTATGTCCATTATTCAGTTATATCCTTAAGATTATGATTTTTTCTTTTGTTTGAGTTATAACACTGAAAAAGCGAGATCACTACGGCAAATCACAGTTCTGTATTGGTTGTATAACATCTTCAACAAGCTGTCAAAAATAACGAATCACATGAAAGAATAATGAATTACGGTTTAAAATCACGGTTCCAGCAGGTGAGCTATCACAGTTTTCATTGTGATAGAAAAATCACAGGTAATCCAATCACTACTTGACAAATGGAGCTTCATATTGGTACGACCATTTTGATGTGTCAAAAGGAGGAACGGTTCCCTGATCGTGTAAGCTGCTTTACGTGGATATGATAATAAGCTGCAAATGTACAATGATTTGGAGTCGGCAAGGAAACGGCTGGTTACCTGATTTTCACAAAAGTTCTGGTGACTGTGAGGTTGTGCAATTGATTAGATTAGATTAGATTGGTGAAATGGCGACCATACTAATACCCCCGTCGCAGCAGACCTGCGTACTCAGCGAATTTCTAAATAAATAATGTATATGACAAGTTTTATCAATATCTGTCGATAAATATGAGAGTTATTTGCCTATGCTCCATATGATTAACATGGGAAAAGAGTATGCAGGTTAGCTGCTACGATAAACACATAAACTATGATTTTTAAGCATAAATGGATGAATATCAACCACATTAAGGTAAATACCAGGTTTAATCCAAAAATATTGATTGATAAGTGAAATATTAATTTTTCTTTATCCTCCATAAGATTAACATTGGAGCACACACAAAAAAATAACATGATTAGATTAGATTAGATTATTGAAATGGCGACCACACCACAAGGTAGGTATTTTAAGCCCAGTATGAATGAGAGTTCATTGTAAGATGATTGTGGCGCGATCTTGTAGCCTTGTTACTGACTAAGGCTGACATGTTCCTTAGACAGGACTGTTTATTAATAGCCAAAGAGCCGATGGCAACTGAGGGACCTACAGTTTAACGTGGAATCTAAACCACAACCTCTGAATTACGAATTGGTCTAATTATGAGTATGGTCTTTGCGGATTAACATAGCTTTCAATAGTGCAGACGTTAATCCACACAAGAGGACACTACACCCACCCACCATCGCTCATAACTATCCATAATTCGTGACCTCCAAGTAGCTGGATTACAGGATGACGCCACCATCCCAGTCAATAGCAAATGTATTAAGACAGTAAAAGTTACTTCGAAGTTTGACATCTCGATCAAGAACATCTGTATTCGATAATATTTTGTGAACTTGGCGAGTCAGAAGTTTTGGACAAAATGAAACCCGAAAATTACCTGAATTTTCGGACCTATAGAATTCAACCAAAGTAGGTCAAATGTTAATGTCATCAAGATTTTTTAACTATTGAGAAATTAGCTTTAATTTTATTAAGATAGGAGATATGAAAACAGAACTGAAATAACATAAAAACTGAAATGGAATAAAAGTTTATTAGGAATAACTTTATATTGACAATTTCTATTGAAACTTGTTTTCAGGTGACAATATCAGCCATGTTCTGGTTAGTCAACAAGACTGGTCTTCCACTGGTCTTCAGGCAGGAGGGTGTGGCCACAGAAACAGCTGGACAGTATGAGGAACATGAGGTCTCTAGTACATTTAATTATTCTTTAACAATTATTTTAGTCTTAATTTGTTCGTAAATTACCAGTGATACTGTCTCTCAAAAGTGATTACATCAAGTTTTTTTTTTAATTTAACAAAAGTAAAATTGAAATGAATAAATAAATAGAAGCATAGAGACCAAGTCTGAAACAAATCACAGTAGAACCCTGGTATAACGAATGTCAAGGAAGTAAAAGAAGAATTCGTTTTACTGGGACTTTCGCTATACCGAGGTTTGTTATATCGAAGTTAAATACGGTTGAAATTCGTTCTATAGGGGTACAATATAAACCTCTGTGTAACAAACGGGTCGGCGTCCAGCCTCTATGTTACCAATTACAGTATTACAAAATTAAATAGAGTACAATACATGAATTTACCTAATTTTATTTCTGTATTATAGATACAAAATGGAAAGTAGAACTAAATTACACAAGTAAAATGAATTATTTAGTTATAGAAACACTCAAAATGAACAGTATTAGATATCCAAATAGAATTACTATTTACTAAAATACAGGAAGTAGATAACACATAAAATCGTATAATTTAAATTTAACCTTCATACAGTAGGCCTACCTATCGAAATTCATATATCAGTAATTAAATTTTATATACATATATATATACATACATATACATACTGTATATATATATATATATACATATATATACAGGGGATATATTCGTTATATAGGGGCTTTTCATCTATAATATAAGGGGTTGTTGATCTATTCCAACGTTGCAAAAATTCGTTACATCGGTCGGGGTTATAAGCCAAATTCATATGTTATAAAGGGGCTACTTTAACATGGAGTGTTATGGAAGTTTCAAGGGGATTTGAAAAAATTCGTTTTATCAGGGATTTTGTTATTTTGGGGCCCGTTATACCGGGGTTCTACTGTATTTGTTATTACTACGATGTTAGACAGAATTAGAACATACTAAGGATCTGCAACCCATACATTTCAGTTAAGGTCAAGACACCACTAATTTACAGTGTCGGATCAAAACTGGGTCATGCCAAAAATCATCAGTTAATTAATTAAATTAAAACACATTATGTACTCAATGTAAAACACAGTTTGTAGGATTTAGATGAAAAGATTTCTGTACCAGCTCGTTGGCTGCAGAAGCTTTGACTTTCTGGTTGGGTGGGCCACAATTGTAGTCACTGCTACTTACACTGGCAGCTCGGAGCAACTTTTATTTGTTTATTTGTTTTGGTGTCTGAAGTTAGATGGGCCACTTTAGTGACTCTAGTAGTGCTTTCTCTATGCGGTAGGTTAGGCCAATTTGGTGGCCCTGCAAACTATTTGTAAAATATATATTTTTTTAACCCTAGAACTGGCAAATTCATATGTAATTCACGACCCATTTACAAAGTCAATAAAATTGGCAGTTGGAGTCATCTGTTGTCAATTTAGTGAACTTGTTAGACACCATCACCTTCGTGACCATGTCGTCGTCTGGGGGCAAGCAACCGAACCTGCTCATGCAGTTAACTAAACTTTCACTTGGGGCACTTTCTTATATCCAAGTAAGCACTTTCTACGACTTGAAACGGTGGCTGAACCGGTTAAAGCACTATGCTGACGAGTGTAACATTCTAACCATTTGACAGTGCTAGGGTTCGAATCTCGACCATGAGCAATCCCGATTCGGCTTGCAAATGTGTGGTATAAGTTAGTGTGGTATGGTATACCCACATTAAAGAAACGGTGGCCGGCTTGGATGGAAGTTGACAGCATTCGTAGGCAATTGGGATTGCAGTGGAGACCTGTATTTTTGCTTTTGTGGTTAGTAGTTTTAAAAGGGGCGCATATTTTGTGTTTTTTGTTTATTTTCCATATTTTAGGAAGATATTAGAGGTGTGCAGATATCCGAAAAGTCGGATTGGTTTCGGATTGGATATGCGAAAAATTACACAATTCATATCCAATCGGAATGTAAGAACGTCATTGGGCGGTCCGAGGATGTGGTATGATTATTCTTTTCTTCAACTACGCATTTAAGTAACCGTAAGTTCAACACGATATTGCATTTTGAAATACAAAGCATAGCATCATCGATAGTTGCACCGAGTATCAGAATGCGGTTTGATATTGTCCTGAAAAAAATATCATTTCGGCTACAAAAAAATTTGTTGATTTAATGTTATTGGTAACAAACCATCATAATAGCTCGTTTTGCGACAGGTTTTCCAGTAAAAATAATACTACTTCATTCTGATCGTCTACGTAGACAATCAAATGTTTAGTTATTGCATTCTCAAGTACTCTGGGTTTGAGCAATACAATAAAGTGTTGCCAAATTTACATTTGGCCTATTTCGTCGTTCGGTGTTCACATAACCAACAAATTTTCCACTTGTTTTCATTCTACATTTTCTCTTTGTTAAACGAATTTAAGCGTTATTAGTTTTACATTTTTAGATAATTTTAAGATGAATAACTAACTAGATTACGACGAGGTACCATAATTTCACGGGTTTCACAGCCGATTGGGGTATTTTATCTGCCAAATATTCCAACTCTGCGCCTGCGAACAGGCCTTTGTTTGATAGCAGCTGCACTGTCAGTCACTGCCCTTGCCGATACGCAGATAGCCGATGGCATCGAGCCAAAGTCGTCTGTCAAATCTTGATTCTTTGTTAATGTTGATTTGTTTTTATCACTGTAATAAATAAAATAATTGAATCGTGAAATAAAATTGAGAATTAGTTGATGATTAGTAGAATGAATTGATGAATTAGTAGAAAGTTTATGTCATTTAATGGCGAATTATAAGGTTTCTGTTGATTTAATTTGCGAATTGCGCCATATTAAAATTTGTTACTGGTACTTTTAAATGCAGTGAAGTAAATATTTTAGTTTTGTTGTTCATCCTATGAATAATTTATGATTTTTTATGTACCATTTAATAATTTTGATAACATTTTATTGATTTTTTCCTAATTTATTCTTAGATAAGTCTGATTTCACTTTGTTATTGCGAGTATCCGAATCCAAAAACTATCCGATCAGAATCCGATCCGAACTTGAGCTATCCTATCCGAAAAAATAATTCACTATCGCACACCTCTAGAAGATATAAAAATAAAAGATAAGATTCGTTCTTTTTAGTGTAACCAACCAACAAACTACCTAAAAGTTACAAAATATTATATCCATAGTAATTATGAGAAGTATTTCACTTCTAGATTATAAATATAGCTTTCAGTTACTTACTGAAATTAACTTAGTTTTATATTCTCCTATTTTTCCATATTCATTTTACTTCAATCAGTAACCACAACAAATGAATAAACCTGTAGTACTAATACCCCTTTTCCTAAACTTTAAAGAAACAGTGAATATAATCTGATATTATTGTATATATTTCCAGGTGGCTAGAATGGTAGCTCCACTGCTTTTCTCCTTTGTAGACCAAGATGCAAGTCCCACTGTTGTTACTAGGGTTGGCAGCAAAGTACACCCGGAGGGTACACCCCAAGTATGCAGATTTACATCAATTCCTTAGAATAAATTAGTGTTATATTAATGGGTGGGGGCATTAATTGAAAATGTTGTATAATTGTGTCAATAAATAACTGTGTCAACTGCATAGTTAAAAAATTGTAAAAATTTAGAGACAGAAAATTTGTTGTGATATATATTTTGAAAAATCTTTTTAAACAATAGGGGTTTAAAGAGTGTTGCAGAGAGCAGTACAATTTTAAAAGTCAAAACCGTCGTATTAGTTCTAACTTCAGGTCATTCGGTTGTAACATATTAGCTGCAGTGATATTATGGAACTTCACATACATTGTAGGAAGGATAAAAGACCAGTTTTGAACTTAACAGGTTACTAAATTTTGTTTAAGATAAAAAAAAATTAATATTTAAGCTTATCAGTTACTGTAAACATATTTTCCATACACTTATAAGACCTTATTAATTTGTAAATATCAGTGTTTGAAAAATATATTTTTATCTAGTGCATAAAGAAAGTACAGTTGTGCACTTTCTTTATGCTGTATTGCTACAGCTACCGCTCAGTCTGGGTCCTCAGGTTGAAGGGCTCTTTCCATATCAATGTTACAGAATGACCCGGGGTAAAGACCACATCTAACCTACAGGCCTATGTATGCTATTCCTGTTCTTGTGTCTTTGTATTTTTTTGGACACTGTAAATTTTCTATGGTGGTTTTACAATTTAATGTTTTTATCAAATTGTGTCCAGTGGTGTCAACATTTCCGGCTCCACCCTGGAGTGCAAGTTCGTCGTCTTCGAGTGTCATTGTGGGACAACCGACCAGACCTGGTTTACATGATAGGAATAGATATCCGACCTGGTCGTGGTCGATACAGGTGTACCAACATCGTCACTCTCTCAGCCCACTACCAGATACACAACAAGAGTAGTTACCGGATTCAGTTTGCGCAAGTGTGTTTTGCAACTACTGTGGTAAGTGGATTACAGGTCTTTTTAGGATGATTTTTTTCATCTTGTAGTGCTAGCTTATTAAGGGAATTTATACTCTATTACAATTGAGGGATGTATTATAAACACAAAAGGTTTTATGTATTCTCGTATTAGTATCTGATCTAAAGTACAAAAAGTCTGTTTAACAACTAATATTTTATAGGTGATTTTTAAATTAAAAAAACAAAACTTAGTAAATATATGACAATTTTTTTTTTAATAACTTTGTTATCGTGTTACTTAGATCAGGCTGGACAAGGATCAGTTACTAAGATTAATGGATATACCTCAGTGTCACATACAATGGATACAACTGATATACCATGTTCTATGTATCAATGTTACAGAGTAACCCAGGGACAAAAGTCTGGTCTGGAGTGCCTGACTGTTCCCAAGCCTTCCACTGACCCAGGCTGGACAAGGACCAGCTGCTGTGCCTTAGACTGAAGGACTTATTCCACATCAATGTTACAGAGTGATCCAGGGGCAAAGGCCACGTACCTGTCCACAGTGGCTGACTGTTCCCTGGCCTTCCACTGACCCAGGCTGGACAAGGATCAGCTACTGTGCCTTAGACTGAAGGATTCATTCCACATCAATGTTACAGAGTGATCCAGGAGCGAAAGACACGAACCTGTCCGCAGTGCCTGACTGTTCCCTGCCCTTCCATTGGCCCAGGCTGGACAAGGACTATCTACTGTGCCTTAAACTGAAGGACTCATTCCACATCAATGTTACAGAGTGATCCAGGGGCAAAGGCCACGTACCTGTCCGCAGTGGCTGACTGTTCCCTGCCCTTCCATTGGCCCAGGCTGGACAAGGACTATCTACTGTGCCTTAATTTGAAGGACTCATTTCACATCAATGTTACAGAGTGATCCAGGGGCAAAGGCCACGTACCTGTCCGCAGTGCCTGACTGTTCCCTGGCCTTCCATTGGCCCAGGCTGGACAAGGACCAGCTGCTTTGCCTCAGACTGATGGATGTACCTCAATGTCACTGGTCTGGTGGATTTAAGATTGACAATAACGACTCTTTACATATCAATGTCAGGTCGGTTAGATTTTATATTATCAAATGGTAAAACAATTGTTCTATACAAAAAAACATAAACTGTTCCATAAGTTTAGTTTCATCCAAATATTCACCCTTATTTTTTCTCAGAAACAAACTAGTATAAGGTGTCCAGAACAAGAAGTAGGCACTATTGGCCATCCAATCATGTCTTCATTTTTCAGCAAAATTTCATACAGTATCTTTATTTTGTCTTTTAAGTTAAATTAAATAGTTCTATTAATTAATTGTGGCACAAAACCGTATTAGAGCATAAAAATGTTAGGTGGAATATTAATGTATGTGTATTGATTACTACCTCACAGAGTATATTTTTAGCCATTCCTAGGTTTTATTGAAACCAGAAAGGCTTATTAAAGTTTTTTTTGTAATTAAATTATGAAAATGAAAAGTAATACTTATTGCAGTTTTTGGATGTGTTCTACCTCACAAAAAATTAGACTTATCATTATAGTTATCTAAAGAAATAGGCTACAAAATTTTTACTTTTTACATGAGCATATTATATTACTGATTATCCAAATAATTTTCAGGGATGCTAGTGGACGAATGTATTTCTTGAGGGCTGAGATAGTACTGCAACGAGCCACTTACTTCATTGTGTTGACAGATGCCGACTCCATGCCAGCTCCCATACGTATAGACAACTTTTCACAAGTAGCTGTTTCATTCTGCCAGGTAATTAAGTGAAATTGGTTTTACCTCTGTTAGCTCTATGATCTAATGAGTGAAAATGAAACTAAAAACAACTGTCTTATAATGAAATACAATGGAATTTGGTTAACTCAAACTTCATCAATATGTATTGTAATATTTCCTGCGGTCAATATCACTTTGTACACCAACAATGTTAAAAATATGCTATAATCATGAATACTGCAGAGTTTATTTTGGATAATTTTAATTTATTTTTTTTAATTTTGGAGAATTTTTGACATGGTAAATTAAGATTTAAAAATGAATCCCAGACTCAAAATATTTATAAATCTATAAAAATATGTTTTTTAAATGATATTCAGCAAAAAGTGTGTTAGACCAATTGCCCGCCTGCATCATTTAAAAACTAATGATGTGTTTACACTATCATCCAAGTAAGAGAAAATATAGCATGAAAACGAGTAGAAAATTTGTTGGTTATGTGAACATGGAACGATGTTATAGGCCAAATGTAAATTTGTGAACACTTTATCATATTGCTCAAAACAGGAGAAATTAAGAATGTGATGTGGACAAATAGACCATTATATCAGAATAAAGTTTAATTTGATCGTCAATAATAATAAAAAGACAATAGGAGACAAAAAGACAGAGAGGATGTTAACACAGTCCTGGGGACCAACGGAGGGGACCACAGCGCCACTACGGTGGGAACACCAGCTACGAAGTAACTTTGTATTGAAACCTTGGTGCGACTGTGATTAACAAACACTAAGCAGTATTCACGTACACATAAATTGTAAGTTCAACGTTCTCTATTCTCTTTATCTACCATAAGGTCCATACAGTCTTTCCCTAATAAGACGTGGATATTATTTTTTATTTAATTTTCATTTCTTTATCTTATGATATTAAATTTCTTTTGTTTTTAGGCGAATTTCCCATAGGGAAGTAGTTATTACCATAGGTCTCAAGGCAAGACTTAAGCCCGAGACCATGTTTAAAACTTGTCATTATTTATTATCATATTATTGATTTGGAAATTTGCTGAGTATGTAGGTCTGCTGCGACGGGGGTATTTAATTATTGTATTGATGTATTTATTTCCTTTTCTCTATAATTATTAAGTATATTATTATTGTCTAGAGATTCTTATGAACATTCTTTGGCATAATATTCAACTTGTTCGAGCGACTGATGAACTCTTTCCCCATATACAGGTTAACCTTTGTGGGAAAATTTTCCTAGTATTTAATTTATTGCATGTAAAAAGGTTTTTGTAAATTTTTTCTGGAAATAAATATTTATTCATTCAATAAAAAAGAAGTAGTATATTATTTTTACTGCTAATACCGTCGCAAGATGAGCTATTACGATGATTGAACTTCATAACCAAATATTAGATCAACGATTCAAGGTTATTTGTAGCCGAAATTATATTTTATGAAGAATAATATCAAACTGCAGTCTGATACTGGGTGCAACTATCGATAACACAATACTTTATATTTCAAAACGCAATATTATGTTGAACTTAATCGGTTACTTAAATACGTAGTTGAAGAATCGAATGATCATACTGCATCCTCGGATCGGCCAATGACATTCTTACATTCAAATAGGATATAAATTGTGTAATTTCGTCATCTGCTTCAACAATTTTGTTCAATCAAAGATTTAAAGAGTTTTTTTCTATCTATGTCAAGTCTCTATCTATGATGATGTTCCGTATCACCAACTTAATCTCAAACGGAAAGTTTTGCTTTTATCTTTCAGTTTCAATGTTTATTTTATATGGTCAATCCAAAAGTTTGGATATTTATCAGACTCTAGTGGATACTTATTTTTCATTCAGATACCCGATCCGACTTTTCAGATGTCTGCATACCTCTAGTTTAAAAATATTCCATAATGGCCAAAGAACTAATTTGAGGAAACAATTCGTGAAAAAAATAAATTGATTTTTATGGTTGCAGTTAAAAGTAGAATATATCGTATGTGCTTTATGTTTTTAGAATATAAATGAATAAAATAAGCTTTTTATGTGACTTAACATAAAAAGAAGTATAGTGGAACCTCTCTAAATTCTTTAATTTGAAATATTTTTAATTTTAAATATTTCTAGTAGTCCATAGCATTTCAAGCAATGCAACAATCCTGAATAATTTGATGTTCATTTGGATGAATCAAATTTTATATTTCTGCCCATTCGTGTTCCCAAAAATCGACTAAGATAATTGCCATTCAGATAGTAAATAATCAGTGTTTTATTAACACTATCTAATTCCTTGCCACAATAGTGGTTAGGAATTACATAGTGAAAGTAATGTTTAAGTATGTGTTCCATGTTTCATCATTTTTTAAAATTTGAGGAACAGTTGGTAACAGAAATTCATTTCAAGTCCCATGTTATCCAGCCTTGTTAGGCAATTAAGAAGCCACGACACCAGCAGTTCAACCGAGTTAAGAAATTTATTAATAACATGGTGAAGAGTGTGTCATTCTGACCACATACCATTCATTGTACTTTGACGTACAACAAAAGCCGAGGCTGGTAGGCTTAATTATTTCTAAGGAATAAAGGCCACAGGATGGCCACAGGCCATCAGTAATATTATTATGTTTTGTATTGCATTACTGTATTGTTGTTTGTCAGACTGGCGTGCAAGCAGTCAGCTCAGTACGGCCTCACTGTTCTGTACCATATGCTTTTGATGAGCCCACCAAGCATCAACGCCTCACTGTCGTTGCCCCCGGGGGCGTCAGTGCCATCTATGATATCAACAAACTAGGTGAAGGCCCAGGACTGACCTATGAGAACTTCATTTATATCGCCTTTACTGGCACTTTTAAAAGGTATGTCACACCACTCAATGTACCTCGCTGTCTTTAATTTACCTCACAAGTCCTAAGCCCAATGTCATAGTTATATTAAAAAAAACTTTAAAAAAACCAAAACTTATTTTATTCCTGTGGTATATTAACCCTTTAAAGAGTACCATATTTTGTGTCAAAATAGGATTGACGTTTTAAAACGTCTTTTTAATGGTTCCGCAAAAAGGAGTAGCGGCGTTTTAAAATGTCATTTGACAAAATCTGTTCAAATATATATATATGTGAATATATATATAACCTGACATAGATTGATTCTTAAGGTATAAATTGATAATTAAGGACACATAGATACATGGAACATGTGTATTTGTGTATTCGGTAGGTTGTGGGTAATCTGCGGTACCCACAGATCTTAGGGTTTCTTAGGCAGGGTGGTCTCGGCGGGAAGTTACTGTGGAAAAAGTGGCGGAGCGGCATGAAGTTTTATTAGACCTGTTATTAATTACCACTGAATAAAAGTGAAAGTGTTCCATACTCCCCTATTATTGACGCCTGTATCTCTGTAGTTGAGCGTTATTTTCTTGCTAAACATCACTCGGTGCTTTCTTTAGTTACTTTATTGAAGATTTGAAAATTGAAAATGTTTTAAAATTTTTATTTTAGGGCCATTTTGAACCTAAAACACGTTTCTAACAATATTTACTCCATGTTGGAATGTATTTTAGAGAAAATTAAGAAAAAAATGTTTACTCTTTTGAGGTGTGTTTTGAGTTTCCAGCCTTACTCCTTAACAGCTTTAAAATAATGACGTTTTAAACCGTCGTTACTCCCTAAAGGGTTAAGGAATGTTACAAATGAAACTCTCAAGATTTTTTGGTATATTTTGAACTTTACCAATCAAATATATTTTATCATTATTCGTGACAATGATTATACAACTTTTAAGTTTCCATAATTTATATGTTGTTTGATACCTTGTGTTATTTACTAAAATGAAATGACAGTTAATTATCTTAATCATTATCGAGCGGCTAGCGCTTATACTCGTAGTACAGTATACGTAATGACGCGTCATTACGGTATATGACCCATCTATAGGCGCTAAGCGCTAAACGGGTCCAATCACATGGCTGCAATTACTGCGGTGTAGACCGTGAAATGTGTGTTTTAATTTTGCTAACTAACTTGTAAAATACATGTCTTGTTCTATCCGAGCAAAGCTAGGTCACCAGGTACTGATTGATTTAAACTGAAATGGGTCATCCAGACAATCCTGAATGAAATTTTTTCGCTTTCGATTTTCCAAAATTTTTCACTTGTCAGCGAGCGCTAGACCACTACACCAACTTACGCGGGAGGATGATGCGTGTGCACGCACGCACGCCTGCACGGACGGACGGAAGGACAGACATCACGTCCAAAATCACTTTTTAGGATTCAGGGGACCCCAAAACGGATATATCCACCATCAATTCAAATTCGAAAATTTTGACGAAAACAATACTTTCTCTATACACTACGTATAAGGGGAGAAAGTAAAAGCATAAAACATGCCCTGCCCCTTATAACCACTAACCACAAAAGCAAAACAGGTGTCCATTGCAATCCCAATTAAGCCTACAAATTCCGTCAACTTCCACCCAAGCCAGCCACCGTTTATTTAAGGTGGGCCCCCCACTCCGCTGTACCACACATTTGCAAACCAAATTGGGATTGCTCATGGTCAGGATTCGAACCCTAGCACTTCCAAATGGCTAGAACATTATGCTCGTCAGCACAGAACTTTAGCCGGTTAGGCCGCCGGTGCATAGGAGTAGAAAGCGCTTACTTGGTTATAAGACATGCCCGGTAGCAGTCTAGTGCACTACGTGAGCAGGTTCGGTTGCTTGCTCCCAGAGGCCAACACGGTCACGTAGGCGCTAGTGTCTAACAAGTTCACTAAACTGACAACAGATGCCTCCACCTGCCACTTCATATTAAATTTGTAAATATGTCGTGAATTACGACTTTGCCAGTTCTATGGTTAAATGTGTTGTACGTGTGTCAACTGTTAGCGAATTTCCCATAGGGAAGAAGCTATTACCGTAGGTCTTATGGCGAGACTTAAGCCCGGGACCATGTTATTTTTTCTTCTTTAGGTGCCCAGAGTCCAAAAACAATAATCGTTAAAATTTATATATGGATATATATATATATGTATATATATATATATGTGTGTGTGTGTGTGTGTGTGTGTGTGTGTGTGTGTGTGTGTGTGTGTGTGTGTGTGTTGGTCTGTGAACACGATAACTCTCGTAAAAATGGTCCAATCAAGACCAAATTTGGTAGAGACGTGTATTCCTACAAGTGCTCAGACGAGTTCGTAAACCAGACATATCGGTTGATGGGAACGGGTAGTTTGGGGGGGTTTTGTTCCCCAAAATGGGGTTTTTTACGTTTTTCACATGTAATTTTTAAAAATTTCTAATTTCATATTTCACCATTAGAATAAGCTTAAAAAACTACACAATTAAGTTCCTTAAAATTTTTCTCTATCTCCAACGGTTAACGAGATATTAAAAAATCTAAACACAGTACGTTGTATTGTGGGGCTCCAATGTTAATCTTATGGAGGATAGGGGAAAATTAATATTTCCCATATTAATCAATACTTTTGGATAAAACTTGGTATTTAGCTTCATGTGGTTGAAATCTATCCATTTATGCTTAAAAATCATAGTTTATGTGTTAATCATGGCAGCAAACCTGCATACTCTCTTCCCATACTAATCATATAGAGAAAAGTATTAAATGGGCAAACGCCTTTATTTATGGACAGATGTTGATGAAAGTTGGTATAAATGTTAAGATAAAAATTATTTATGGTAGAAATTACTACTTTCAGTGTTCCTCACAGCAGCTAACCTGCACACTCTTTCCCATGTTAATCTTATGGAGAATAGGCAAATAATTCGCATGTTTATGGACAGATTTTTATAAAACTTGTCATATATTATTATTATATTATTGATTTGGAAATTCGCTGAGTACGCAGGTCTGCTGCGACGGGTGTATTTAATTATTTCAACCTCATGATTTAATATTGTTTTATTATTTATTATACTGCTATTGTATAACATAATTCAGGGTATAAATATTTTTTATTTTAGTCAAATTGATATTATTTAACACTTTATGATTTATAACTATGTTTATAACAGTAAATGGTACTTTGACCAGTATTTACATTTATTTTTCCAACTGCAGAGGAAACAACGATATATGCGTGACGGGGTTTCAAAATCAGTGTTTCTGATGAAGGGTTAATCAATGAAATAATTTGTCATTTTTTCTTACTATCAGAAACATGAGGTGTACAAATTGTTTTATTGCTACAGGGTGGTAAAAGTTGAATGGAGTAGTATATTGAGTACTACGGAGTAATAAGTAGTTAAATTTTTAATTGAATAATTTCCTGATTACTCCCTTCCAATATTTTTCCTTCGTATTTTTCTCATCTCCACTGTCTTTATTCTAGGTGGCCTGGGCCCTATTGTACTTGTTTACCAATGATCTTTGGGCTTCCCTCTTCTTCTTCCAATTCTTACCTAAATTTCCAAACTTCTAGACTTTACCCTCATCTCCCCATTCCAGGAAGGTAAGCTTGGAATTTTTTAGAAGTGGGAGACAAAAATGCATTTGAAGAAAAGCTTACATTAAAATGTGAGAATTTCATAGCAGAAATAACGAGTAGGCTACTGTTCATGTTACTAAAATTTCTGAGTCTTATTTCTTTGCCATGAGTCCTTACAAACCAAGCAGAGATTCGTTGTACAGTCGACTCTCGTTATCACGAAATTTCACGGGACTGCCATTTTTCTTCTTCTTACGTATAGTTCGTCTTAGGCATAGTTCGAGTAATAGAGGTAAACCAAATGAAAATTCGTGTTACAGAGGTAAAGAAAAATGTGTATTTTATTTATCCTACATCTTCTACAAATTTAAGTTTTGAGATAAATAGTACAACTGTATAACATGAAAAAGTGAAAACAGTAAAAACTACATCCATATTAGAGTACTGAAATCCTAGGGATTAAAAAAGTCTGTAATTTTCTTTTGCTTTACATTTTTAGCAACATGTTTGTCGATCACATTTTCAATAGCAATTAGTGAAGAAAAAACACTGTCCGTTACATCACTTGTTTTTTCTAAAAACCTAAATAGAGTACGTACTGCAGCCTTGGCTTATTTAGTTGTAACGTCAGCTGGTTCTTCTTCCTGATGATCGTCGTCAGAAGGAGCATTATCATCGTTGGTTAAGGATTTCACTATTTCTTCATCAGTTAACGTGCCGGTTACTGCTACCCCTTCGTCGACAAGTATAAATTCTTCGGGGGGATTTTTCTTTACTTCAAATCCACAAGACTTGAAACAGTTGGCTATTGTGTTCTCCGATATGTTATTCCAACATTTGTTGGCAAACCGCACAGCATCTAAGAGGTTGATAGTGCATGCCTTTCCTTCTTCAATGTCAGAAATAAATTTTCTAACCACTTCGGTTCTGTATAACACTTTGAAGTTCTTTATTATGCCTGCATCTAATGGCTGCAACTTTGATGTGGTGTTGGCCGGCAAATATTTCACTTTAACCCATTTCAGAGGAGGAATAGTGTTGTGGGCTGTACAGTTGTCTACAAACAATAGAATTTTACGCCTTTTTTTCCCCATAGTTTTATCTAGGTTAGTCAACCAGGAGGAAAATAATTCAGTGTTCATCCAAGCTTTACGATTTCATGTATACTCAACTGGGAGTGATTTTACTCCTTTGAAGCATCTAGGATTTTTAGCTTTTCCTATAATGAAAGGCCTTAACTTTGTTGTGCCTGTCATGTTAGTTGCAAGTAAAATTGTGACCCTTTCTTTGCTATGTTTGCCACCATGACATTTTTCATCTTTGAACTGATATGTTTTATCAGCGAGGCACTTATAATACAAAGCAGTTTCATCAGCGTTGAAAATATTTTTTGGGTCATAGTCTTCTAAGACATCTTTCAACGAAGCCTTCCACTCATCACATCACAAACATTAATGTCTACAGCCGCACTCTCACCGCAAACCTTTTTAAATGTAATATTGTGCCTCTTTTTAAAATTTGCGAGCCAACCGTTACTAGCCTTAAAATTACCATGCCCTAGCGATTTTGCAAAGTGTTCGGCTTTTTCTCTGATTATCGGACCCCCAAGAGGGACGTTTTTTTCTCTGCATTGCTTGAACCACTTTGTCATACACTCTTCAACATCGGGAAATTCAGCTAATCTCTTCCTCTTACATCTAATATTACCTTCAGCTGCCTGCTTCTCAATGTCTGCCTGGTTTTTTATAATTGTTGATAGCGTACTACCTGGAATATTAAACTTGGCGGCGATGTCTTTCTTCTTTAACGCACCTTCGTTCACCATCTTTATTATTTTTAATTTGTCACCAACAGTCAATGCTTTGGGTTGTCGTTTCGCACAATATTTTACTGTACGTACACACAGTAAATCGAAAACCCCCGCACAAACGCACAAAGAAAACAAACTCGAGCTGCAGACCGACTGTGACAGACTAGGACTGGACTGAATAGACGACTGATTCCCGGATATGACTCACTGACAAGTTGTAACATGAACATTTCGTATTAAAGAGGTTCATTCTGAAAACTTTGTGGTATAGAGGTAAACTTTGTGTTGTGGAGGTAAAGCGCAAATTAAATTCGTCTTATCTACTGAACTTCGAGTTACAGAGGTAATTTTTGTAACTCTTCGAGTTATAGAGGTAAAATTTGACAAGAAAATCAGTTCGTGTTACGTATAGCAATTTCTTTGAGTTAGACAGGTTTTTTCAAGGGGATTGAAAATAATTTGTGATATCGAGGATTTCGAGTTATCAAGGTTCGTGATAGCGAGAGTCGACTGTATTAGAAGTTGGATCGTCATATGGCGCCCTGGAACTCATATTCCAACAGCCAAGGGCAATCCATTTACCTGAAAAACAATTTTATAATTATTAACGAATTTACTACAATGTATTAAGTTTTGTGTAATGTGTATTGTGTTATGTATTATTTATTAACTAATGTAATGTTTTAAATATATTGCCATATTGTTTATATATATTGCTGACACATAGCACTTTGTGGAGTTAAATTAGGTTGGTTGGTTATTGATAATTTTATACAATAATATTATTATGTTGTCATATTAGAACAACAACAACGTTTATTTTATGTACACTCCTTGCATACTGTCATGGTTCCATATGGCCATCTAACTTCTACCAGAGACCAGAGGTGTATAGATACGATTGTCACTTGTCTATGCTTCTACTTACTTCTTATAGAATGAATCTCGAATGAATGAGCTTGGTTCGTAAGTTTCAAATCAAAGGAATGAGACTTACACATGCTCGAACCTACTCCTTGTAACTGTGTTTACATGATTACCATCAGAACTATTACTTATTGTATCTGTTGGGGGCGGAATAAAGATATTTAAAAACATAGCATAAATTCGAAGGACCAATATACAGAAAAAAGAGGGCTGGATACAAAATATACTTTGTTTTTTTTTACAAAATATCAGGTTCTTACAAATATGAGATTAAACACAAAAAAAGTTCACATTATTAAGTTACAAAGTTAGGCCTGTTAGTTTTTGTTACATTTCACTCACCACACCATTCTTCATGTTCGATTCTTCAATAGTCACAATATTATCAGAGTCTTATATTTCTTGATCAATACAATTTGACATCGTTTTTTATAGAATTATGACATTACATTAAAAATTGATTAAGAACCTGATAAAAATGAAAGTTTAAAAATGGTAAAGCAAAGAAAACTGGACTGGTTGCTATGTCAACCAAAAGAAAAACAAATCAGATAAACAAAACATAATTAATATTGAAATCATATGGTGATATTTGAAATAAATTAATTATATGGAAAAACAAAGAGAAAGTTAAAGAAATCATATAAGAGGAACTTGGAATTGATTGGGAAATGTAACATATAATAATTAATAAGCGTGATGGTCAAGCTCATGAGTCTTACTTTACTTTAAACGCAACATAACCGGCCCCTTTGAAGTGTCATCACTTCAACAACTTCACTGGGTTGGTAGTGGAAATAGTTTGATAGCTGGCCGTGTTAATGTTCCTGTTGCAGTCTTTATCTTCACTACACATGTTGTTCCATCAGATCCAGGATAAATTTCAACAACACGCGCAAGAGGCCAATTTAATGGGCAAGTTTGAGTTTGTAAAAGTACAAGGTCACCGATTTTTAAATTGTCTATGTTTGTTGTCCATTTAATTCTCTGTTGTAACGTATGCAAATATTCAAGGCTCCATCTTTTCCAAATACGCTGAAAGAACTGCTGAGCCAGTTGCCAGTGTTTTAAGCGATTTGTTGGAATCTCGGTAAAATCTTGTTCTGGAATGGACACTAGCGGCGCACCAATTAGAAAATGTCCTGGTGTTAATGGAGAAAAGTCAGAAGGATCGTGTGACAACGGAGTCAGAGGTCTTGACTTCAGCATAGCTTCAATTCTGATTGTCAAAGTAGTAAATTCTGGGAGGGACAAAATTGACTTTCCCAATACTCGACTTAGGTGATGTTTTGAACTTTTGATCGCGCTTTCCCAAAGTCCACCTTGGTGTGGAGAAGCGGGTGGATTGAAATGGAATTTTATTCCTTGAGCATTAAAGAAATGTTGAATTTGGTTCTGCGAGTCATTGTTGTGAATAGTTGACTTAACTATCTTACGTAGCGTTGAGTTTGCACCAATAAAATTTGTGCCGCAGTCTGAGTATATATCGGAACATAGTCCACGTCGTGATGTAAAACGCATAAGAGCAGCGATGAAGGCTTCAGTTGATAAATCCGTTACTACTTCAATATGTACGGCTTTGGTTACCATGCATATAAATATACAGATATACACCTTGATTAAACGAAGGAAACGCAAATGTGTTACTTTAACGTCATATGGTCCACCAAAATCGATTCCTGTTGACATAAATGGTCGAGCAGGATTCACTCTACATGCAGGTAGTTCACCCATTAATGGGGCGGAGTTTTTCGGACGATGTTTAAAGCATGTTAGACATTTGTAAATTCGAGAACGGATTACACTTCTTGCTGAAAGTATCCAGACATGTTTCGAGAGCAATGATTGAACTAACTGTGGCCCTGCATGAAGATATTTTATGTGGTAATGATCAATTAATAAATCGACAGTATGATGACGCTTAGGTAGTAAGATAGGATGTCTTGTGTCATATGACAACGATGAATGCTTCAATCGTCCACCAACACGGATTAGATTGTTGAAATCGAGAAAGGGATTGAGGCGTTGAATAGACGTTGAGCAATCTTCTTGTTTGAGCAACAAAGTATACTCCTTTGGGAAAGATGAACGTTGTACTAAAGAAAAAATTTTCAACTGAGATTCTTGAAGTTCTTGAATAGAGAGATTTCCAAAACGGTGAGGAGACTTACAACAGTTATGAATGAATCGTAATACGTAAGACATAACACGTTGTAACTTAGTCCAAGAGGAAAATTTTGTTAATAAGGACCATTCTTCTTGTGGACAGGTAACCAAGATAGGAAGTGGAGTTTCTTTAATTTCATGTGAAGAATCTAGATCGATGAGATTAAATTTGGATTTTGGCCAATCGGAAGGTGGCAATGCAAGCCATGACGGACCGTTCCACCAGAGAGGGTGATTTAATAACTGTGACATTACAAGTCCTCGCGAAGCACAGTCGGCAGGATTGTCTTTCGATGAAATGTGTCTCCAAGATTCGATTGGTACTATCTCTTGAGTTTGTGACACACGATTAGCGATAAATGTTTTTAGTCTATATGGCGGAGTTTGAAGCCATGTCAAAGTTATGGTTGAGTCTGACCATAAATAAATGTTATCGAAAGAAAACTTGTTAGAAAATATAGATTTGCAATGGGAAACCATTTGTGCCAGTAGATGCGCTGCACATAGTTCTAACCTTGGTATTGTAACACGTTTAAGTGGCGCTACACGACTTTTGGCCATTAGGAGTTTTATAGAAACATTTTGTGTGAGGGATAGACATCTTAAATAGATCACTGCAGCATATCCTCGTTCGGAAGCGTCGCAAAATCCATGAAGTTCTATATTGCATGAAGATGAAAATCCAAAAGATCGAGGGATTGTAATGTTTGACAACAATTTAATATTGTCACAAAAAGAGTTCCACTGTGAACTTAAGTCAGAAGGTAATGTAGTATCCCAGGATAATCCTTTAGTCCAGAGCAATTGCATAAAACATTTTGCAAGCATAATAAATGGCACTAAAAATCCACAGGGATCATAAATCTGGGCAATTGTACTGAGAACAGAGCGTTTAGTGGAAGGTTTGTTTGTAGCAGGAGTTTTGACATTATATGAAAATGCATCGGTGGTAGGAGACCATTGAAGACCTAACACTTTGAATTGTGGAGTTTCAGAGTTATCGAGAAATTTTGGAGTTTCCAAATGAGTTTCAGATATATTAGACAATATTTTAGGTGAGTTTGACACCCATTTTCGTAGTTCAAAGCAACCTTTAGATAATAAAGTGACAAGATTTTGTTGTAACGTTATAGCTTCTGATTCAGTATCAGCACCCGTTATGATGTCATCAACGTATGTGTTATTCCGTAGAACATGAGCGGCATCTGGAAATGACTGACCTTCGTCGTCGGCTAGCTGATGTAATGTTTTAATAGCAAGATACGGAGAGCTGTTCATACCATAAGTAACGGTGTTAAACTTGTAAGTAGAAATGGGTTCATGAGATTGTGTTCTCCACAGTATTAATTGAAAATCCCTATCATCAGGATGAATCACAATTTGACGGTACATCTGACGAATATCACAACAAAACACATAGTTGTATTTGCGAAATTGTAACAATAAATCACAAATGTTGTTTTGAAGTTTAGGACCTGTCAATAGAATTTCGTTTAAGCAGAGCCCTGAACTCGTTTTACAACTCGCATCGAAAACAGTCCTGAGTTTAGTCGTACTACTGCTTTCTTTGAGTACAGCATGATGCGGAAGAAAGTAGTGTGGTTGGCTAAGATTTATGTCATTGCATTCGGACATGTGACCTAAAGAAATATACTCATCCATGAAATCATGATACAATTCTGAGAAACGCAGATTAGAAGTGAATTTACGTTCCATTGCAGATAGACGCATCTGAGCAGAAGTTTTTGAATCACCAAGGACAGTGGTTGGTTCCTTAAATGGAAGACGCACTATGTATTGTCCATCAGTATCACGAGTATGGGTTTTACTAAAATGCTGATCACAAAGCTCTTCTTCGTGAGTTTTAGAGGATCGCACAGGGGGTTCTTCTTGAAGCCAAAATCTTTGTATTGAGTTATGAAGATCTGCTTCACTTATCGAGTGCAAACAAACATTGAGTGTAGTTGAAGGAATGGAACTAGATTGCTTATATTGAGTTGATATGCAGGGAGCCGTGCCTATCAGAACATATCCGAGATGCGTTCCTAAGACATGTGGTTTATTGTGACCAAGAGAAAACTTCTCATTAGTGAGTAGTTGAGGAAATAGAGAGGCACCAATGACCACATCAATGCGGCTAGGTATATGGAAGGTTGGGTCAGCAAGAGTATAGGATTTCATTTGTTTTAACAAATCATTAGACAAAGGTGCGCGAGGGAGATCAACTGTTAACTTGTCAAGAATCAATGCAGGTTCATTAGAAGCAATATACTGTCCAGATAATGTTTTGAAATCTACCACGATTTGTCCTTTGTTTTTTGATACTTGTTGGTCTATGCCAGAGATTTGAATACTAGATTTCTACGCTGAATATTGAGGATGTTAGCAGCGTATTCACTTATAAGATTACACATGCTTCCAGAATCAAGAAGCGCACGGAAAACATGTGAAATTCCTTCTGGAGAACATAGTTGCACTAATGCAGTACCAAGTAATACAGTTGTCCTGTGGTGGTTAGATGAATAAGTACTATTTTGAGAGCTCAATACTGGAATGATTGAATCAGATTTCCTACTAGAATTATTTTCAGAGATTTTCCTAGAAATTAAAGAGTTAAAAATTATGTGATTATTACCACTTGAATGAGGGTTTCTTTCATCAAAATGCAATAAAGTATGATGTCGTTTGTTACACATTTTACAACTGTATTGAGATTGACATGATTTAGTATCATGTGATCCTAGGCAAGAAACGCATTTTCTATTTTGTTTCACTAACTGAAAACGTTCTTGGGGTGTTTTTGCTTTGAAGTTGTTACAAGTATAAATCTTATGAGAGTTTTGGTTACATATGAAGCATGGTACTTTTGTTTCCATGGTATTTTTAGTACTAGGAATAGGTAGAGTGGATGTTACCATTGTAATAGGTTTCTTTGGAAAGGAATTAGGATTACTAACTGTAGGTTTAGCGGACCGAAATGTTTGCTTTTGAGTAATATTAGATATTGTAGCATCTTCTAGGTTCGTACATACAGTAGTCAAAAAGTCAATGATTTCCTTAGTAGAAGGCAAGGTATGTTTAGTTACGTTACCAGAAGTCGAACGGAAAGACTCTAACCGAGTGCGGAGATCCACGTCCATTTTGCGCAGTAGAGTTGCTACTATTAGAGAGTCTGATTTTGATATATCACATTTCAGAGCGACCAAAGCTTGAGTATTTTCGTTAAATGTATTCACAAATTGACGAATACCCGGAATGTGGGAACTACTTATTTGAGGTAGATCTAACAAGTTATTTAGATGGACGAGCTGTAAGCGACGGTCATTGTGATATCTGTCTTGTAGGATATTGTATGCAACCGTGTAATTAGGAGCTGTTATGGTGAGGCTTCGGATTAGGTTCAACGGTTCTCTATCTAAGGCGCTTAAGAGGTACTGGAATTTCATCACATCGGAAAGTGAATCATTGTGATGAATCGTAGCATCAAAGAGGTTTATAAAGGAAGTCCAAGCAGTCAATTCACCAGAAAACTTAGGAAGTTCAAGTTTAGGTAACCGGACATTAGATTGAGACAAGGATAAAGATCTGTTATTTACGCTAGTTAATTCATTGTCGATTTGAGGTTCTTTGTTGGGGATCATAGATTCGATATGACTCGAAATTTGAATGAAGAAATCGTTAATCTCATCTTGGTCACGAGATACGGAATCGATCACATCATCTTCTCCCGAAACTGTTAAAACACGCTGTACGTTTGACTCGAAATCATCCCGCTTCTTCTGCAGCTCAGCTAAATATCCATTTAACGTTTTAACTTGGACAATGGATAATGGTTCAGTTTGGGCAAATAACTTATCGACAATCAACTTAATACTAGACAACCTGTTCTTAGTTATATCAGTAAGTCTTTGATAGGTTTCAAACTTGAAGTCAACAACCTTTGGAGGAGCCATAATTGTTAAATTGACTTAGCAGTGAAATAAATGTTCAATCTACAATCCAGTATACAGTTTATTATTTTCTCGTGCATTTATTATTGAAAACAACATGAGCTGACGAGACACGTTACATAAGAGAAGAGATATCATATAAAATAAGAAAGGTAAGGAAAATAAAAACAGTAAAAAGAATCAAATTGAGAGAAAAATAAAAAAATAGACAGGGACAGTAGATAAGGGGTTATATAGGGGATTAAGGGTATTATTGTGAAAACAAAGGGTCGATAATTAGTGAACTATTAGGTCCATGTCGCTTAAATCCAAATCCGGATCGTTTAAGGACCAATGTTGGGGGCGGAATAAAGATATTTAAAAACATAGCATAAATTCGAAGGACCAATATACAGAAAAAAGAGGGCTGGATACAAAATATACTTTGTTTTTTTTTACAAAATATCAGGTTCTTACAAATATGAGATTAAACACAAAAAAAGTTCACATTATTAAGTTACAAAGTTAGGCCTGTTAGTTTTTGTTACATTTCACTC